>OY282513.1:53011915-53611915 GCA_958296145.1 Hydrotaea cyrtoneurina | reverse complement strand
TTTTCTTTTTTTTTTTTTGCAACAGCAGATTTTACGCTTTTCCCTCATCTCTTGGCTTGCCATCGCTCGTTTGAGCTCAATGGAAATTAATGCAATTACATTTACATTACTTTATTGTGTAACCTAACAGCCATACAATTTACAACAACGTTTTTTCATTCTGCTTGTGCGTAATTTTACAACACCTCTTTTTATGTCGATTTGCCAGCTAACCGCTTTACCCAGCAAACAAAGTGATGGCGAACCTTAATGCAAATCAGAAAAATAATAAAGGATAGAGTGAATGTCTATCTAAATTTACATATATAGATAACTTTTTTTACAGTGTGTTTTGAATCCTAAATTCGAGCTGGTAAAAATCACTGCTCATTTGTTCTCATAGTACCTATCAAACTAATAAGTGCTCGACCTAATCCAATATTGCGGCAGACTATAGAAATTTATAGGCAACAAGTGTGCGCAAAACGCATTTTTTTATTAATTTTTTTTAAATTTATGTTTGTTTGAAAACAATCAGTGAAAGCACCCAACGCATGTGTTGGTTTGCAAATCGATTAAATGGTTCTCGAGTTATAAAATAACGAACATATGACAACTGATTCTTATATATATAGATTTCCGAAGCCGTGAGCAAAGAACCACCGCAGGGGTTCTCATTTTAATCGGCAATGTTTCAAAAATTCACACGCGTCGTCTTAAACATTATTGATGCTTTTCCAACTTCTTTTTGAAAAAAACCCCTACCCTAACCTAATTTAATTTAGTAAAATTTTGTTATTTTTTTTTCCAAAGTTATACAAACTAAATCTGTTACCACCACAGTGTGTCATGACAAAAAAAAAATCTGTAACATACAAAATGTGTTGAGTATTTTTCGAATAAGGTGAAAATTCTGCCAAAAGTGTTTCAGGTTTTCCACAACACCCCTTCCAAATGCTTTGCTGGTTTATTGGAAATCTATACCATGCCATCGATACCCTCTCATTTTCGCACACTCTGCAACATCTGCGTGTACATATATTTGTTCGTATTAGATTTGTATTCCTTTGTGCATATATTTATTGCTTTTAATTCGATTCGATTTTTTTCTTTCTTCCTTTACATTTTTTTCCATTTCCCTCTCCCTTCGTTGTTTTGCCAAGCATGCTTTTTATGCGTACATGTATGGAATGTATTTTAAAATTTAATCGTATTATTCCATTAAAATTGTATAATTTGATTTTATGTTTAATTTTTTTTCTTCTCCATATTCCTAAGAGTATCACCGCTTGGGCATTAGGTTTTTTCTGTTCTCTTCTTCATTATTTCGGAAAGGTTATGGGAAAAATTGGTGGTGTCAGCAAAGTGTTTGCGTTGTATTCATCGATAGAACGGACAACAATGAAAATTGAAAGTCATTCAGTTTGCCAATGAAGACAAAGTAACCGATGGAATGACATGAGTCATGCGGATGGTATCCCCACTACTGATAAAGGGTTCAAAATTTTGACTGGGGGATGACATCGCTTAACAGTGGTATATGGTAATCATGTGAATTCTTTTTCGATAATAATATAGAAGGATTAACAATTATCGACGTTAAGACAGGGTGGAATGCAGTCATGCAGAGCATGTTGATATTAAATTGCATACTTTGTTTGAGGCTAGAAACCAAAGTAGTGAAATCTGTGATCAATTCAATCTTTCTTTGGAAATCCTAAAATCTACATAACTCGTTAAATATGTCTTCTATGGGCCTTGTTTCGGACTATATCTTGGTTTGGAAACAAACACAAAACAAACTAAAAACAGTAGACACAAGGGCAATCCATGTTGTTTGAATATACTGCCTCCTCTAGACGGCACAAAGTATTTCATAGAAAATGTGGGCCATGTGCTATCATGTGGAGCAAATATTCGCATTTTACTTGAGATTCCTGCTTTTCAGATTGCCTTTATCCATGCAATTAATCGGTATTCAACCCGGTTAATACCCTTCCCAGGATGGAGTGCATTTAAATTTGACTTGTTGCATTTGAGAAGGCTAATAATGAGAATAAATTTGTTTAGCGAATATTCTATATTTTTAAAAGGAGGAACAAATTTGGAAGTCCTGTAATATTTACTTGAACCAATTTTGCTACTTGATAACATTATCCGAATTGGTTGTTATCAAATGGAGAGAAATTATGGGTCAGCGAAGATTCACAACGACTGCAAGTCGCAATTTCCATATTTTAGACCAAGCATTACGAAACTATCCTCCTATAAGAGTTTTTATCAGAAAATAATCAATAATTAATAGGGTGATAATTGTGACCAGTTTTAAACATGGAATCAAGCTTGACTACATCCCAGACTATCGCCTAAAAGAAGTGGCCAATTATGTAAAGTTTAATTTTTTGTTTGTAGGTTTATTCTTTGGAAATAAAAACAATTGCCATTTGTCTTAAGCAAGCCTTACAAAACCCCTCCCTCTTCAAGAAAAGTATTTGTCAAACTTTTCCCAATTGTAAACTTGGTATTTTCTTCCTGGTCGTTCCCTTGCCATCACTTCAATATATTATATCAAATATTTCATTGACTACTTTCTGAACAATTTCTCGCAACACTTCATTATTTTCAATCAATTTGTTCTGCGCATAAAATCTCTTCTCTCTATACACTTTTCAACCCACTACAAAAAAATAAATAGAAAACTTCATTTATCTTCATCTTGTGTAACCGAAAAGGAAAAAAAACACACTCTCACACACACACAATCCCAGCATCCCTCGTTTTTCCGCCAGGATATAGACAGCGAAAAAAAACGGATAATTTGTTTTGGTATAGAAAATGCAAAATACAAGCACACCCCCTCCCTCTCACGGACAGTTTCAAAACCGTATATTTGCCGATTCCAAATTTAATGTTTGTTGGCAAAAAAAAATAAAAAATGCTAAATTCTAAATAGCGTGAAAATAAATACCATTCTATAAAAAAAAACACATACACATACCTACAGCATATATTTAATACGACACCCATAATGTCGGTCCCTGTATGCATGCATGTTCTATGCTTCACGCCTATCCTTTTAGTGAAATAAATAGAACAACAACAAAAACGCGCGCACACACTCAAACACAAAAATAACCATTTTTCAAATACTTACTTAGGACATGTCTAAATATATAGAAAATGAAATATTTAACAGAACAGAACAGAAACGAACGAACAAATGGAATGTATATCGGTATGTATGTTTGTAGTGCTACAAATCAAATGTCACAGAATGACATATAATTGCATGTCTCTGAAACGACAAACACGGTTAGTGAAAGTTCATTGACTCTTATGGGAGAGGGAGAACGCAAAAAAATACATTTAGAATGTAAATACATATATACATATGTATTGTTGTACATTGTTTACACGGCTGTATGTCAGTGGAAGGGTATACAAGTGAAATGAACCCAATTGGAAATGTTTGAATGATTTTAGGGGGAACAATGGACAGATAACATGCATATAAATGATGTTGCAATAATCAGGTTGGTCGGCAATAACTCATCCACATTGAATTTGTCCACTTGAGTGAATATCTTCCTGGGAGATTATTGTGGAAAGCCTATACATTTTGTTTTTAAATTTTCACCATGTCTGTTTGCCCTAAAGATGTTTCACATCAATGTGAAACCTTCACTAAAATTTTAGGATTTTCTTACCCGGTGTCCGACTCAGAAGTCCAACACTCACTCCCGGTCACATACGTTATTGTTCGTATTAATATGATTGGTATACAACGAAATATGAGCAGTGAACAGTTTACTGTAGTGTGTTGCCCTGCTGTTCTATCATGGACTGCTGAGGAAATACGTAATCTGGGTTTGATTAAAATATTCATTCATTAGCCGAACTACAATACTATCCTCTGTACCTTAGCGAACCCTCTTTAGGTTAGACTTATAGAAATGGTATTGGACAATTACACCGCAGATAAAACTTGTTTCCCCATCTAAATGAAAATGGCTAATATGAAATTGTCCACCCGAGTACAAATTGGAGCATTAAACTTACAATAATGTTCCACAGTTCTGTCAGTACAATTAACTTGAGAAATCGTAGTGAAATCGTTAAAACCATGTATTTCCATTTTTCTAGTGAGTCGGTCAATACGACTGCTTCGCAGAAATAGGAAGTGTATTTTATATCACTCTACTATGTGTACAATATAGCACTGCTGCATACCCGGAAATGTGGTAGTAAAAAACTTACGGAATTAATTCTTTTCCACTGAATCCATTTAGTTTGTGTTTATCGCATAGGGAATACTGCTGTCCTCTAAACTGTGGACGCTGACTCTAGAAAATGCCATATAAATCAATGATATCAAACAGTATTAGCAATAGATTAAAGCATATACATACTTACATTTTGTAAATGTATTAGAGGGAGAGAAAACACGAGTCTAAACACAACCCTTTTGTTTTGTGTTCATCGGTGGATTTTCTTTACTCCTCGGTGAGACAGACTACGGACGATATTGTAAAGACCGCATAACAACCAACAATTTGACATTTAATTTCGTTACAATCGAATTCCCGATAATGCCTTCGCCTTTCAGCCACCTCACTCCTTCTGTTCCACCCATAATACGATGGGGGGACTATGTGTGGGCACATGTGATTCGGTTTGTAGTGGTCTGTATCACAGCGAATGTATTGGGTTGTGTGTGCGCTGGTGCTTAAGAACGTGTGATGTGATGGGTTGTAAGTCGTCGTAGTCGCGGTATTAGAGAAAAACACTTCCTTCAATTTAAAAGCCATAAAAATAAAGTAAATGTTAAATAAAGCGTATAAAAGACCAACAACAACAAAAATATAACGTAAATAACGAAAATATGTACATGACAAAACGAATAAATATACAACAAAATTGCTTAATTCCATTAGTAAAGCATTAGTACATTCCTTGTTTTTCATCTACTTTTGTTCTTTACCCGTTCTGGATCCCGTATCTAGATGATGAAGATGATGGCGTAGGTTGGTGATGATCCACACTAGAATATACATAAAATGTTCACATACTACATGTATAAGCGTAGATTTAAGAAGAAAATTTGAAACATACACATACGTACCAACATCATTTCCACGATTTTATAGGGAGTTGATGTTCAGGGTGCTATTTCTTTACCACTTTCCCCCACACACACAAAATCATTATCAAACGCCACCATTGGTGACACCACCATCACCATTGTCATCATCATCATTTTCAAAATCAACAGAGACACAAACACAAAAATAGTGTCATCAAACTTCAATGTTCAAGAAGGAAGAACATCAGTGCATTTGAGAGCTGCACCGCGTCGACATCAGAAAAAAAAACCCATCAAATTGCATGCTAGTTTTTATGGAAAAATGGTTTTCTTTCAACATAAAAAAGAAAAGTGCTATTTTCGTTTTTCTATTTTACGAAAATTTAGCCTAGTAGTTACAGTTTTGATTTTGTTAGGTTTTCAATATGGTTGAAATTGTATTTTACTTTGTTTTCAATGTAAAGTAAATGAAAAAAACGCAATATGGTTGCAAAAACATATTTCAGATAACCATTTACATTTGGAAACAAGAATATCGCGTATTCAAAACAAAACCTTTTCATTTTACATTTAGAGTGCTGTTATTGATATTCATAAGAAATCGGAAAATGTGTAAAGCTCTTACAGAGAAATGTGTGATTTTCCACATAGAATTGTTGGCTGGCTCTTACTTTATTGTAGTGTTATCAAAAGAAACCGTTGCATGTTGAGGTCATATCTTTTTAAAAACTGTAGAAGGCTTAAAACATGACAACCTAATATAAATGCTGCTGCTATTGCGAAGCTTCGCAAACTCCATCAACTTATGATACACCATCCTAGACATTTCCAGGATAAAGTCAACAGTTGTGCGAAAGAATAGCTTTCATAAAGGTGACATTAGATAAGTAATCAACAATTCTATTGTAGTGGACCTTTCTTCTGCCAATACTATTAAATGAGTTAGTGCATGTTACGAAAGTTACACTGGAGATTTTTACAAAAAAAATAGGGATTATTGATGTTATTATTTTTGAATTAGTACTTTCCAATGCAGCTAAACAACAATACAACATTTCAGTCCGCCCAGGATGTCCTACTTTCGTGCCTTTGCCAACTTTTGCTACAGAAGATTCCAGATAACACAAAAATATATTTCGCGTTCTAGCTTGACAACTCCCACACACAAAAATGGTGGGGATGTGTGTGTGTGTGTTCAATTCGTAGACAAGTTCTGGCAAAAATGACATCTTTCATTCACATTTAGTTTTTAAGTTTTGTTTACCTCTTTCACAGCCATATTTCGACTAGATTTGTCAGATATTCGGCGAAATGAGACTTACCTGTGCCCATACTGGAACGGTCCTAGACCATTTTCCATTTTCTTCCGAAATTTTACAAACTTTTTGGCGCTTTCTAAAATATTTTTTCTCTACAACAGATTACCAATTGTATTTTTTCCATTTGATGACAGCTGACCAGTGTTGTCAACAGATTTACAGAGTTTCATATTTGCGTTTATTGCATAAAACAGCCATTGTACAACAAAAAACAATGATCCAACCTTCTTCCAACCAAAAACAAATTAAATCTTTTTGGCTAAAACATAAATCGTTTTATGGCATATGGACACAAAAATCACTATTTTCGATATGATTATAATTTCTAGTATAAATGTTTTCTAAAGCCTACCCTACACCTACATACGTGTTGGTCAAACCTTGCTGCTTGACGATTAGATTGTAAAGCGATTATCATGTGCGACATAAGAGCTTGACATGTCATCATGCCATCATTCTAGTGTAACGGCTTTGTTCACATGTACTGTACAAAATTTAATTTTAAGTTGATATTACTAAGATGGCGTGGTTAGAATACGGATTTTTGGATGTTTTATTGAACTTTTAGACAGTTCCTGAAATTTGGAATATATAAAGTGAAGTTAATTTCGCAATATTAAGATGGCGTAGTGAGAAAGCGGTGAACAAAAGTGAACAAACAAAAAGAAATTAAAAAGGTTTATAAAAATCTTTCGAAAAAAAAAGAAATTGAAATAGAAGGGAAAATCTGTTAAACTTAAAATCAATACATTGTGCTGCAACTGTCGGCGTGAGTTGAAAACAAAAAAAATAAATACAGTGAAAGATCGGGCGCTGCAACTAACTCGAGCTGCTTTATAAAAACAAAATTTCACTGTTCGGTTATCTTTCAAACTTATGTATGACATGCTGCGTATGATGGTTAAATAGCAAGGATCTGTTTCTTATCATATCATACCCCGCATGACCGCCTAATAGGCGATTAAAATGCTGTTTGAGGGAGTATGTTGGACGAATATTAAAAACCACTTTGATATTTGTATGCTTCGTGTCAAACATTGTGTTGGTCAAAAATGTTTGCAGGTGTAAAGTGGCCTGAAAGGTCGTGTTACTTGATATGTCAGCTGATGTGTTTTCTGTATACGCATCATGGGCTACTTGACAGCCGTTGTAATGTAATGTAACGAAAGTAACAGTAGAATATATTTCTGCAGCCGGCAAGAGACATTTAAGAATCAGCTGATTAGTTGCAAAGTTAATAAAATCAAATACAAAAAAAAAATTGAAAATATATAAATGCATGAAGTAGTTTTTTATATTTTGCATAAACTTTTTTCCGTTTTTATAAAAAACGGAAAATTTTTTATAATATTTGTTTACATACAACATTTGCGAATGAATATTGCCAAAAACTTTTTTTTGCAAAGCAAAGTTTAAAACGTTGCGAAAAATTCGCATTCGTGTATATGAAAGAGAACTTCGTAACATCCCTAATTAGAACTACATCAACGTTGAGTTTACAATTACACTGCAGCACGTTTACATTGTTAGAATGCATCTCCCAAGTCTGATTTTGATTGTGCAAAAAAAGCACAGCATTGACCATGTCAGAATGCAACAAGTTAATTGTACGTGTAATGGCACAATGCTGCTTGACTTTTACATTTACACGAATGCATCTCCCACCTCTGATTTCGATTGAGCAAATAAAGCACAGCATTGGCAACCTCGCAACATGACGACGTCATGTTGACATTATTAGGAATGCATCTCCCATCTCTGATTTCGATTGAGCAAATAAAGCACAGCATTGGCAACCTTACAACATGACGACGTCAAAAAATACTTTGAAGTTTAAAGAAAAAAGAAAGTGAAGTTGTTGAAAATTATTGAAATAGAATTATTTAATTAAAATGTTGAAAAATAAAATGCATGGCAAAGCAAAGGAACGCTGGATTTACTGGATATTGGAAAGTCTGGAAGTTTCGGAAATGCTCTTCAAAAATTTAATGGGTATGTTATAAATTTGTGCAAAAATGGTTGTGCCTTTTCCTTAATACAATTTTTTGGCAAGTTTGAGGTTATTTTTCGTCAGGAGCAGAGTAGAATAATGACGGACAGGGGATGAGAATTATGTTGGGTTGTATTAAAATGCAGGATTATTTCCTGCAGGCATTTAAAAAAATTCAAATTCAATCCTCCATTTAAGACGATATAGTCGTTTTAACATTCCATGCAGTGAATGAAGATGAAAATTTGTTAATGGTCTTGCCGGTATACTTGGTTTATGTCAGAACACTATCATCCACCTGCAAATTATATACCTCAATACGAAACGAAGTTCTACATCAACAATTGAAGGCGGTCTCTATCTGTAAAACTGTCAAACTTGATCCATTTGTACTGTGGATTATAATTCCGCATTCATCTCTCTGTAACAATCTATGCAACACAACCCATTTCAGTTAAATTTTAACCCTCTGATTTCTATTTTAAATTTGGAGGATTTGTCGATTGATGTGAAGGATTTGTCGATTGTATTTTCGCTTTTAACCATTCTAACCTCAAAACGCAAACACTTTGTTGGGGTTTAATTAAAACAAAAATATTTCATCTATGTATCAGTGTTGCGTGTGAATGCAAATTAATTGTGCAACCGATATTTTATAGATTTTTTCGTTGGTGTTATTGGATTTATCTCAACAATAGCAACAAAATAATGAGTTTTGCCACATACCTAAATGGCACAAAAACAGCACTCAAACGAAAATTACCCATGCCCTAAAGATATAAAAGCAAAATATTAAACATGCCACATTTTCCTATTGCCCAGCAATGCCAATTTGTTTTGTAGACAATGACGGGAGCAAAAAAAACAGCCTTTTAAGTGTGAACACAGACAGAGGCTCGCAAGAGTATGTCTGTGTGTGTGCGGTACCACTTTGTTGCCATCGGGCATCCATACAGTCAACAACAGCAGCTAGCAGCAGCCGCCGCCTGAAATGAGTGGAACGTTTAATTGATTTATGCTTTTGCAAATAGCTATTAGTGTTACTCTGTACGGCGTCCGACAGACTGCATCAACAAATTGCAACAAACTCTGGCAAAAATGTGATTGTATGCTACATCTTTCCGATTCATACCCACTATATGCTCGCACATCGAACACACTTCCATCAATCCATCGAACAAAAATGTTGAATAAATGCAAACAATTTCGTTATGTTTCACTCATGTTTTAAGTGAAAAATTTAATTTTCTTTTGCAAAAAATCGAACGGGGGAAAAAAGAACAGGAAAGGCCTCATAAAAGTTCAATTGATTTTCAATTAAACAGTCTGTCGTTAACAGATGATGGGGACGATGATTTTGTTGTGAACACTGAACAAACTGAAAAAGATAAAACTTTTCAGCTCAACACATTTGAGAGAATATGAAAAAATAAAAATTGTATATAATTTTAAATTATGTGCGACATATGAAACTATTACGGCAAGATGAACTTTAGTTGCAATTGTAGGGAATGAAGTTTCCCAGCATTTGCCAAAAGTTTCTCTGTAAAACAGGAGTTTTTCTTCATATGCTTGTTCAGTCAAGATTGTAATATAACACCCGTATTCATAAAAAATAAACCTTTAAAAACCACATAAGTAAAAGGGAATTGTTTTTGCATTTTCACACATTTCTCTTAACAAAGGTTTATAAATGTATTTAAAAATGTAAAATTTTAAAGTGCTCCTTTTCACTATTCCGGTTCCCATTTTACTTTAGGTACCTTCTCTCAGTACATGTAATTATACCTGGAATATATAAAATCAGATTCTGACGATCAACACTCTTGCTCGAATGGCTTCATATTGGCCGGCTTGTGTATTAATTCACATTCATATTTGAAATTTTATTCCAAAATGTCCTTTTCTTTTTCTGTGCACATACATGCATAAGTATGGCTGCCAGTAAAAGCAGCACATTTCACTTTAGTTTTGTGTTTTTGTATTTCTATATATGGGAGCTGTGAAATGTGTCGTTTTTCTTTTCATATTCCTGTGTGTTGTATTTTTTTCGGAAGAGGTTATAAAAACGACAAGAGAATTTCTTGTTTGTATGCAAAATATTTATGTTTTTTTTTCTGCTCTCTTCCTCTTGCCATGTCAAAGCCAATTTTATGCAAAGTAACAACACAACTGTGAAAAATCTTCAGAAGCTTGGAAGAATGTTGATATCGATCGAGTTTTTCTTAGGAGGACGAAAAGAAAAATGTGTCATCATGTTTTATTGGGAAAGACACCACTACACAAGGCAAATAATGATGGTGGTAGTAAGTAGCCTTTCAAATTGTCTCTGTATGTATATGAGAACAATAGAGGGACAGATAGATGGCAAACATATACAACCACATAAGTAAAAGGGAACGTCGAATTTTATTGCAAAATCTGTTGCTTGAATATGAACGGCCGTGGTGTTATCTGTAGTGTGTTCGACTGGCAGACAACAATTCAAGGTTCCTCTCCAATTGACTATTGTGACAAATGGCATCCGCTTGTCGTCTCAATTCAATACGGACGTAAAAATCTAATTTTATTTTCGTACATTCTGACAACTTTCTCAGACGAATTGTATTTCTATAAAAACACGCTATTAGCCTTCTGATTTCAAAGATTGCATAGTTCATTACTATACACAGATTGTGTAGGAATCTTAGGGATTCTAGGAAATTCATGAGTTCAGATTTAAGTCCAATTCATAGGATCATACAATCTAAATAAAAATCCAAAGTTTATTTTCTAACAACATTTTCGAAATCAAAACGTTTACCGTGATCCTTTATCTCGCACGGTTCAATATTCCCTTTCTTACCAAGTGTAATTTCAATGTATACCACAAAATTTGCTTACGTCTTCTACTACATGCTCTAGAAGTGGTTGGTGGTGGGGGCTATGAATGGCAGTTTGAGGCGGACGAGTATTGAGTATAAAACAAAACGTAATAGCTCATATATTTTCCGGTAAAACTTATGTTAAGACATTAGTTGACAGCTTACACACACATACACACTCGCATACATTTGGAAAAGAAAATATCCAGTTCCTGAAAGTCGAAGGGAAAAGAATCCATTTTTGTATTTTGGGTACCATAAAGCAACAAGAAAAATGAAATAAAAACACAACGAACATTTTTGTCAACATGCAAATATTTACGAGCACTTTCATGACATTTCTTCTTTCCATGCCATATGTGAAATATCTCCACAAGTTATTTTTTCGGGGGTACATTTAATGCATATACTAGGGTGTATCGAACAGAAGGGACTGTTCAATTTACGATAGCAGCAAAACATGGACATACAAATACACAGCCAACGCGTATTATTCTTATTGCTGTTTCATTCATTCGGCCAGTTAAGTTTGCCTAACTATAAATTAACTTGTTCTCTCTATACTTCACCTATGAAGCTTTCCTTTTTGCGAGACACCCTAAGCTATTCATATATGTCGATGTCTTCAGAACAACAATTTCGTTATAATCTTTTAACATTTGTAAAGCCTACGTGTTTTCATATATGTCGGCTATAAATACGGTTCTCTTCCCTGGAAATCGAAAACAAAAATGAAAACATGAGTTGTCATTAGTATTGGCAAGCAAATTTTCTATAAATTTATCATTATTGAAAGCTTTTTGTTGTTGCTGCTGCTGCTGTTGTCGTCGTCGTCGTCGTCGTCGTCGTCGTTGGGTTCTTAAGCCTATTTCCGCATCATGCTACATATGGGTGGCATACATACCATCGCCACCATCTGCACAACCTCCAACCCCTCTTGCTGTCTGCTGCCAGCCACAAGGAGTCAGAAGATGACTTGTGGCAGTGACGCTGTGTGTTCGTTTACTTATTCTGTGCTTGTAACGTCAAAGAAAACTTTTGTTGCCTGGGTGGTGGAGATGGTGGTGGTAGAATCAAACGATAGGCTCGATGGATGGCTGGCTGGCTGGCTGGGTGCCGGCCTCAAATATTGGAATTGACTATCACGTACAATTTTCATCAATATCGTGACGTTTTCAAAATACAAGAACAACAACAACGAACACAGTACGAATGCTTTATTCGTGCCTCTTTGACTTTGTCGATACTTTCGGTGCGGTGCGCCTTTTTTTCTTTCGTTATGTTCAATATCAATACTAAGCCATTAGATGATGAGGAACCACACGACAAGAGCAGGAAGACGAAGTGTGGCATCGAATATTGGCAACTTGGTAATGTGGTGCTCCTGCTGTTACCATCAAAGTTGTCTGCCGGAACGTACACATGTACATTTGCTGTATTTGTTTTGGCGTTTGTAATGGCAACAAACCGTTTCTCTTCTAATAGCATCCGTCAGTCTGTTTGTTGCTGTTGCTGTTGCGATTTTGCTTTTAATGTTAAATTGTTGTGATATGACTGTGCACAATATGGGCCAAGTTTAAATGGGTGTTGTTTCGTCGTCTTCTTTTCTACTGGTGCTATTGCTGCCAAAACCATCTTTCATTCAAGGGTGACATTTAGAATTTGTGTGTGTTTTTCTCCCCCGGACAAATATTGAATTTCCATTGTCATTATTTTAAATAAAAATGTACATTCACAAAAGAAATGAGATCAAATTAATTCGCTTTCCGAGTCTTTTGAGTGGAACGGAAAAATTGATTGCATACATACGTGTGTGTGTGTATGTTCATATGAATATGGATTCTTTCATTTCTCGTTATAATTATTTGGCAAAATTGAAATTGATTTTATAAAACCGGCATCAAGGTTTTTTATCCAATCAATTTCGCTCATCCCTGACCTGTCATCGTTTACGATATCAGCCATCTTCATACAGTATGCGAATAAGGAGAAGGAAATTCTTTCATTGGTAATTATTTCTGTTTTCACATTCCGCGAGAAAAAAAAAATAGTGCCAGTTTTGAATTGGGATTTGGGTTGTGTATAATGTTTAAGAGCTTTATAAAAAGTATATGAGAACTATATCCAAATTTCTTTGAAAATAATCTACATGAACTGTTAATACTTTTCGTTGTTTATTTAAGTGGCGACTACTTTTGTAAGTTTTAAGCGTGATCTCCGGAAGGCAGTAATCGATCTTACAGAAGCACCATCAAATTTGAAAAACCTAAAACTAATTGTTATGTCAAGTTTTCGAATATGCGCTGAGTTTTGTTTGTCGCACCAAAATTTCTCCATCGAAATGGTGAATCTCATCCGTTGCCTTGTATAAGGAGAAGGTCTTTCTCAGAAAACCATGTGAGCCATTCAATTCCGAAAGCTTAGAAATGCATCGCTTCTGATTTTCTCCGATACAATTTCTATTCTGAGGCATTTAGTGAAATTACTAAATAAAGAAAACCCCTTATCTAATATGAGTTTAAACCTTCCTAGGAGACTAATTCTAGTGTAGCCCTTGTCTTTGATTTTCCAACGCCAATAGAATAATACATAATTGCCTTAAAAAGACGAAAAACACATTTGATTTGTCCAGAATATATCCTGCTGGGTCATGATGTTAGATTTGTCAGTTGTCAGGCAAAACTTCAAACTACCATCAGCGGCCTTCAAATGCATGTCTCCCTCCTTCGGCAACAAATTGGAAAAAGCCAAGTCCCTGAGGACTTTGCTTATGGCTGGTTGTTACCAGGAAAACATTACCAAAATCCTTTGCCGTTTTTCGTTCCGTCTTCTTTCTCTCCACTATTTCAACATTAATTACCGCCGAAGACATAAATAATCAACTCTTAACTAAACAAGCACTTAAAAGGTTTTATGTGATACACAAAGAAGCACAAGATGAAGAAGCAAAAAAGCAAACGTTGAATAAAAAGGAGCTTTACGAAAGACGTCACTGCACGAAAGTCACGTAAGAGACGCTTAAATTACCACATTGACCATATATACGACTACTATTATACAACAACTACAACAACAGAAAAAGCTACACAACACAAACTTAAATGTCTTTAAGATACAACCCAAAAATAAGACACCAAACAACGTGTTTTCAACATCCCCGCAACAGAGAACTCAAGAAAACATACAAAACAGCAATATCTTCAAATTACTTGGTGTTGTGTCTGTATAAGCCAAGAAGATTGGCTAACAACAACACAACACAGAATGCAGTAGGGATGGCAGTTCTAAAGTACTGGATGGTTTTTTTTTGCTGAGGTATTTCATGTCTTTGATTTAATGGCGCATTCCAGTTTAACCTTTTCTTCTCTTTAAAGCTAGGAATTAGAAATGGAACAGAAAGTTTCTTCAAGCTAGTCAACAATGAGTTGGATGTAAGGGTCCGCACTCACCTTTCCCTGCTACACTCCCGCCTGAATCACACCAATTTCATGGTATCATCTTTAAACAATGCTAACAGTTCGGTTGTACCATTTGATCCCAAACAATCGCAACAGTTTGGTTGAATGATTGGCATCTTCATTTTCATATCGATTATGTTCTGAATTAAAATTTGGACTGAAACCTTCGTGCTAGCCAACACATTCAATTTCAAGAGCCTATTTAATGTCCTCTTGGCTTAAAGCTGAGATTGAATAAATCACATGCGAAAACGATTCGCTGCTTTCAATAGTAATTTGGATCACGTCTGCAATCGGTTAGTGGATATATAAGAAAATGTCCAGACAGTTCGGTTGGATGAGTGACATCTTCGGAGTCTTGTCGATCATTCCGTCATAATCTCAGCACTTCCCACTCCAAACTAGCTTTAATTTCCCGTTTAAGTGTACCATTAAAACAAATGTTGACATTTGAATCCCGCCATTGGAATCGAAACTCCCAAATTCGAGATTTCTGTTTTAATCCAAAAAAAAACATGCTTCGATTGGCACTCCTTATACACATGACCCAACATTGAAAAATCAAAGCAAACGTACGGAGACTGGAAAATACAAGAAGAAGATAGTAGTTAAATGCATATCATTTTGCAACAGAAGTTGGAGAATTTCGTTAAAACGGGGGAAACAAACACAAAACCTCTTACTACACACATACACACACCAACATCCACAAAATCTATATGACAAAGTCAAGGAACGTTAAATCTAGTAATAACTCTATACTGTTTGTCCATAGCACCGGCGAACCCAAGAAGTCAGAGCGCAAGCATGCAGTATACAACATTTTTGTGTGCGTCTTTTGCAGCGACTGCACTTATTCAGTTTGTGTGTGTGCTCTGTGCCTTTCGACGACTGTCCTGGCAATGCAGTCAAGCAGGAAAACATAAATCTGGCTAAGCACAAACTAAAGCAAACTGAATATGGGGTATGTGAGACCGAGTAAATCTGTGTCTGTGCCCCGGTGTTTGTTGGAAGTGTTGTCTGTTTGTGTTTGTATCGGTTTTGACTGGACGCCTGCCGCCTGTGTGTTTCGCAAGGAAAACAAGTTTTTCTGTAGATATTTTTTTCTTTTTTTTTATTGTTTGTTTGGATTTTGCTGCTACTAAAAAAAAAAAAAGAAAACAGCAGAATCCAAAAAAGCCAAAGAATTTGTTTTAGTATGTATGGACGCATTATGTGCTATGCATACATAAAGCCAATGGCCAAGTCGTCGTTGTTGTTGTACTACTACAGTTTTGTTTTTGGCCATTTGAAAAGCAAACAGACAACTTTTAAATCTTGCCGTTCGTTCGTTCAGCGTTCGATCGGTCGGTCATTCATTTCTGTGCACTTTGCTGAAATCTATATAATTTTTGCGAAAAGTTAAGTTTTTCATTTATTTGATATTTGCGATTTTTGTTATTTCTTTTCCTCTCTCACTGTCTGTGGATGTACCGATTTGCCTTATGTCGCTTGCCTTGTTCACTGGTTTTGTATTTGGATGACCATCATCATCCTTAGGGCACATTTATGGTCATGAATGGTTATGCTAGCACGGTCACCACAATGCCGGTTCCCAATCTGTCTGTCCTACTGTCTGTTGGCCTGTCGCTGTCTTGGTTGTTTCTTTTTCAGTTGTTTGTTATAGAAGTTTCTTTTAAGTTTTTGGTTTACGTTTTTCGTTCTTTTTTTTTTTGGGTTGAGGAAAAAGTTAAAATGTCACAACCATTCAATACGTGTTTCGGCAGCACCGACCAACCAACCAACCAACCAGTCTTGTTTGTGTCCTTTTCTGCGGGCATTTTTCATACGGTTGGTTGTTTTTTTCCATTTCAAATTCGCATTTTCTTTTCTTGTTCTGAGGTTTTGTCAAAGTTTTTGTTTCCATAAAAACTAAGATAAGATTTTATTCCTTTTTACCCATTTTTCCATTTTCTGTGGTTTGTCAATATTCTTAAGGTCACTTTTATTGAACAGAGAAAAGCGTCCGAGTATTATCATTGGCTCTGTGATGAGTTATTGGTGGATAATGGTTTATGGTTACATTTCTTTTGTGTTATCTTTGATAGGGATGATCCTGTTCATAAACTTCAATTGCTTTATAATGGTTTATTTTAGGGGTTGGCCGGAGGTTTTTCGGAACGTGGACATCAATGGTGGTCTCTAATTGTTCCTTTTTTTTTCTATGTGGGTTACTGGATCTCAAATGGAAAACTATGTCGGTTAACTTCTGGGAATTTTGTTGGGCATTGTGTTTAAATTGTTGTTCGGGATTATGGGATAAAAATAATTTTGCTTTTACTTTTAAATGTCAAAGTGCGTCCAGACCGCAATTATATTTATCCGCTGTACTTTAATAAACAAAAGGAATTTTTA
This sequence comes from Hydrotaea cyrtoneurina, assembly GCA_958296145.1. Taxonomy (NCBI): domain Eukaryota; kingdom Metazoa; phylum Arthropoda; class Insecta; order Diptera; family Muscidae; genus Hydrotaea; species Hydrotaea cyrtoneurina. The sequence continues at coordinate 53,594,828 of OY282513.1, read as the reverse complement.
TTTATTTTTATTCTATCTTTCACATACGCCTGATGAATTTATGCATACACATGTGTGTCCCGAGGGCCAAGGCAACATTGTTAAAACAATTGGCCTGTTTTATTTTTAAATCCATTAACATAAATTGTGTATGCAAATCTGACTCAAATATGTATGAATCAATTTATGAAAAAAAATGTAATGTGTCCATTCTATTTTCCTGAGTTTCCTGACTTAAATAAATCACAGCGATTGTATTGTAACTGAACGATTGACCTGTCAGCTTTTCTAAAAGATTTTATTGTACATATTAATTAATGAACTTTTACTTTAAGTGTACATTGACAGAGGTCAACGGTAAAATTTGTAGCATATATTTCCTTATTCTTTATTTCCTTCTTCTGAATAAAATAGTCTGAGTGAATAGAAGTCCAAATCGTTTCTCCGTTTTAATTTGGGTTTTCAAACTCTGGCTTCCACAAAGTCTTCTAAGTAGTTGTTGATTTAAATGAGAACCACAAGACTTAAAAAAAAATCCTTCCTTTGGTTGAACTGATGGAGAATTCTGGATTTCGAATGTTTCTACTTAACAAAGTCAATACCAAATTGTTCCAGATATAGTTCATGTTCATTTACGATTTGTTGTTTTTGACCTTTCACTAAACCAAAGATGGACATTACAAATGAGTTTATAAAAACATTCAAAAAAGTTCCTGGCTGGATTCTTCAAAAAATAGTGTATTCCTGTTCATAATATCCTACGCCATTTCAGTTGCTATAGAGTACAGAATGCGGGCATTACAAATTAGTTGATAAAAAACATCAAATAAAGTTTCTGGCTCAATTGTTCACGAGACAAAGTCTTCATATACGTATGTCATTTCGATTCCTTAACGGAGTATTCTGTCCACCATTTTCATATCCATTGAATTTCTGTCAATGAGTCGGTTTGCACTGCTAACCAGAAAAATATGTCTGCTCATAAAGGCCAGGATATCAACGATTTCATATGACACACAAACCGGATATAAATCCGGCTCGTTTGTCTTCACTAATGTTCAGCACTTTGAACGGAGGGGAAAAAAAATGTAGACGGACACGTAGACAATCATAATATCTACAATAAGGATATTCTGGCTGGGGTCAGTTATCAATTCTTGTCACATTTTCACGCTCCAACACACTTCTATACACACACAGATAACAATAAAACTGTCAATTTAACAAATAAATGTTGTCATTATTGGTGTTTATAAACTCTTTTTAAATATTGACCTTTTTTCTCTCTCCTCTGCGCGTGTGTTGTTGTTTTGTGTGATTATTGTTGTGGCGCTATGACCAATACCAAATAGACATTTATTAAACATATTTCATACTACACATTTATATTTATATGTACTAGATGTGTGCTTTCAAAGATTTCCGCACAATTTGATAACACCAACAACGATTGGAATTGCAAATAAATAACGTAACAAATTACATGTGCTTTGTGGCCATTAACCCTTTGAGAACGAGCGGACGGACGGAAGGGGTTATCTTAATAAACCAAAACCATATGCAGGCGACTTCATGTAGAATCTCTGTTTACAGTTGAAGCAGAGGATTTTCAAGATGATTTTTGGTTTGTTTTCGATTTAAATGAGGCAGATGATCCTTAAGCGGGTGGGGGGAAAAACTGTTTATGCGAAAAACATTTTTAATAAAATGATGTGAAGACACACCGAAAGGACTGACGGTCATACCCACAAAAACAAACAAAAAACAATGGCAATGTATGTTAACGGTTCCTGAACTCATGCCAGAAAAAAAGGGGAAAAATAAAGAAAACCCTTTAAATAATAAAAAAAAGTGATTTCACATCTATGTATTTCCTTATATGGAGGATTCATTCATATCTCTGTTGGTAATGTTTGCTTGCCCACAAATACATATGTTTGAAGAAAAAAATGGGGATACATATGTAGGTTAAAGAACCCTTTATGCCCTCAGCACAGTGTGCATTAGATAACCACGATGATGGTGAAAATGAAAGGGACAAAACATGGACGTCAAAGAACGAACAGTAAACAAATTGCTGTTTTTATAAAATATTGCACAGATTTCTGTTCTGTGGCTGGAGACAAAATTGTCTTCAACGAACTCTAAAGAAATTGTTTATATTGTAAAATATTCCACAGCTTTCTGGTGTTTGGCTAGGTACAAAATCATCTTCTAAGAACTCTAAACTCTTTTGTGTGAAATATAAGACTAGCCACAGATTTCTCTCATAGGACACACTTTTAAAAACTATAAATAAGTATATATTTTTCTGTTCTCTGGCTTCTGTTCAATCGGCTTACAAAAAAAGATTTTATGTAACTACATGTTATTAATGAAAAAGTGTATTTCGCATAATAATCGTAATAATGCAGTTAATCGTGAAAGTGCATTTCCTAACATGCACTACTTTCCTTCGCATATTTCGAATGTAAATTGAAAAATATTTCCCTTTTTTGGATATTTAAATCATTTGTATGTATAAAATGTATGTAGATATCTGAGCCTCATTGTACCGGAATTTTTAGAAAAAAAACCAGGTGAAAAGAATACCTGTTGAATATTATCCTATACCAATATGAAAGGAATGGAAACGGAATCCGATTCGGAGTTTTCAAAAGACAATGTGGTAAGGTTTTTTTGTCCTGTTTTTTGATATTGAAAATTTACAATATCTTCTTTACATTTCAGTTTTCTTAATATCTTCTTTACACGGATTTCGATCAAATGGTTTAGTCATTTTTCGGTGTTCCCATCGCCGATCAAGGTGGTGAGGGCAGCGTAAAGACCGGTCTCTGACGAAAAGGAACAGCCTACGAACAGCGACACATTATTGAACTCTAAACATAATTCTAAATTCAAAAATATGATTCATTTACTCTACTGAAGCTTTTGAATCCAGTGTTTGGGACACAGTAAACAGTTTAACATCAATTAAACAAGCTATAAATTTCGGTATTATGTAAATCAAATTAATACGACAAAGTAAATGATCATTCTGATACGGATTTTAGTCGGACCACAGACTCCTTACAGAACTTGTGTACCTACAGAACTACATACAGAACTTTGTGTACCATAAATCTTCTCAACTACCGCTGCCCAGAGCTACTATCTCACGAATGCCTCTGCCCCCCATTCCCATCCCACAAATGGCTTGCTCGAGTTGTATAATAATCTATGAAGAACTTTTTGATTTTCTCTACCCATCTTATAACCACTGTGCAGGAGCTCGTACGTAGGAGCTATATAAGGATTTCTTTGGCAACCCACACATGAAAACAAAAAAAAAAAAACAGACACACGCACAAATATACTCAACATTTATGGAACATATATGTGATGCCATAAAGTGTATGTAGTATAGCATAAATTATTGGCATATGTTGTATTTTCTGCTGTTAACCCCCGCTTTTTTGTGCTCGTCTTTTTTTTTTGTCCTTTTGTTGCTGTTGTTGAATTTAAGCCTTCTGTTTGCCAGAATTTAGTAGTTTCCTTATTGCATGTCTGCGCGATGAATGAAAAGTTGTTGAAACTTTTCTTTTGTTTTTCTCACTCGCAGACATTGTCGTCGTCATCTTCCAAGCCTTTTGTATTCCATAGCAAGCATCTTAGCAACCCTTTTTTTCTCGGAGTTTATCTCTGGCTCTCTCTCTCTTGTTTTTTCGGTCGGTCTATCAAGCGTAATACCATTGAATGTTTTTGTCTTTATTTTGAGATTAAATTGGGTTCCCTTTTTATGTACGATGGCAAAACAAGTGAAATTCATAATAACCATTTTGTACAAAAGATACGAACTTCTTCTTCTCCACGTACATTCATTCAGTCATATTCACCTTTTTCGTTTCAACGGTTACTTTGGATGAGTTGTGTTGAGGAACTACAGGCAAGGAAGTAACACTTTATTAGCATTTTTTGTTGTATGTCTGTCTGTCTGTTATAGCCAACAATGAAGAAGAAGATTATTTGGTTTTTGTGGGGGAAGTTCATTTTCCATTTGAGTGTGAGAATTTTGAAGGTATTTTTGTTCAATTTTGGAAAGGGTTAAGTTGGGTCAATTGTAACAAATCGATATTCGGTATATGTGTGTGTATGTGTCTATGTTATATTCCAAATTTAGCTAATATTAAAATATGACATATTTGTAAATAAACTGTTGAAATGGTTCACTGGGTAATGACACCGTAAACGTATTTGGGACCTATGAAAGGTCTACTCGCATATGAATGAATTTTTTGGGAAAACGAGGGAACGCACCTTTAGAAAAGGGGACAAATTAAACGGAACAGAATATTTACCTTTTCCAAAGTGTTTTTCAAAATCATTTTTCTATCATCTATTCCTAGTAGCTCTTTTTTATATTCGTCAGAGACTAAAGAACAAATTGTGCACCTTCATGAAATGTTATTGGCTGGGGAGCCATTATTGGGATGTTTCTGGAAACATTAAAAATATAGTTAATAAAGGGTGGTCCATATACAATTTGTTTTTATTATTTACATATTATTGGTGCAAACCGTTCATGTGGCTGGCTTTGCAGTAGCTCATCCTCTTATTCCAATTTCCCCAGACCTCGGTGACAGTTTGCATAACGTTATACCCCACAAACAATAAAGACTGACGGCGTCAATTCGCAGTTCCGTGGTGGCCAATTGACATCCGCCTCTGGTCCATTGTACTGGAAATTATTGATTGCTTTCTGAACTATTCTTAAATATATTTATAAAGTTTCCATTTATTGACTTTAACTAATGACAATATTTATTTTTATCTAATTTCAGGTAAGCGTTAAAATTTCAAATTCCATACTAATAAGGGGTGAGTTTAATTGCTGTTGTGGTTACTGTGGTTTCACGTCTGCAGTACTTTCATGGGAAATTTATCTTACAAATTACACAACACCGGAATTGTTGAATTTAAACGTTGGCATTTTTTTTTTTGAATTCCTGAAAATCGGATATGTTTCAGAAGTTGAGCATAAATATGCCTTGGCAATTGGGTCTTTGAGTTTTGGGCCGTTGTTGCCGACATCTGATACCTCAAATTTATCTCATATCTACCGAAATATCATCTATCCCTTCGACTGGCTGGTAATCAGCGAAGCCTTATGTTCTCTGTTAACTGTACACAACAAACTTTCCCTACTATTTTTAAATGCTTCGACTTGTTAACAACAATTCAAACAAAACTAAAATATAGGAAAACCAAAACAAAAACAAAAAAACTCGCTCCCTCTACTGACCCTAAAAGTTCCACTAAAACCATACAACATTCCATCAAAGTAAAATGTAGCAACGAACATATACATCCGCAGAGGAATCCTTAAAAGCAATACAAAAATTATTTTAATTAGAACAAAACGAAACAACTCAAAAACAAACAAAAAATAAGAGCGGCCGAAAAAGTGCTATCAAACATGTGCAAAACTCAGCGGAAATAGCGCATTAAATGTTTTGAAGACCATTGGAAAAAGATTCACACACACGCAGAGCGGCCCTCCTCATGTGGATGATAGCTGACCGGCCAGCAATGACCACTGTGGCACCAAGGGTCATTTATTTCGTTGCACCGGACGATAGGGGTTAAATGTAATGACATGGTTTCAATGGTGCAACAACCGAACGACTAAAGAAAACGACTGCCTGCCAAGAGATGTTTAAGGCAACATGACAGTTGGAAATATACACCGGAAATTTTGTGTTAATTTCGTATTGCTGCAAAACAGCAGCAACAGCGACAGTCACCATAGGAAAAGAAGAAAACGAAATTGCAGCGAATTTAAGACCTAAAAGTTGTCTTCATTCTTCGTCATCGTCGTCGTTGTCGCCATCGTCTTAAGGAGGTAACAGATATTCGAGGCGTAAAGGAAGTGCTGACTGACATTAAATGTGATGCACTTGACGTCAAGTAAAAGTGATACGTTTGCATGGGAGTGACACTGCAAATGTGGGACACTTCAGATGTCCAAAATGAAAATGTACAAAATGGACACAATTAACTTGAAGTTGCAGAGTTTTTCTTTTCTATTAAACCAGAGTAAGCCTTGGGAGAATACATATTTACGATTTAAGTTTTTATTATAAATAGTATTCTTTAAATTAGCACTCGTGGGAATAAGGGTCATAGCATTTAACGGCTACTTATGGAGTTCTCTATCAGTGGTGTATAGAATCGCTTCCTTCATTTTCTATTTTATTTCCATTTCTTCTATAGTTAAGAGCCAATGTATTTGTGTGATTTTGTCCATCTGAGATTCTTCTCTTCTTCTCAGGTATCATGATGTTCGGAAGCTTTAAATTCCTCTATAAAACTCAGCTTCAAGGAGATATTAACAAATTGCGGAAAATTTACTGTTGTAGCTTTTTTTTTACACCTTTTAAAATATTTGAACGTATTTTTGGTTAAATACATCGTTTGCCCCCCTAAATATGCTACTATTCCCAGGAAACAGTGCGCCCACCCCCCAAAGTATGCCATGATCTAATTAAGCATTCTGTTGCACACATTGCCACATTGCTTTGAAAGTTTCAATTATCTCCTTTAACTTCCAACTAGAGGAAAAATTAAATAATTTAAATTCACTTTAAATGTTTTTCACTTTTTTTCTCTGTTGTCAAATCCCTTTGCATTATCACACAGCCCCAGGAGGGAAAAAATGTTAGAAAATAAAGAAATTCTAGAAAAAAAAAACACAAGGAAGAAGAAGAAACAAGACATTGACAACTTGCGAAAACAAGTACATACAAGCGGGGGATAGAGGGAGAAGGAGAGGAAAAAAAAACAATGAAAACAAGTGAATGACAGTTGTAAAACTGCTGCATAAAATTAAATAGTCAGCAAAAGAAACAAGAAATCATTGGGGAACACAACTGGTAGAGGAACTATAACAGCAACAACGCGAAAAATACAAAAACAACCCAACAAACGGATAATAGAAAAAGCACCGAAAACAAAACAGCAACAATAAAAGTATCAATACAAGTAGTTGCTGCTGCTGCTGCAGTAAAAATAAAAACTAGTAAGTAGCCGCTGTTTTTGAATGCTGATGGTGATGATGATGGCGAACTGCTGCAGCTACTGCAGTTGGGGATGTTGCATAAAGCTATAGCAACGTGCCAATGGCAACAACAATTGCACTTGTACCACCATTCAGATAGAGCTTTCTGTAAGAAGAGAGAAATGTATTGACAGTACTAGTGGTGCGACCGACAGACAGCAAAGACATTGCTGCATGATAACGCGTAAACAACATTTCGTTGCAAGTGCTACGTTTTGTATTGCACTGTGTGTCTGTATGTGTGTTTGGTGTCTAAAAGCAAACGGTGTAAAACTACTATGACTGCAACTGCTGATGATGATCACCATCTTTTACACCATCATCTCCTGCGGCAGCAGCAGTAATAACAACCAGCAACATGCTGTTTTATAATGTATCAACTGTTGTTGCTGGTGTGGGGCGGAGGGGGGGCAGTGTGTAAAAGGATACAAGACTCTGAGGCAAGGGATTTATAAGTGGAAATCATTTTTATGATGGTAGCTCTCCGTTTTTGTTTGCTTCTTTTACTCATATCAGCCAAATGAAAAACATGAAGACATGAACAAAAAAAAAACACATCACAAGAAATGCATAAAATTTTATCGAAAGTATTTTGACAGGTTTCTTCTATTGTGGTGGGGAGCGGGATGGTTGGGGTAGTTGTTGTTTTTAGAGCAGTTGAGACGTTTTGAGGTGTAACATATGGCTAATAAAGAAAATGGCATACTTTAGGGTATTGTTTAAATGTTATGGATGTTGCTCCCGAAGACAGTGAAGTGGAATGGAATGTAGTGAATTGTATACCCTTGGCGAATTTTTCTCAAAATGGTAGAATATTAATTAATTACTTAATTCTTATTTAAACATATTTCACATCTGTGAAATTTGTATCAGTTAGTAAAGTAAAGTGAAGCTTTTTTTAGGGATATTAAAATAATCCACCATAGTTTGAACTTTTTTTTTGTAAACTATTCATGTGTACTCTCAAAAACTTATAAGAGGTGGTTCAAATACAAGTTTAAATTTAATTTTTCAATTCCATTTATAACGTCTTCTTTATTAAAATGTTAAAGTAAATAATATAAATATCATCTTTTTTTCGGAAAATTAAAAAAAATTGCAGTATTGACAAATTATTGGTTTATTCGATGGACAAATATTTATGGGACACGATTTTATTCATATGGTTGCCTCGGCTGACTTCGCTGTAGCGCATTTTGTCAACCCAATCCTCCAAGATCTTGTTGGCGGTTTCAGACACTTAGATTCCGAATGGCTTGCTTTCTATTTGCCTTTAGAGCAAACATCGCATAACATCGGCTCGTCACGGTACTCCACAAAAAAAAAAAATGCTGACGGCATCAAATCGCAGCTCAGAGGTGAATAACTGACATTGCCGATAATACGGCGTGGCCTTCCGCGCCATCCTGCTGAAACCAAAGATCGTCCAGACACATGTCTTCAATCTCCGGCCACAAAAATGAGTTGTCATGCGCTCACCATTCTATCGTATCACCTCTTGTCATACTAGCGACGCCAACATTTCAATTAAATTGTGTGAGATATGCGATTATGGAGTACTAGTAAGTTGTAATGCGCCCGTTGAAATATGGAAAAAAAAATTTGTTGAAAAAAAAAAATTTTTCTGGAAAAAAAATTTTTGTTAAAAAAAAAATTTTTGTTGAAAAAAAAAAAACAAAAAAAATTTTGTTAAAAAAAAAATTTTTGTTGAAAAAAAAAATTTTGTTGAAAAAAAAAAATTTGGAACAAAAAAAATTTTTTAAAAAAAAAATTTTTGAAAAAAAAAAAAATTTTGTAAAAAAAAAAAATTTTGTAAAAAAAAAATTTTGGAAAAAAAAAATTTTGGTAAAAAAAAAATTTGGGGAAAACACAATTTCTGTACAAAAAAAAATATTATTTTTTTTATTATTATTATTTTTAGAAAATTAGAGAATGCCTATTTAAATTCCTACGTACTGCGTGACAGAGTCAGTGAATCAGTGTCGAGGGTAAATATATATTAAGATAGTTTTACCAATCCAACACCGCCTACATGTAGTCCTATGTTCTACTTTGACCTCAAAAATGTAAACAACATCGAACCTTTGAAACATTTCACCGCCATATCTGGATTGCACAAACCTATTGCTTAAAATTCAATATTTCTCTGTTATCCGCATTAACGCTTAGATATCCTATCAATCATTTTGTTTGGGCAAATTCACTGATAGTCTCATTTTGTGGAAAAAATCTACATTTTAATTAACTTGACTTGAACTGAACTTAAAACCACTAGAAAACTTTGGTACAAAAAAAAAGAAAATAAGGAAAAGAAACGAGAAAAAGTAAAAAATGAAACTTTAATTTCCCAAGTATTTAATCCTTGTAGCAATACAAACCGCAATTAACAAAAGAAGTGACGACGAGATGCTGGGTGTTGTGGCTTTCTGTGTTCTACTCACTGCGAGCAAACGAGAACATATAGGAAAAGTTTATTTTCCCACTCGGGGAGGCGGATGGTTGGAAAAAAAAAAATGGAAAGCTCGAATGTTGTGATAAACTCAAGAAAACACTTTAAACTAAAACAATTTTCTTAAAACTTGAGTATTTTTTTTTGGCGTTCTGGTTCAAAATGAATTTTCTGCTCTTCTCTTGCTTTTAGCCATATAAGCAAAATGTACACAACTAAATAAACTTTGAGTTTATGAAAATAAATTGTTCATATACATATGTGTGGTACAACCTACCACACCAGACGTACATATAAACGTTTATAGAACATATGGCAAAACTTCTTTATCTACAGACTGGAGGAACAAAATCAACAACGCCTAATGACCCAGTTTAGCCAGCAAGCAAAGAAAAAAACTTTTCTCACTAAAAAAAAACCCCAACGTCCTTTTAAATAACTTTAGACTTAGCTGTTTGTCCATGGCGGTGGTAGGTTTGTAAGGATGTAGAACTCACATATACTCGCTCTCGACTGTATATTAAAAACATGATGTCTAGCTGCTAAAGGCATCCTTTATAACTTCCTCTAGTTTTTGTTTTCTTCTCCTTCTTCTTTTGACTTAGGAGCAAACCCCTTCTGTGTATGCTCCTCCTTCCGGCCCCTGCCAAAGAACAACAAATCCAGATGTAAGCGGAAAAATCAAACTGGAGTATTTACAATCAGGCGGCGGACTGGAACAGCAAACAAAAAAAAAACACACTATACAAATAGAATATATTAGTAAATATTAGTAGAGTTTCTTAAACTCTGTACTACAAATATGAAGACCACCAACCATTACACATACAAACGCACATACATACATACATATGATACAGGCAATTCAGCACAAACCAAACCGAACTGAACTGATTTCACAAAGTACCAATGAATAAGTGAAAACTAAACTGAACTGAAGTTTTCACAAAACTTTTCCATTGTTATGTTGATTTGTTGCAAAAATTCATTTCCTTTTTCTATTGTTTGACTATATTCTCTCGCTCTCAGCAGAATTGTTCATGGAGCTGACCTCTTAACCTAACGCCATAGATTGTCCTGGGCCCTATTTTTCACGTTGTGTGATAAAGTTTTCTTCTCTGTAAAATTTATTGAAAAAGATTTGTGTTTTATTGAATCCTTGTAAAGGATAATAAAACAAAATAAAAATAGGGGAGTATAGTTAGTTATGTATTGTTGGTTGGTTGCGGTTTGTTTGTCCTTTTTCTTCTCCCCCATCCCCCCCTTTGTTTCTTTTATTTGAGGCGGAAACAATTCCGATTTCTAATGAAATAGTTTTATTGTGAACAATATTTTCTTTCATTGATTTAATATTTATTTTTTTTCCTATGGTGATAGATAAGAGAACTGGAAAGTTTTGAATTGAGTTTTTTTATTTGTTGTTTTATATTCGTGGAACTGATTTGACGAGCCCCTGAGGACTTTTTCCGAAGCATAGTTGGACATTTCTTTTAACTAATACCACTCTTAATGGAAAGTAAATTTAAATCGAGCTATGTGAGGATAACTTCAATGACATCGGGCTTAATTTTTTTAACACAAATAACTATATTTCACCATTCACCGTACACCTCTACAAAAGAGTTGCATTGAAATATTCCCAACTTAGACCGGCTTCATTCGATGTCGCAGAGCCTGCAAAATCATTTAATGGGACCAATTTGTATTTCAATTTGAGATTATTTGGCGTTTGTAATTTGTTTATTTCCGCATTTTAATCGTTTTTATTTGCCATTTTAGTTGGATGTGCTCACCTTTGGCTTATGGTGTGGACAAAGACGATTGAAAAGGATTTGCTGTCGGTTAAGTAGCCTGTGCATTTGTTGACGCAGACACACATTTCTTGAAGAAATGTTTTCTGTATTTTACTATCGCACAGGCGCCACCTGTTACAGCTTCAAGGAATTTTCCTTAAATCTAATACAAAGAAAGCAAAAAAATACACTATGTATTTGTGCAAAGAACAAATTCTTTATAAAAACTTATCGTACTTTGTTACCTCACAAGCGTCAGCTGGTGCTCCTTAAAGGTTTTCTTCTTAAACTAAATACAGTGTAATCATGACTTGGGAACAATTTGAAAAACTAACACTGCTGTGAAAGTTTTCAATAGTCCAGAAATTCTATGCGATTTCAAATTTATAGGCAAACTTATGCAACAAATCAAAAGTTTTCAATCGCAGTCAACTCAAAATTTGTGATTTTCCAGTTTACGTGTTAAAGCCGTTCATCATACACATATTATTGATATTATTTCTGGCTGATCAATGTATTTATTATTATTTCTGGCTAATGTATTTATAGAGATGAGGGTACATGGTTTTCATATGCGAATTGACGCCTTTGAAAAATGTCAGATATTAATAATCGGATTTATATCAGGAACGAAAAAAAACAAAACGAGGAATGTTAGAGCAGCCAAAAGTATGTATGAATTATAGAACATCATATGAAATCATTTTAAATTTACAAAAATCTCCCTTTCAGATACAAAACGTACCCCGAACGTTTGGTTTGGTTACAATCACTTGTGAAGAGAGATTAAGAATGACTATTAAAACTAACCCAAATGACAAATTAAAACAAATAACAAAAAATAACGGTTAATTTTTTTGGTCTTCGATGCGTTGTAAACAAAAACATTTCGACTGTATACTTAATATTGACGCGTTAAATATGAAGTACTTTTTGTTTTTGGTTCTGCACTTGAATTGTTGTTGTAATTTTGTGTTTGTTTTTCCTTTTACTTGAAGAGAACTAAATATTGCTCTTAAATATGCCACTTGCCAAAGAAAAAAACTGTTAAAAACTAGAAAAATATATGTGAAGATTTGGGAAAGAGAAGTGTATACTTTATATTGACGCTGACTGTACATATTTCACCTAACATTCCATGAACAGAATTGGCAGGCTAATGCCGCCAAAGAATGCTGTGAAATGAATGTCTTTAACAGGTGAAATGGATGCTGAACAATCTTAGATCTGTTCACCGAATTGGAAACTGAGTTTCTTGTGAAACATAACAGAGACTCTTGTCGGTATTGAAACCAGGGTTTCTTGTATGTTAGCCACTGTCGCTGTCTTGCACAGCACGTCACATATAAACGATCACATTGTTTCCCGAATATTTTCCCAGTTTTACGATTGAATATGATTACATTTACATTTAATTTCTCGGATATCAAAACTAACTACAAAATATCTTTTGTTAAACGCTTCGATTCGTTATGAATTGAACAACAACAAATTCAATCTGACACAATCTACAAATTCACAAAAATCTTTCGCCAGAACTTCCTTCTAAGAAGCGGTCTTTTCGATCTGTATATTTATTCGTTGGCCATTTATTATACCATCGCATGTTATTTTCTGCTTAAAAAGTTTTTCCCAAAACTGGTCTTGTTAACATGCAAAATAATTGCTTTCATTATTAACAATTTCATTAATAACCAATCCCAAGAAACGTCGTAAAATATATTTTTAAACGGATTGTTGTTGGGTTACCTTCAACAGTGTATAATTACGGTAATAACATAAAAAATGTTTTAAAAGGGGTAGTGCGGGTCTTGTATGGGTGAACAATTAAATGGCATTAAGACATTCAACAGTTTCAAAGGTAAAATCTTCTTGCTGGTGAAATGTTTTAAAATTTAAAACGAATCAGTGTAACTATTTGTGATTCATAGCACTTCGAAGTATGAGTGCAAGCAAGGGTCGCATTTGATTTTGCTTAATGGAACCGCCGTCATATTCAAAACGGAGATATTGACTCAGTCTAGGCAAGAACGTTACGAAACAACTCATTACCCACGCTTGCCTAAGTCTCAAAATAGCTGTGGATAACATTTCGTTATTGTTAATTTTTATTTTCATATTTCGTGTTGAGTAAAGACAAAACTCTGTTTATTCAATAGTCTATTCATAAACGTTTCTAGTTGAAGATTTTGATCAAAAATCCTTTTATTACGCGTAGATGGCGTGACTCCTTAAACGAACTTCAGCTTATATTAAACGATTACCAAAAGAAAAAAAAAACGAAAAAAGAAACCACACCACAAAACAATACGAACTCCCAAACAAGTGAAAACAATTATAATGCTATAAATTAATGCTTAAACATGCATTTAACCACGTACTTATCAAAAGTCATATTTTTGACACATTTCCCATTTAGCTTCCTCCTTTTTCTGCTCTTTCCACCCAATCCAACTTCTATGGCTGTTCACAATTTCCTTAGAGTTTATATATGTATATTCTTGGTGGCTCGGTTGCATAATCTAAAGACGTGTTGTGTTGTTGTTTCCTTGAGTTCATGACACCCAGTGTGCGTGTTGTTCAATTTATTCTTAGCCATTCAGTAACAACAAAACAACAGCCACAACAAACGGGAGTGGTCATAAGAAATATTTTGTTTGGTTTTCGTTTTTTTTTTCTCTCTCTCTCTCTCTCTCTCTCTCTGACGTGTATTTGTAATTAACCGCAGATCCTTTCATATGCCATTCACACCGCGCGGCGACATCGTCTTATTTATGGTTTTTTAAACGTTTTGGTCAAATTTCATGACATATTTGTTGACAGACAGTTGACGGGGAGCGTTTCGGTCGCCCGTTCGTCGGCGGGTTTTGGCTTAAAAATAGAATCAACTGGGCACACAACCAAGCAACTGAAACTCATTACGGTTTGTTTGTTGTTGTTGTCATATTTTGAACTGAAATCATATTAAGACCGACATTTTTATCTACCTAACTACCTGCCTGCCTGGTTTCGATCCTGCGGTCTGGTCTGCGGTGTCGCTGGCGACAGGCCCAAATGAAATGACAACGATGTTTTCGGCCGACAGACTGTTTGCTTAAAAGGTGAAGGCATGGAATAAAAGTAGGGAAGGAGAAAAAAAGAATGAAGAAAAAAACAGAAACGCCAAATTAAATATGACATTTTTATGAGTTTGTCTTGGCCAAAAATTGTGGTGTTGCTTATATCTTTATTACAATTTTTGTGATATCATTGTGGCTGATGATGATGTTGTTGGTGGTGTCGGAGGAATGGATTCGTCTTGTGTTGTTTCTGAATGTTTCTTTCAGTCGCATATAAATTTAATATGCGAATATCTACAGTGAAAGAAAAACAGTTGAGTTGATGAAATCTTAATATATATTTACCCTTGACACTGATTCACTGATACACTGATTCACTGACTCTGTCACGCAGTACGTAGGAATTTAAATAGGCATTCTATAATTTTCTATAAATAATAACAATAAAAAAATAATATTTTTTTTTGTACAGAAATTGTGTTTTCCCCAAATTTTTTTTTACCAAAATTTTTTTTTTACAATTTTTTTTTTACAAAATTTTGTTTTCAACAAAAATTTTTTTTTTCAACAAAATTTTTTTTTTTCAACAAAATTTTTTTTTTCCACAAATTTTTTTTTTCCACAAAATTTTTTTTCCAACAAAATTTTTTTTTTCCACGAAAATTTTTTTTTTCAAAAAAATTTTTTTTTTTTCAAGAAAATTTTTTTTTTTCAACAAAAATTTGTTTTCAAGAAAAAATTTTTTTTTCAACAAAATTTTTTTTCCATATTTCAACGGGCGCCATAGGAGCATTACAACTTGCTAGTTTTCAATATTTTTAGACAAACAGTTTTTAATAATAACAGGGATTGGTTACGGTCTAGATTCGGTACAAGTAAGAATTCTTGTTGACATTTTGGAGCCGACTGTAGTTTCTGATTAGGGTGTAAAGGGTGGTGTAAATACAAACTTGTTTAAAAAGAAAAAAAAACATTAAAGCACATGTTTCGGCAAATTATTGGATTTGGTTTGAAAAAGCAAACATTGACATTATTTATGGAACACCATGTCATTATGTGGCAGACTCGGTGGGCTTCGAGTTGAAAATGTGATTTTTCGTAGTAAATGTGGAGTTTCTCTCAGAGAAGCCCCAACGAAGAGGTTGATCGTGTGTGAATAATGTGAGGTATAATTTAAAAAGAAACCACCAAATGGACCACTCGTTACAGAAATTATATCAGGGACAGAGAAGTTCCTCCATTTCATTCTGAAAAACAATTCCAATTTGTTTGACACAACCATTTGCTTACACAGCTGCCATATGACTTGGATTCTATTCTTTTCTTTCTGTGTATATCCATTAGCCACTCACCACGACGACGACTCGCTTTGTTTGGTGTAAAATTATTATGTCAAATTAAATTATAATCATGTCAAAATTGTTTAAATTTTAACACATTTTTTTTGTGTGTTTATGTTGCAAATGCTGCGTCTGGGGTTTCTTTTCGGTAGCCTTTGGAATTCGTTGTTTCTTATTGGGAAGATATTTGAAATAAAACAACAACAACAAAAAAAAACACTGGCTGGCCACACAGTTTTATTATGCCCTGCCATGGGTGTTGATAAATATATTAATTTATATGAAGAAACATATTTTGTATTTCCGAAATATTTTACGAATTTGTCTCTAAATGAAAGAAGACCCCATCCTTCACACTTCTCATCTCGGGAGATGAATAACAAAAAAAAAAAACCAACAATAAGTTTATGGGGTTTTTCTCACATTCTCTGTTGAATATTTTTTTTTTGTACAGAAATTGTGTTTTCCCCAAATTTTTTTTTACCAAAATTTTTTTTTTACAATTTTTTTTTTACAAAATTTTGTTTTCAACAAAAATTTTTTTTTTCAACAAAATTTTTTTTTTTCAACAAAATTTTTTTTTTCCACAAATTTTTTTTTTCCACAAAATTTTTTTTTCCAACAAAATTTTTTTTTTCCACGAAAATTTTTTTTTTCAAAAAAATTTTTTTTTTTTCAAGAAAAATTTTTTTTTCAACCAAATTTTTTTTTTTCAACAAAAATTTGTTTTCAAGAAAAAATTTTTTTTTCAACAAAATTTTTTTTCCATATTTCAACGGGCGCCATAGGAGCATTACAACTTGCTAGTTTTCAATATTTTTAGACAAACAGTTTTTAATAATAACAGGGATTGGTTACGGTCTAGATTCGGTACAAGTAAGAATTCTTGTTGACATTTTGGAGCCGACTGTAGTTTCTGATTAGGGTGTAAAGGGTGGTGTAAATACAAACTTGTTTAAAAAGAAAAAAAAACATTAAAGCACATGTTTCGGCAAATTATTGGATTTGGTTTGAAAAAGCAAACATTGACATTATTTATGGAACACCATGTCATTATGTGGCAGACTCGGTGGGCTTCGAGTTGAAAATGTGATTTTTCGTAGTAAATGTGGAGTTTCTCTCAGAGAAGCCCCAACGAAGAGGTTGATCGTGTGTGAATAATGTGAGGTATAATTTAAAAAGAAACCACCAAATGGACCACTCGTTACAGAAATTATATCAGGGACAGAGAAGTTCCTCCATTTCATTCTGAAAAACAATTCCAATTTGTTTGACACAACCATTTGCTTACACAGCTGCCATATGACTTGGATTCTATTCTTTTCTTTCTGTGTATATCCATTAGCCACTCACCACGACGACGACTCGCTTTGTTTGGTGTAAAATTATTATGTCAAATTAAATTATAATCATGTCAAAATTGTTTAAATTTTAACACATTTTTTTTGTGTGTTTATGTTGCAAATGCTGCGTCTGGGGTTTCTTTTCGGTAGCCTTTGGAATTCGTTGTTTCTTATTGGGAAGATATTTGAAATAAAACAACAACAACAAAAAAAAACACTGGCTGGCCACACAGTTTTATTATGCCCTGCCATGGGTGTTGATAAATATATTAATTTATATGAAGAAACATATTTTGTATTTCCGAAATATTTTACGAATTTGTCTCTAAATGAAAGAAGACCCCATCCTTCACACTTCTCATCTCGGGAGATGAATAACAAAAAAAAAAAACCAACAATAAGTTTATGGGGTTTTTCTCACATTCTCTGTTGTGTTTAACATGTGTCATAATTATGATAAATTTTCCGGATAGAAAAAAAGGAGCACTAAAACACAACAACAATGACATGTTTTATATTTTCGGACGATGACAGCTTTTGTTGCTGTGATGATAGATTTATTAGATAATGTACTTGTTTCTGTTGTTGTTGTTGTTGGGTATTCATTCGGTTTCAGACTGAATGCATGAAATTTCCATTGGCATGATTTATTAGAAAAATTTATTAGATTTATGTTCTGCACAAAATACTTAATAATATAGAAGTGTATGTGTGTGTGTGTGTGCAGTGGAGTGAAAATGAAATCCCCAATAATATAGAGCATTTATTTGTTGTAAGGATGTTAATGCGAATTCTAGGAAGTTATTTCAATACTAATTCATAATTCAACTTCATTTAACTAAATCGAAAATGTATTAACTTAAATTTGAAAATAATTTAGCAACAAGAACAATGTTCGGATAAGCCATGTTTACCAAATCGTATAAAATCTTTAGAATGTCATAATTTGCAAGAGATTCCTTTCTTAGAGGATATAAAATCAAATCAGCTTAAAGGATTTACATGTTGTGCAAAAAAAACTTTCCTGCTTAATCCCTAAAAGGATATTGAGGGAATTATTTATTTATATTCGCTTTCTTGGAATATCACCAAACGGAGTTGGTAGAATGAATCTTTCACTTTGCTTATTTTCAAGGATATTGAAAGCTTAACGCCCGATACAAGTCTTCTTAGTGAAATTTTACACCGGATTTTGTGAGAGCTTTCGATGCATATTCTATTTTCTTTGAGTCTTTTGGGAGATATTGGCTTCTGCCAAAGCTTCGATAGCTTCACATATTCAGACTAAGTTGGGCTCTTTAATCTTAACCTAGTAGCTCTCCAAATGTCAAATGTTTACTTCACCTACTATGGGTTCAAAGCGCTCTCCTTTCCTATTGTCGGTCGCCTTTTATATCCCACTCGGTTTCCTGTCCTATTAATAACTAGTAAGTTGTAATGCGCCTATGGCGCCCGTTGAAACATGGAAACAAATTTTCGTTGAAAAAAAAAATTTGGTGGAAAAAAAAATGTTGTTGAAAAAAAAATTGTTTGTTCAAAAAAAAATTTGGTTGAAAAAAAATTTTTGTTGAAAAAAAATTTTTGTTGAAAAAAAAAATTTTGTTGAAAAAAAAAAATTTTCTTGAAAAAAAAAATTTTTTGGAAAAAAAAAATTTTGTGAAGAAAAAAAAATTTTTTAAAAAAAAATTTGGAAAAAAAAATTTTGGAGAAAAAAAAATTTGGGGAAAACACAATTTCTGTAAAAAAAAATATTATTTTTTTTATCATTATTATTTATAGAAAATTATAGAATGCCTATTTAAATTCCTACGTACTGCGTGACAGAGTCAGTGAATCAGTGTATCAGTGAATCAGTGTCGAGGTTAAATATATATTAAGATACATACCAGACAATATTATGTTCTTAAATCAAAAAACCCCGTCAGTATGTTGGCCAAAACGTATCTCATCAAACAGACAGAAAATCCAATAAAATATTCATCAACAAAACATCCTTAGCAGCAGCATAGGAAAATTCCGCTATAAATTTAAATTTTGATGCCAGGAATTTCAAGAGAACTCATCAGTTTCGCTGCACCCCCCAACAATTAAATTTACTGCTGATATACGGCACAAATTATTTGCTAGGCAGCGTGAAATTCCGCCTAAATAAATTGTATCGCAAAAATCTATCAAAAATTTAAAGGCTATTAAAAGCCTGTGGCTTGTTGTGGTTATTTTTTTCTTCTTCTTTTTCTTTTTAATGATGGCGCATGTCTTGATGAAAGCCAGTCATGCATACAACATTCACCAGCAATCCCAAGGAAGAGAAGAAAAAAAAACGGAAAAAGTAAATTCAAAATAAAACGAAACGAAACAAAAAAAAGTAATAAAAACCAAAGGCGTTAAATAAAATACACACAATGTGTTTTTCTTTGAGTTGATAGGCCAACATTAACAGACTTTTTCGAGAAATTGATGGCGTGGCCAAGATCAGGTCCTCCTGCTATAAACAAAATATACGTGGACATCGACATTACCAAACCACAAAAGTCAATCTTTTGTATTTCTCCAAAATGTTTGTATATGAAGCTAATTAACTGTGAAATAAATCAAACAGCCTGCCTGGGAGTATAAAGCAAAGTCAAAATTCATTAGTTTGCATGAATGAAACTTTGAAGGCCTTACAACATTAACTATGGGTCTGTAACGTGAAGAGCAGTTTATTTGGGCTTGGGCGATTACTAATAATTGCTTGAAATAAGTGACAGAGATTTGTTGTGATGTGAGTTTTTGTTTATTTGTTTCTTTTTCTGAGATATTTCAGACATTTGTGGTTTAAAAATATCGTTGGGTTCTCTATTTCGCCGTTGACTTCCTCCTGCATATCCATATCCAAACATAATACTTACACTTCTATTAAGTATGTTGTTTTTTTTTTTGGTACGACGTCAAGACATGTGTTACATTTGATGATTTCACATATTCCCATTGTTTTCACATTGTTTTTGTTTTTCTTTTGCGTTTTCATTACACCCACACACACACACACCGACAACGTTACTCTGTATCTGGCTGACTCGAAATTGTCTTTGTCAATTACGGACAATATGTGATTTCTGTTGACAAATGTCTACAAATTACTTTGGTAGTTTCTAATATTTCACATTGTCGTAATTAGAATCAAAAACAAAAGGCAAGAAAAATGTCTCTCTGTAATTAGTGTGTCTTGTGCTGAATGATATAAATGACACACTGCGGAACAGAGTTTGGTGTCACAACACCCCAGCAAAAAAGGGAAAACTCCCAGAAAAACTTTTGTTTTTCGGAAAGAAAACTTTACTAATAATGAAAATCATATTTAGAAGGTCTAATCACTTTTCAAGTTCAGTAATAAAATTGGGTGTGGAAAATGAAGTAAAAAAAAAAGTTGTTAGTTTTGTTGTCATTACACATACATACATATGACCAAAAAGTTCTCTGGGGTCTCATCTAAGCACTAATTTTGTGGCAAGAAGAAGAACGAGCTTATTTTGTGGTCGTATCAATATGTGAACTGATCATCAAATAAATTTCTCACATTAAGAACGAATTAAATTGTATGACAATGTTTTGCTTTTATTCCTTTCAAAACTATTCTCTTCTAAATTGTAGTGAATCTTTTTCGCGCCATATTTGTGACTAGTTTCAGTTGTCTTGTTTTTTGATTTCTCTTTTCGCTTGGAAATAAATAGTCTGTTATTATAAAATTAATTGGAAACAATGTTTATTTTTCAGATGAACAGATTAGATTTCAATGCACACAAGACCCAGTGTTGTTTGTTGTCACACAAACGTTTCACTGACCCAGCTCCAGGGGCTCCAGGCTCCTTGACTTGTACTAAGGAGTGCGGTGGAGAGCGTTAAGAGGTATTTGGGGTATCCAACTCGATTCTCAGGAACTTCTCTCAGAAACAGAGGGCTGTGCAGGATATAATTTGTGTGCCCACTGCCCGGGACCTACAGTTTAAAACCTCTCTAACAACTTTTCAATCCATTCGGTGTAGGCGTTCCCAGGAAAACTTTTCTGTTCATAAAATTTTACGGATTATTTCCTCTTGGCTTAGAGATTTTGTTCTCCATACTGAATATTTAAGTTTTCAGTTCGTACAAACTGGGTGATTATTTCCTTTAGGCAAGTCCAACACAGTTTACGCTGTTTTTGGTAGGTCTTGGAGATTTTTTCACTATTTTGCATTGACTCCTCATTTGCTTTTGTTTCCGATCCAACATTTCTGGCGCAGTCTTGTTCGAATACCAATTGGAGGTTTTTTTTTAGTTAACATTTTTCTGCAATCAATATTTTCATTATCCAATTTTCTGTCACTTTATAAGCATAGCAATTGTAGTACATAGTTTTGTAACAGAATGTAGTAAGTTTTACCTGGTTATCACGGTGAACGCCTGAATCCCATGGTACGCTAACGCACAAGGACTGCTACAATAGGACAGCCGCCAACCCCCGTTTTATGCTGAACAAGGTGGAGACTATCAACCCCAACCTTCTGGTACCAATTGTCAACATTTTTTTTTTTGGTGTGTATGCCAACAGACAATAGATGTTCGTCTGCCTGTCATAGATCGCCAATGTAACCCTGTGTCAACCTATGAAAATAATATCGGAAAGTGTTCCCAGGTGGCACCTCGACAAAAATCCTTTAGTGGAGGTGCCATGACTTCGAAAAGGAGTCTTTTTGACACCAGCTCTACTGCAGTCTGTCTTTTCATTATTCCATGACTTCAAAAAGGAGTCCTTTTGACACCAGCTCTACAGTTGCAATTATATGGTATCTGAGATTATTTACGTCATAATATATCGACATGACTTATCCCACATACTTTTTGTTTTTTTTCTCTTCTGATAAACTTTTCTTTTATAAAATTATTTTACTTTTCATATTGTTCAGTTTATAGTATGTGGATGGATGCATCTGTGTGTGAGTGTGTGCGTATGTGAATGGCAAAACTTTAATATTATTTTTCTTGCAAACAACAGCTTTTACTGTGTTGAACTTTCATTCATTCCTCAGCCAACATACATTCCTCGTACGTATACACACAGCAAGTATATGTTTATACAGTAGGGTGGAGTGATTCGATACAAGAGAAATTATTGTGATAGATTTGTAAAATTTTTGACCAATTTATATTCGATATTATTCATAGCCTAATCTCACTCTCATAGTGCAAATATTTCGACTATTTCAGAATTTGTTGTAAATATTTTTTAAGTTTTATGTTTCTATTCAGTTGTTTTTGCCATTCAATATAATATTTGGCCTTGAAGGCTTTAGTATTAGAATATGAATAAATAAATAAAAATATTATGAGATTGCTGAAAAGCCCCTGAAAAGCATGTTTTTTAAACCTATTACAAAAAAGACAAAGTGGAGGCACAAATTGAAACCACAACACTGTCTAACATATTTCTCATAACGACGTGCAACCCCACTGAATATATCCAGTGTCTATTGGCATCATTGGCCGTATAAATTCGTATTCTTGTTCAAGAACCGGAAAGATTTCGACTTATACCGAAAATAGTGGGTCACAATACTCCCGCATATGTCAATATGTATCCTTTGATGCTCTCAAATTTGTATTTGCAGAGTTTTTTTTTAACATTTTCGCTTCACCCTAATGTATAAGTAGTTTGCAGCAAAAGTTGTATTTCTTTGTAAAATAAATATTGTAAAAAGTAAATATTAAGGCGCACACCCACACATACATTCACACCTACAGCCAAAGCAACAAAGAATTCTTCTGGAAGCAAAATTAAATAAAACATTTTCTATAAAAAATAAAAAAAAAAAATAAGTATAACAAAAAAAAAAACGCACAGTATAAAGTTTTAAATAAATAACAAAATATGTGTTAACTTTTAACTATATTAATTTTTGTGCATATTTTAATTTTTCCTTTTCTTTCTCTGTTTCTTTTTAGGTAAGTGTTGTCGAATCTTCAGTTGAAACATTCTTGAAACAATACAGAGCAAAACATAAGCCCATCCGATAGTGTTGGTTATGTTGAAGTATGGTTTTATTGACTGTGGGCAAATTATGTTTTCTGCTGCGGACTGGATAAGAAATTAAATTGAACGTGCGTTTGCCCCAAAAACAATTTTTAATTTCAATTACGTCTTGTATGTGTGTAAGTATCTGTGAATACGATGAGATGGGCAAAATGACAGGAGTGTTGGAAATGTGTAACTGTATAAGCATGTAAATGTAGCCACCCGGCCAGCCACAACAGTCAGTCAGCATTCGTTCTGAATAAACAGACATTTTTCAATTTTAAAAACAAACACTTACATTTAGCACACAATCAATCACAATTCACTCTCGCACACACACACTGGGAGTCAGCCAGCGGGCGAGCCACCTCATCAACTACACATCCACTTACTCACGCCGTGTCAGTAGTTGGTGTCGAATGTGACCCAGCGGCAAAATCAGAGCTCATTTGTAAGGCCATTGAGGAAGAGAGGCCTTCTTGGCCAGCCATAACAAAAGGAGTATTTATTATCCGAAGAAAATGATGATTTGAAATGAAGTGGGGAATTTGAAAAGACTTTTAAGAATTACTTAATTAACTTACTTCAACTAAGTATTTTAAATAGTATTATTACATAAATTATATTGAGGCCTCAGCGTCTTATAGACATTACAGAGGCACGTTATATGAAATTAACAAAGGCTTTGATTGATGGCCACACCCGTTGGCTTTCGGTATTTCCTTGCCGATTAAAGTGTTCCGAATGAAGTACACACTCCAAATGAGTTTTATTTTGTATCATTATTTCATTCAAGATTTTGTTCCTGTTTGTGAGGAACATCTTCAGGAATTACTTACTTAAGTTGGCTCTACAACCTCTTGTTGGTCTTGGCCGGATTAATAAGTCATTTCCAAGCACTTCGGTCTTCTGCTTGGCTTCTCCAGTTCGTGTTACCAAGCATCTTCATGTCTTCTTCCAATATCTGTGATTTTCTAGTAAAGTTTTGTTGCCTTTGACAAGGCCTTGGCAGTTTTCCCCGCCAGTTGACGGAGTGTGTGTTGAAATTGAATCAAGTGCTTTTGCATTACATATGTAAACTAACACTTGTGTTTATTTCAAGTGGTATAACAAAGCATACGCACACAGATATATACACACACACAGACACTTCTCTCGATCTCTACCTCATTCACCCACTGATACGCACTTGGAAAAAGTACTTATTACAATTAATCTGATTCCCTGGCAATACCAGAGCAATACAAAAACAAACAATCAAACAAATAAGACGAGTACTTCCTTTTATCAGAATATGGCAACTATACGAATAGTTAGCTGTGGAAAACCCATACGTTTTCTTTCCATTCGGAAATGGTGCAAGAGGTGAACAAAAACACAGCACAAAATATTTCTTTACAAATCAGTTTGAATGGAATACACCACAACATGCATGTGAAATAGTTCTAACACAAAAAAAAAACAATACACATGGTGTATTACTCGATTGGAATAGAAGTTAGCAAAAAAAGTCATATACCATATCCATTCCTATTCGTAATAATTGGGAGGTGATGATTTTTTAAAAATTTAAATAACAAATGAGTTGTTTTCGCTATTTATACAATCTTTGAAAGAGTTTAATGTTTCGCCAAATTTGACATTGTCTACATAGGTTACCGATCGGAATGTACTTTTTCAGGCAGATCCTTCGATTTAGCTTTGAAATGATGTCTGAGGTTAGGAAATAATGTGTATGACCAGATTTACACACGATGACATTCTATATGGCTTGACTTTAGATAATTAGAAGCGAGTGGAGTCGAGAAGGGGTAGAAAAAATAAAAAAACATTTTTATTGAAAATATTACAAAAAATATTTTTTTTTTTGCAAATTTTCACGCATGTTTGCATTTGTCATCGTGTTAGCGTTCATGTCATCTCTTGACATTACAGACATTTAAACCTTAATTTTTAGGCGTTCGCTTTTTGAAAGTTGTGCCATTTACTTTTTAAAGATTACTTCAAGCAAATATTGACCACGGCTACGCCGAATTAAACATATATTTGAGTGGTGGCTGATCCAGTATTAGGTGTTCTTCTTCAATGTGTAATATTTTGTGCGATATTAGAATCCCTTTCAATACTAATCACAGTCTCAATGATGCCTAATAGTTTCCTATTAATGGCCATAACGACAATTGAACTCTAAAAACTTTGATTTTAGCCTTTTGTTTCATTAGTCCTATTAATTCCACTGGGGACCGCTAATCTCAACCCAAGTTTGTTTCTTCATCGACTTTCCTACAGCTTTTAGCTTAGAAAACTGAAAAAAAAAAAAAAATAGGCTAGGAAATCACTGCTGCTACAAATCAGCATATAGTTTACACCTACAGTCATCTATACACATACATACACGTCCATATTGCCATATTACAAATACACACACACACACTTGCCCCTTTATCGATTGCCATGTAATCAATCACTCTATCAACACATACGAGAACAACTTCCCAAACAGTCAGTCAGACAGCAGCCATGCATGCATGCATGAGGCAAAATCATTCGTCGTATATATTCCACAGGACACACACCCAACGAAATCACACACCAACAAAATGAATAAAAATTGAAATGTCTGAAATGGCAAACGTAGAACTAGCGCAAGTGTGAAGAGCTGATAAGTAAATAGACAGCTAAAGAAGAGTGTAGGGAACAGATGAACCAAAAAAAAAAAACCCCGGACCATGACTGTTAGGAACACTAAAACATTTCAACAAATTACACACAGAAATATAGAAATGTCGGTAGATAGAGTGAGATATAGGAAAAAACCTACATCCTTTTTCCTTCGGCCGCCCTACTTTCCTTCCCTTTGCTTCACCTTTCACCACAGCCCAGGTTAGTTTGTCATGGTGTATAGAAAAATCATCTATTCTAGCATCACTTAACTAAAATTGAAAGACGTACTCTGGTTGGTTGATTTTCTTTTTTTTTGTTTTTGTTTCAAATCCTCAGTTTCTTTTGCGTTTGTCTTTCAACATTAAGCAGCAGCAGCGCCATGGATTTATGCTGCGTTCTATGGAAATTAAATTTCAATTTTCCCTTTTTTTTTTTTTAGCTGTCGGTGTGCCGTTGGTATATGTCTGTGTGTTTCCATAGTTTTTATTTTTTCTGTGGTCTTTATAGAAAATTGATTTTTGCATCGTTCTGCCTTTGCCTCAGACGACGACTTTCGTTGCTTTTAATTTATTTTTGAATGTTGCTCGAAGGTTATCACGTTCGTTTCTATTTTTTTTGGTTTGTTTGGCATACACGTATTGTGCTAGACATTTTGAACATGAACTCTTAAGTCTGTTCAAAAATTGTGGTAGATTGGCGCTCGCTTCCAAACGTGAATTGAAGGGTATGGCTTGAGTTTTTTTGTTTGTTTCCGATATGGGGACACATGGGTGGCCTGCCGCCGCCAATTTCTGGTCACATGATGCTTTAGTCGCCTGTGCCAAAAACAAAACTGTGCAGTCGGTATAAATCAATAGAAATGTGTTTGTTCCGAGGGTGGGGACTAAAAATGCTAGGTCAATTTTCAAACAATCAACAATGATTGCGGTTTTTTGAATTGGTAGGCAATTGAGAAGTGACTTTAATTACCTGGAAGTATGCTTTAAATGGCATTGTTGAGGTATTGCTGGGAGGTATTTGACGAGTAGAAAACCCTTTAAGAATTCAAGTTTACAATTGACAATTTGTTCAATATTTATATTTTTAATTTTTGCCCCCTACAGGTGGCAGTGGTTCTACTTATCTACTTCTCGCTAGAAATATTACACTTGTATTTAAATAACGATCCCATGGCAATGTTGTTGCTAAAATTTTGTAAAGGATGGTTAATTTATGTGGAGGATGGCTGTGGTGAGCCTATAAGTATGCTTCATTTTTCACTCAAAATTGGGAACAATTTTATATTTTCTCTGAGAGTCACAGCGGCCATTTGAATGTCAGAATGACAGCTGTTAATAGAATATCGGAATGACAGCTGTCAACAGAACAACAAAACTGCTGTTTTTAAGATTTTATTTGGGAAGCTTTTTTTTTAATTTAAAAATTTTATATTCCTTTTGAGTCCCAGCTGTCACTAGAATGCTAGCTGTCAGTAGATTGACTGCTGTTTTGAGTTTTAGCATAGAGATTATTCTCTTACTAGTAAAGTCATCGGCCAGCTGATGTTTGATGTTCAGCCAATTCATTTCGACTTTTTGTGCTCTATCTATGCCAACGTGGGTATCTTTTTTGAGGATCTCCCAAGGAGAGTGTATTCGGCGAATTGCCATATCACAGTTCTAGAACAAAATTGACTTGGAACGGGGCCGATTTACTTAGTATTCTTCTTTGTAGTCGTTTTTTTTAGTATTTCTTGTCCATTCTCCTTATCTATTTTTTCCGGTGTGGAGAGAAGTTACTTTTATAATGCTCTTGAATTGTCAACTTTGATTTAGCCATAATTTAATGTTGGCCGATAATTCAAATTTTTAAATGAACCCTTCTCAAATTATTTCGGTTCACATTCTGTCAATAGTTATCTAGCATATATGCTGTAGTTTATACCGTAACAATTTGTATTTTAAATTGTGCAACATTCCTTAGACTCTTTGGCGAAGTTTAAAGTGATTTAATCATATTTTCATAGGACGCCCTAAATGTATGCCCGAGATTATGAAAATATTTCACTTCACTCTTAGAATAATAATGCATATGTATATGAAAATAATGTCATTGTGGTTTGTCTAATACATTTTATTAACTCGTTTAGAGCTATCCCTCCCTAAGACATGCTTTACTTTTACCCCTACCCACGTCAAATACTCTATTCGCCTGTGGTATAATCGATTTTGTGGCAAGTGTGCTTTAAAAAAAAACTAAAAAAGAATCATATATGATAACCTAATAATATTATATAACAAAAAAAAAGTGTATCACATTTTATAAATTATTTTATTTTGCGATTTGACCTTTGGCTATTTTTTCTTCTAACCTTTGTTCTTACTGAAATCGTCGGCATTTCTTAATGGTTGAAAGACTGGTTAGTTTTGATATGCCTTATGTTAAGGCATTTGCACAGCGGGTTGTTTGAAATCCTAAAAGTAGGCTGCAGTTTTTGAAAACTTGTATTGGCGTTATCTGTTAAAATAATCAACTTTATTAAAGATATTCCAAAACTCTTATATTAACAGCAAATCATTGCTTTATTTGCATGTCTTTTAATCTTCGCCTCCTTAAGATATGCTTTCTTTTCTCTCAAACATATGTTGCACTGTTTACATGTGTATTTAATAATCCCTCGATTTTGTTTTTGTTCTGTACATTTATAAGAAATAAATAAATACATTTTTAATCTTTAGAAAATCTTACCCTAAAAACACAATCTCCTATTCAGCCAACAAGTACTCTACATACTCATGTACCATACATACATACATACATGCATGTTGAATACGTTTGTTTGTACTCCAGAAAAGTCGCTATAAGAAAGTAAATTAAAACAAAATACCTTGCGCGCGCGTGTGTGTGTGTGTGTATCTTGTATGTAAACCTCAACATCAACAACAAATATTTACTAAATGCCACATAAGTACACATACTTCACTTACATATTCAACAGCAGCATTCTTCAGCGCCGTGCAGCTGCTGTTACGGCAACTGTATTGAAGTGCTTGAGCGCCGGCTACAAACCGAGGGGCTGGGGGGGGCGGTTGAAGCAGAAAAAAAAGTTTGTTATTTAACCGCTAAACTGCTTAAAAACTTGTAATGAACTTGAATTACATTCAAGAAATTGCTAAGAGCTCTCCTCCGTTCAGCATTTGCAGGCATGCCCCCTTTTACGTCCCCTCCAATACTAACTCCACGCTTAAGCTTTTATGCGCTGAGTGGCTGTCTGCGGTGCATTACATACTCGTTCAACCCACATTCGAAACAACTCCCGTTCCAAAGCCTGTGCTTGTTCGCATTTTGAACATATGTTTTAAATACAAATAAGTACGATTTCGGTGTAATACGGATTTTTTCTTCTTCTTGTGTTTTTATTTCAAACATTTTCGGGCGAGCTGTTAACTGTGTTGGCTGTATTTGTTATTTGGTTTAACCGCAATCCACATTCTCTGGGTATTTGTGAAACAAATAGTTGTTGGTATTTGCCATGTTTTTACATTTAAACTACCGAAAAAGTATGGCTAATCTGTGTGTGATGCTGTTGTCGTCGTCGTGCTCCCATGCCATTGCCATAGTTGCTGTCACTATTTCCACTTGTGTTGCCGTCACTGCTGCCAATGTTGCTTCGATGTTGCACATTTAAGCTCAACCATCGAAACATGTTACATTTTGTAATTCCCCTTTCGTAACAAGGTTTTGGTATTTGTTTTCTAATTTGTACAAGATTTGTTTTACCGTTTAGACTGGCAAGATTAATACGGGGTTTTGTTTCGTTACACTCGTTTGAGATTTATGTGGTACCACGCTCGCCAAAGAAGTGGGCCTATCAGTAGCAGTAACTTGACAAACAAAAAAAGTTGCCTACTTTAAGGCCTCGGTTGAGTAAATGATCAAGTGCAATCAGTTGTCAAATTGAATAAAACCACTGAAATTCTTTTAAAAAATAGTAAAGACAGTTTAGATATTCTCAAAGCAAGTGGAAAGCACAATTTTCCGAGAGTATCATTTTTTATAAATACATTTCACTTTCCATTAGGAGGCAATTTCACTTTTTCCGCCAGGAATCCAATAAAAATTTTTGTTAAAAGATTAACATACTTTTTGGCAAACGCATAAGAATTGAAAGCAAAGCATATTTATAGGCAGAATTTAAGATTATTCATTCGCTGAAAGTTTTCAACATATTTGCTGAAATGAAATGGCATTCTTCTGAAAATCCTTTCGCTTATCATTGTTAGATTTAATTAATATCGGTTAAACACAATAAAATCTGAAGAAAGAAAATTAAATCAAATTCCTTTTCACATTTACCGCACACATTGTCATTGTGAATTTTTGTTTCACTGCACAGCACAGCCGATCTGTCTGAATAATCTACTTAACAGTAAATACACGTATGTATACGTCGTACATACATTTTTCTTCATCATCACATTTTTGGCTGGCTGCTTCGGATGCTGGTTGGTTAGTTGCTGGCAACACAATACAACTTTAAAACACAATGCCAGAAGACAAGCTGGCATACTCCGGCAGGCTGGAAAACCGAAAGACAGACAGACAGACAGACGGTCGTGCCATGGCAACCAACCAGCTCAGGCAAACAACCGAATATATACAGACTATCAAATAAAAACTTAACTTATTTTTTTTTTTTTTTGTTGAGCTTTGAAACTAAAACAATACCAAAGTCTGCCGCCACTGCATTAAGCAGTAGGAGTTGGAAACAGAAGCGTTGGCTGCTGCAGCAGCATTTGCCACAAAAGACAATAAATAACTTTGAATACGACCAGCTTAATTAAATAAGCTTGAAAACAGATTTTAACAGATTTCAACACTAAAATTAAGGAACAACATATAAAACAAAAAAGGAAAGGAAACTCTGCTTGCAAGTGCCCCGCTGTTGATACACAAGATCCTCTATATGGAACCTCCCACAAAATTTGGGGAAACGAAATGGTGGAGGATGCTTAGGCAGTGGTACATGTGTCTGGAAATCAGCCATACTGACAATGGCAACTGCATCTGCTCACACACACACACTCATACTATTTTGCTGTTTTGTCCTTATGCAAAAACATGAAAAGATTTGTGCTGAAATATTTTGGTTTTTTATGTCTTTGTCTGTATCAAAAGTATTTAAGATCTTCTAATGAAACATTTAAAATGTTAAGCGACTGTTGTTGGTAGAGCTTGAGAAGGGGCCAAATACCATTCTGGGACACATATACAGTCACAACAGACAGATGAAATGTGGGCCAAATGGACCCTTGGTTTTTGTTTTGCCCTAAAGAAGGAATTATGTAGTTGTTGCGAAAGAGATTTGCAACTTAAATTATTTTCGGAAAATTGGCACAGCCATTAAGCTGATGCAAAAAAAAACAGTGATAACTAAAAATGTTGAAGACAGAAATTTCTTGTACAAAAGTGCAGAGTATGGTCCTTAAAGGGATCCCCTACATGAAGCTCGAAGAATTTCCAAAAAATCTAAAAAATATACCGCCCGATTATGGAAACTCTCTGGGAGATAATTGCCGAGGAATTTACTTTTTTCAGATAAAAATCCTTTAATTCTGAACAGACCGAAAATCAAGCAAAAAAGCTGACTACGTATAATAGAATATCTGTCTGTCCCTTATCACAATTCCCCCAATCTGTTTAGAAAAAGAGAATATTATTCTCGAAAAAAATGAATTCTCCGGGAATTATCTCCATGGGAGTTTTCACAATCGGGCTGATATTAAATTCTTGTTCTTATAGCTTCCAGTCCTAGATCAATATTGGATTTTAGAGCCTAGTAATGTTTTCGCTTTCAGAGGGGGAAAATGGCGTGAGTATGAATATTTTGTATCTGATTTTCATAATTTTCAAAAATCATTCCCAAAGAATCTAGGCTAGGTTGTATTTTCATAGTCTCTAGATAAAACGAATGAAGCAATTCCCATTTTTGGTACTCAAGTGGAGTGCATAATTTTGAAGATTCTCGGAAAGATTTCCGGAAGGATCTAAACTGTAATTTATAAATCAAGGCATAGTGTAGGCTGCATAGGGCTACTGCGATATTTTGAATACAGATGAGTTGAATGACTTTCAAACAGAAATGTTTTCTTCCGATTCTGGTTTAAATTGAAATATTGTTGTCATTAGATTGGTATAATTAACTGCAATAAGGCATTACCTACTTCCAGGCTTTTAAAACCATTTTTATTGCATACTTTTGGGCATTTAATAATATTTAATAATATTTTAAACTAAAGATTCACACACCCGATTTGTTACCTACTTCTGGGCTCAATCGCCATCTAGTGTCGCTGGACTGGGCACCAAATATTTGAAATTGTATTTTCCACATTGACAAATACATTGCCTACTTTTAGGCATATATCAGCAATCACTTCTGTTGGTGACGACTTAGTTAAACGGGATTTAGCCATTAATAGTCCGATTCCGAGTATTTTCAATAACCTCTGGTTTTCTTTGCTCTCAGTAATGCCCAGACTTTCCATTCCATCTTCTGTGGGGTATTTAAAACCCGTAAATATATAAGCAAAGAGAGTGCTGTGGGTGCATAAATATCTATGTTTTGTATGCAGACAATAACTTACACCAGCCGGACCGGCACACACACACAAGAAAAAAAACAAGACTATCCTCAAAATTGTTGTTTAAACTACAAATGAAATGTACGAGCAGACATTTGCAGAATGAACAACACACTCAGACGATGTTGGCTTGCCTTTCCTTGGAATTAACCACATAGACTCTGCTCAGTAGAAGCTACCGAATTGTATGACTGCACACAAGGCAAGAGCACCATGCCTACGAAAAGTAA
Organism: Hydrotaea cyrtoneurina; assembly: GCA_958296145.1. NCBI lineage: Eukaryota > Metazoa > Arthropoda > Insecta > Diptera > Muscidae > Hydrotaea > Hydrotaea cyrtoneurina. The sequence continues at coordinate 53,562,221 of OY282513.1, read as the reverse complement.
ACAATTTTGAAAGGGGGGGGGGGAGGAAAATCTTAATTTTTGGCTATTTGCCAACCAGAAAAATCATACCTATCCCTTCCCTAGCTACCTACCTCCCTCCCTCCATATACACACACATAGACGGTGGGGCTCTAAACCAAATTTCTGAAATCACAAACCAAAACATTTGTTTGTGTTATCTGTCTGAAAATCTTTCACCAGCAAACAAACACACACACACCCGAATATAGTATATCGAAAATTCCGATCCATGCAGCTATGTGTCATGTGGGGGGGGGGGGGTACGTACCACCACCTGCCCAACTTGGCTTTAAGAGACTGCAATTTTCAAACCATAACAGTAAAACGTCGATGCAAGTGTAGGCATTTAGAACCCACACTCGGCAGATACTTATGTAGTACGTACGATACGTAGGCATTGGCAAATTTGTCGCCAACATTTTGGTAAACATAAAGTCTGTTTAATGTTTGCTAATGGTGTTTATGTTGTTCCGAAATGTTTTGCCCCGAAAGTGTGCAGCGCGCAATACCCACTGACGATGAGCTAGCTGCCCAAAGGTATGCAACATTTTTGCCAATGAAGTTTTATGATTTGCCGATTTAAAGCAGAACAGTTTTTGTTTTGGGGTTAAGTGCTTTGGGGTGATTAATAGCAGAGGGCGAAGCGGCCATTGTGGTGTTCTTTTTCTCTTTAAACGTTTTCAAAAAATCTCCATTGAATGGAGAGAGTAAAAATATATTTTTTATAAAATGTTAATTGTTTCATAAATAATTCTAAAAATATTGAACGATTGGTATTTAATACTAGTAAGTTGTAATGCGCCTATGGCGCCCGTTAATTTGCTTGAGAAAGTATTTGTTACTTAATTTTAAAAATTTTGTAAAAAATATTTTGAGAAAACTATTTTGTAAAAAAAAAATTCGAAAAAAAATAAAATTTGTGGAAAACAAATTTTTGCTAAAAAAAAAAATTTTTGTTGAAAAAAAAAATTTTTGTTGAAAAAAAAAAAAATTTGTTGAAAAAAAAAATTTTTGTGGAAAAAAAAAATTGGTTGAAAAAAAAATTTTTGTTGGAAAAAAAATGTTTGCTGAAAAAAAAAATTTTTGTTAAAAAAAAAATTTTGTTGAAAAAAAAAATTTTTGTGGAAAAAAAAAAATTTCTTGAAAAAAAAATTTTGTGCAAAAAAAAAATTGGAAAAAAAAAATTTCTTGAAAAACAAAAATTTGGAAAAAAAAAATTTCTAAGAAAAAAAAATTTTGGAAAAAAAAAAATTTTTGGTAAAAAAAAATTTTGGGGAAAACACAATTTCTGTACAAAAAAAAATATTATTTTTTTTATTATTATTATTTATAGAATTATTTATGTATTTTTCGTTTCCATGCGAATTTAAATACGTCAAATGTAGTTTTTGTAAATACAGGAGTTTTTAATTTGCTTATTATGACATTTAATAGGATTTCGACTATATAAAAAAATATGAAAAGCCTTTTCAGCCAGTTCTAAAGAATCTTCTCCAATACTTGAATTGCTATTGTATATTATTTGTTAATGCCTTTTTCCGCCCACATGAAACTACCAAAAGGCCTAAATATGTGCATTGCCTTACAAAATGTCCCATTTAATTTTTCCAACCAAAATCTACTGGCTGTGTGCTACCCAGTTGTCCAGAGGACTTACTCTACACACACTCACCGTAATTTCCCTCATGTATTGGTTTGGCCGAAAATAAATTGCATAGGCCGATGGGTGGAGGACCAATTTCATAATGCATTTGATAACAAAAATGAAAAGAGATTTTTTTTTTATTGGGCATTCCAAAGACGAGAAATGTCGCAAGAGAGGTTTTCATAACGTAGAAAGGACTCGACAGCCTTGCCTCCTTTGACCGACACTGGCAACAGTACCCAAAGCAAGAAATCAAAAATAGCACAAGTACAGCCAAATCTGAAAAATGCCAGTATTTTTCGGGGTTCACTCATCTCTCTCTCCTGCTGTTTCTACAACTACAAAATAAACATTATGATAATGACATAAACATAAGGAAGAACGTGTACAAGAAGAATACAAATGACAATCAGCTGAGTACGACGGGGGAATTATTGCGGTCATCATATGAGAAGCTTTACAGAAGGTCTGCTTCAATTTTCCAAAATATTTTCACCTTGGCTGCCATATGAAAGGAGGCCTTTTAGATTTTTGAAAAAGATCTATTACATTTTCCAAAATTATGAAAATAATAAAAATGTAAGAACTGAAGCAATATGACATACTCCTAAAAGTATGCACTGCCAAACGGAATGAAAAGTTGTTAATATTCAAAGGGTTGATTATTTCTCTGACATTTTCTGATCAAGCTTGAAATAGGTTCCTAAATTTGTGCGGTGTAAACAGTTGTCTTTTCTACTTCTTGTAAAATAATTTTAGAAGATTCGTTACAAAGCCAGTTAGATGGTTTTTAAAGCGCTTTTGGTAGGCATATTGGAAGATCTACTGACGTCCTTTTTAGAATGCCTGTTGAAAGTCATTAGAAACTCGGTTGTAATGATTGTCAAAAGATCTGCTAAAAGGCCTGAAATGCCTGATAGGTTGTCTTTTAAAAGACCTGCTTGAAGCTTTACCAAGTTCGTTTGGAAGGTCTATCAGAATGCCTGGTGGATGTTTTTAAAAGATATATATTTACCCTCACTGATTCACTGATACACTGATACACTGATTCCCTGATTCACTGACTCTGTCACGCAGTACGTAGGAATTTAAATAGGCATTCTATAATAATTCTATAAATAATAATAATAAAAAAAATAATATTTTTTTTTTTTTTGGACAGAAATTGTGTTTTCCCCAAATTTTTTTTTTACCAAAATTTTTTTTTTCCAAAATTTTTTTTTTACAATTTTTTTTTTTTACAAAAATTTTTTTTTTCCACAAAATTGTTTTTTTCAACAAAATTTTTTTTTTCCACAAACATTTTTTTTTCAACGAAATTTTTTTTTTTCAGCAAACATTTTTTTTTTCAACAAAAATTTTTTTTTTCTACAAACATTTTTTTTTTCAACAAAATATTTTTTTTCCACAAAAATTTTTTTTTTAACAAAATTTTTTTTTTTCAACAAAAATTTTTTTTTCAGCAAAAATTTTTTTTCCACAAATTTTTTTTTTCCAATTTTATTTTTTTCCGAAATTTTTTTTTACAAAATAGTTTTCTCAAAATATTTTTTACAAAATTTTTAAAATTAAGTAACAAATACTTTCTCAAGCAAATTAACGGGCGCCATAGGCGCATTACAACTTACTAGTTTAAAAGATAAGCTGAAATGCCTGCTAGACGGCCAGAAAAGTCGGCTAAAATGTATATTTTAAGTCATGCTAGGAGGCGTTCTGAAGATATTGTAGAATGCACAGCTAGAAGGTCTGCCTGCAACAATGGCTTGGAAGTTCTCTTAAAAAAAGCCTTTTAGATCTCTTGTAAAGTCTATTGTCAAGCCTGTAGTAAGGCCACCTACGACGCCCCTTGGAAGGACTGCAAGAATTCCTGTTAAATGATGGCCTCCAGAAAAGGGTCATTTAGAAGATTCGACAAAAAGGCTTTTATGTCTCTAGTAAATTCTAGGTCTCTAGTAAAGTTGTAAGGCCTGTTGTAACGCCATCTACGACACCCCTTGAAAGGCCTGCTGAAATTCGTATCTTTAATATCACGCCCCTGTAAAACTGCTCCAACAAGACTTACAAGACAGCGAACATAAAAATTTCCTTCATACATTTCAACCGGGCTGATGCGATCTCATCGGGGATTTATCCGACAGGCAGCCGTGCTCCCAAATTTGGTCATGTCACAACAATAACTCCAATGCCAAAGACTTCGTGTCGCTTTTTGCTAAGCCCTTGCTATGTGCGCGCCATTAGATTTTCCAACGCTACCGTTTGAGTGGAACAGAACATATGCAGCAGACGCAGCACTTATTGTTCCGGCCAGAACTGAACTGAACAATTGCTTGCACTGGCCAAGATACTGTGTGTCGTCGTACCGGTCGGCCTTCTGGGTCAGACAAGAGGGAAATGCTTAATTTTTCGTTTGTCGTCCTCATCGTCATCGTCATTGTTAATGTTCGATTCTCGAACAGAAGCAGCAAGCCAAACACACATTCTTGCCAAGTGGCATTTCAAGTTTCCTGCTTCATGGCAAAACGTTTGCCAGTTTGCACCAGTGCTTCATCATCTGTTCCCTGCTACGCTCTATCTATGGTTGGCTTTTTTTTTTTCTTTTTTGTTTTTGAGTAAACATGACATTAAATCTCGAAATCCCAAAACACAAATGAATGATGACCAATGTCTAGGAGGCAACAGCACACACACACACACATATAGACATAGTGATGGCAAAAACAAATGTATCCCTGAAATTGCGATGAAGTTGAAATATTTCCAACAAACCTACAAATGCTGCTACAAATCTCTCAAAAACAGAAAATCTCAGCAAGAAGGAAAAAAAAACTGCCTGGTATTCCATAAGCATCCCAGTCCAGTGTTAAAGGCACAAAACGTTCAAAGTTTAAAGTTGGCAAAACAAAAGCCGAAGTAAACATTAGATACACAGCACGTTGCAAAAACGTGCACCATCAAAAATAATGGCCAAGAGGACGCATATGTATGCTCTGGTCATTTCTCTGCCGCCGCAGCTGATGAAGGCAGACGGACGCAGCAAAAAAACAAAAACAATGAAAGCCAAGAAAGAAACAACAACAGCCAAAAAAAAAAAAAAACAAAGGCTGTTTGACCAAGACAGAAATGGTAGAGGAAAAGGAAGGACAGACCCAGCCAAAGGAAAAAGAGAAATGGAAAACAAAATCACTCCAGAAATGATCAAAAAAAAAAATAGTTTAACAATAGACAATTGCTACAACATTAAAATGTTGCTCTCATTGGTCATCAATAACGACAAACGTTTCAGATTTGGAAGCCCCCCACCCATCACACCCAATCAAATAGACATGAGTAGCACAACGTGAATCAAAGGATGCCCCATAGTCTAAGAGAACATAAATGGAATACTGGATGGGCATTTAATAATAATCTTTTCGCCCCCTCCCACCTAAGCAAAAAAAAAGAGAAGAAAGAACATTTATTTCAAGCCCTAAAGTATGCTATAACTTTGTTTTTGATTTATGACCCAGCCTAAATGTATGCAATGTAAATTTTACAGCCTATTGAGAACAGCGCAGCCAACCTAAGCATACCTTACACACACACACATGACGATGATGAGGCTACAAATGTTCGATGTAAATCATACAAATATTTAAATCCTCAAGATGTACGTTTCATATTTGGTGATTTATGGCTGGCCCTCCTAAAATATATGCAACAGAAGTTTTATTAATAATTTTTTTTTTGTTGGTATTGCTGTTCGTTCTCTTAAACACTAGTGTTATTTAGGGATTACATTTTTGTGCATGTGTGTGCGAATTAAATGATTTACGGAAATTACCATATTTATGCATAGATTTACAAAGCCTACTTTGGGGGAGTGGGTGGCTTTTTGCTTTTGCTTCCACGAAATATCATATAATCCACCCGAGCAGATATTTAGTAGTTTTGTCCTTAGATAACTTGGCAGATATCTTTTGTTAATTTTCCAATAATCCCAGTTCATTTGTTGGTTTTCTCTCTGAATGCCCCAAAATAGATGCGTTACTTAATATAATAATAAACTATTAGTTGTGGTTAATGTTTAATGTAAAGCAGGTGTTGTGGTCTGCTTTTTGGGGGTGGTAGAGCCTTATATATTATTAGAAAGTCCATGACCTACTTTTAGGTTTACTGTGTACACCTAAATGTAGGCAAGTAATTGTTGGGATATGGCAAACTATTTGAATTATAAACAAGAAATTTTAATTAAATCCTTTTGTAATCTTGGCACTTAATATTATGTATTCGAAAAACCTGATAACGCCATTCCGAAGTTTAGTTGTTAAAATGGGCAATAATCACGGCGCAGAGAACAATTGAATGAAAGCTGGCAGGCAGATGGCGTTGAATGTAAAGAAAAAAGATTACCTAAAATAATAACATTGGAATACGCCAACTTTCAAAGTGTCGTCAATTTTGATAATTTGTTTTAATCTCTCGTTCGTTATAATCTCTCTATATGTCAATTATTGTTTTTTCTCGTGCCGATTTAGACATTTTCTTGTTCAAAAATCGTAAAACTAAACTCTGTTTTTGAACGTCCTCCAAAAATTTCCAAAATTTGTACAATTATTGTGCTAATCAACATAAATGTCATAACTCTGAGTTGCTGTAGCTATGATGGTTGCTCCTATGCTTGTGTTACTCAATCAAAAGTTTTAATCAAAACTTAAGATAAATCATTCTTATTGAGTTTTGAAATCTAACATGTAAATGTACATAATTATGATTTAGACGAATTGAACGCAAAATATCCTTTCATAGCAATGGAAGTGCTTGCGTATGTGCCGAAAATGTCTCAACGATGTTTGGTACCAGGCAAGGGTTCCACCAACACCGCCACTCCATTAACAAAGTGCCAGTTAGCAGCAGCATCAGCAAATAACAAATCATAACTCATTACCATAAAATTTCATAAACCACTTAAGATAATTCTAATTAATGTTTGCAACTTGAAATCTTGCCAACCAACAACCCTAAACACGTTCGCCATTGCGAGCAACAAGCCAGCCCAGACCAGTCAAGCCCAGTGAAGCGGCCCGCATCCGTTGTTGGCGAGCGAGTGCGGCAAGAGTCTGGACATTGTAATAAACCAATGTCCGACGACAACGACGACAAACCGGTTGTACATTTGCCCAAAGTAATTGTAACTTAGTTTTATAGACAACTAAGTAAATACCTGGCCTAGCAGTTGGGCGTTTGTGTGTGCGTTGGCATGGGATGAGCGATACAAGCAAATAAATGTGAGTACACTGAAAGGAAAATATTGAAGTCTATCGTGGAATTGACTTCCAGAAGCATAAAAATCGAATTTTTCATTAATTTCTTGTAGGGGATTGTTTTGCTGGGGACTTTTTTTTTTAAATTCGTAGGTGTTCGTTGTTTTTTTTTTTTTTAATTACTTTACAAAATAAATTTATATTGTAATTTTGGGTCCAAGGGTAATCCGGGTGACACAATTTTGTTGCAACGACAGACCGAAGCCTCTGGTGGGAATCGAACTCACACGCACACTGTCAACTCGTCTACCGTGTCGCCTCGTTTATAGTGTAACGGTAGACTAAGTCTAATTTTTTGTTAAGTTTAAGAGTTTAAATGAGCCTTCTTATACAGACTGCCACTCGAAGCCAACCTAGCATATTATGAGAAAGAAAATCTCCACTTCCTGAACATTTATTAGGTTTAACATTTTCAAACAACAATTGAGAACTCCCTGCTTTAATTTCAATACTACAACTTGCCGTATATTTCTTTCAGTGTTCGAATCGTAATAAACCATGTCAGAATTTATAAAATATTTAAGACATACATATGCATGCTCAGATAGGGTAGGGTATGTGTACGTGTGACCATGCTATAGGGAAGACCGGTAGTTATAGAAGGTAGTAAACATAGCCATAAATTTAAGAGGTAACATGATAACAAACCCGGCTAAAAGGATTAAAACACGTAAATCATCATTATACCAAACACAATTGAGAGCGTGTAGTATGTGACACAGAGCGGGCGCAGCAGACATTGCGACTGATTTCAGACTAACCAAAAACAACAACAACACACACACAGAAAAAACACCTGTTCATATTGAAGACCACAAAGGAAAATGTCACCAACATCAAGCGACAAAAAAAAGAATAAGAATAAAACCCCTAAAGAAAAACAAGCCAAAGCAATTTCGTTAAAAAAAAAAAGAGAAAAAAGGAACATAAAAAGAAGGCCGTTACAGCAGAGTAATCAATAAACCATTAATTTCAGCAAATAGGTACTTACAAGCACAGGTCTCTTGCTCTGTCGGTCTGTCTGTACCTTGAAAACTCTCATACAACACAACCATTCAAACCCATGGACATTTTGTCTATAGAAAATCGAATAATTTATTATGTACGAGCCAAAATACTAAGACTAAATCATTGAATAGACAGCTTTTGTTTGACTGAGTGTGTGTCTAAAACAACCTTTCACCACACTACCCACCAATGACACAAGACAAGTTCGATCGTCAACAACAGGAAGAACATAACAAAAAAAAAACAAAAAAAACCCCGAAGACAAAAGTGTTTTGTGTATGCCATACTCAAAAAAAAAAATGAATCCTCTTCCAAGTCCCAACCACTTGTCTAGAGTGCTACTTCTATTTTACACCCATAATGTAGCGTACCTTTTTCCTCCTGCCACCACCACCACTGCTCTTGCCCACGTCAACAACTTTTTTGGTAATTACATTCTAAACAAAGACGAATCAGGGTGAAAATATCGACAAGAAAATGAAGATATAAATTATTTAAGTTAAACGTTAATGGTGGCAGGAGGAAGAAGAAAGGAGGGAGGGTCCTGTCGATTACGTACATAGCCATTTGTATTTATACTCCTTTTACACGGGGGACCGGTTCAGGTGATACCTGCCATTGAGTAAAATGACATGTTAAGGAGTTTTTATATTGATTTGGGAAATACATTTCAAATAACCAAATAAAGAGGGGGGTCCTTACTGTCCAACATAAAAGCTTTATGGCTAAAAAAACAGCCTAAAAATATGCAAAGGTAAATGAATAAAATGGATGTGGCCCTACCCTGGGCTATAAAATCATTTATTTAGGAAGCCTCAAAGTAGGCAGAGTAGTCAAACTGAGAGCCAAACATAAACGTGTTCTACAGTCTTATATAGAATCTTTTATTTGAGCAGCCTCAACGGTAAGCAAAGTTATGAGCGGTTTAGTCGGATTTTCTATGAATTACGTTACTATTACTGTTGTTGCACTAAAACAGCCCAAAAGTATGCAAAGTCAAACGAATACAATGGTTGTATTCTTCTAGTAGACTGACTAGGGGGCCTGAGAGCAAAGATCAAATCATCTTCTTATTAATATGGAGTTTTTAGCTGTTGTGCTTCCAATTGTTAAAAGCATTATTGTTTCCATGCAAATTTCCATCGTCTAAAGGCCACTGGGAAGCCTGCTCTCCGTTCCTTCAGCAGAATATCATCAAAAAGAAATTTCATTTCTGTTACAACCATAAAACGTTAATGGTAAAGTTATTTTCAGATAGCTTAATTTTCTTTTTCACAATCAAAAAAAAAAACCAAACGAAACGAAACGAAAAGAAAATAAATTGTTCACGTTTTATCTCGTATAACGTCGCTATAATTGCTGATGACGAAAACATACCTGGCATACTTTTAGGCATTTATTAAAAAATACCTAAACAATGAGCCGCGTTGTTAAGGATTATAATATGACGAAACAAAAGTAATTTCAGCATACAAAGCGCACTCGTCTGCTCGCTCATCGTACAGTTTCGACGATGACGCAGGGCCGGTCCAACCAACAATCACTTGATTGTTTCACAATCATTTTTGAATACGTAAAATTCGCTTTATGGTTCCCTTAAGGCCTTCAAAGCAATATTAAAAATGTAAATTAAATGTTAGCTGAAAAGCGAAAAATGCCAAACGAAAATAAGCAAAACATGAACACAAAATAACTGGAGAACCAAAAAGAAAACAACAACAGCAACAAAAATTGAAAAATGAATAATGCAAAGCTTTGGCGATTGTTCCAACCAGCAAACGGAAGCAGAACTATAAAAACACAACTTACCAATGGTGAGAAAAATAATAAGAAAGAAAAAACGAATGTTAAGAACCACCGAAAAAAAGGAAATTATTTCGGGGAGGATAATTCCTTAAACAGCGCAGATTAAAGGCAGTGTGTCGAAAAGTAATAATTCGTCATTAATGTCGGCCATAAATATTATATTCATACCATTAAACAATTCCAATGGCTAAAAACACCCGCCACCCTCCTCTACTGTAATTAACGCACCCCTCCCCCGCACATCATATTTCAAGCCTTCTTCATAATATTTTCTTTAGGGCCGTGCGGCACATTGGTGGCGCTTTGCTCAACAACAGAAATCACAGCATTCACCTTAAATGTCAAATACACTGACATAATTATTTCATTTTTCCCGTACGTTGATAGTACAAATGTCAACGACAGACAGACACTGACACACACGTACCTCCCAAATGTGTATGTACTGCAACAGTACGGGAGGGAAAACTGTGCCACCCAAACACTTTCATACATGTACGCATTTTCATAGTTCTTTGATGTGTTCTTGAGTAGGGATCGGATTTGAATGTCTTTGAATTTAGTATCGAAGTCGGGTTGGTATGGGTTCCTTGGGATGTTTGTCCTTGTCTGGCCAATTGGTAAGACTCGTTGAGGAGTTATCACAAAAATGCCGGGACAAGTTTAGAGCTCATGTGGGGGTAGCATTTAGTCATGCGTCCGTTAAGATGGCCCTCAACTGAGCCCACACAGTGGTTTGTCAAACTTGTATATTCTGGATTTCCCCTACTTAGAAATTGCAATCATGAACTTTCCTTCCTTCCCATTTACCACTAGGCCTCGATTTACAGACTCCTTGGCCATAACTTGATAATGGTTACTGACCAAGTCACTCGATTTACAAACTCCTTGGCCATAACTTGATAATGGTTACCGACCAAGTCACTTGGTATTCTTGTCAGAGCCGTAGGCAACAGTGCACTCATCCTTGTTGTATCCATTGATTTACGGAGATATTACCGCACTGCCCATGATTAATTTGAAAGCTTCAGTTGTCTTCCTCGCAGAGAAATTTCAGAAAGTTTGGCGCCCTTTGAGCGTATTTTGTTCTTCTAATTTAACTGAAAATCTTGTATCAGCTACTGAGAGCATAAAATCCCTGCCCTATGTATGTAACACAAGACAAAAGTCGTCTCCGGCTTGAAAAAGAAAAACATCCTACACCAGTGCCAATGCCAAACAAGGTTTTGTTGTGTGTTACAGTTCGGGCAACAAGACGAGAAGGACGAACATCCTGTAAAAGTTATTTCACTTGTGGTACGTCCAACGACGAGCTGTTGAGTAATGCACGATTTTCCGCACGTTCTCAAGGAAATTTTCAATTTTCAAATATGGCGTCATCATCATTGTCATCCTGGTTTTAGCATAACTAGGTCGTGCTGTTGTTATAACTTTTTTTTTTGTTTGCCGCCGTTTTGCTGTTCCTACAGCACGACAAAAAAAGGAAAACCTTCACACACACATACATACGTGACAGTTTGGCAAAGAAGTAAAGTCCTTGAATGTGGTGTGATCATCATTATCATCGCACTATACACTGTTGGAGACTTTTTCTTTACGAGCATGAGTATGTTGGTCGCTATACTATATCTCGGTATATGTGTTTTGTACCGCTTACGACATGTGTGTTTCAGTTTGTGCAACCCATGTCCTTGTAGTAGTTCATACACTATGTCCTTTTTTTTTTGGTTTGGTACGCTTTTGTCTCGCTCACATTGTGTTGACATCTTCGTTCATTTCGTTTATGTAGTACTTGACATTATCTTAATTTTTCCTCCTTTTGTTCGTCACTCATCCGTACCACCGCACACACACACCCTCATATGCATGTGGGGCTCGTATTCATTTCAGGGTTTCACATGTCCTTTCTAGTCCGGAATTCTCATTATAATAATGACTATAATTATTATTTGACAATTGATAAAAAGGACACGCACAGAAATAGTTATGATAATTCCTGTGGAGATTATTTAAATGAATGTTACATATTTGGATGGCCGGGGAAAGAAAGGCCTAGTGGGAATTTAGTTTCTACTTGCCGAGTGCATTTGGGACAAATCTGTGGATAGAATTTTATTAGTGGTCCTCGGGTTTGGTGGAGGTTTCTTTTTTATTATTTTCCCTATTATAGCTTTCTAATGTGATTATTTTCGGGTAAATCTGAGTAGTTTTACAGAAATATTAATAACTAGTAAGTTGTAATGCGCCTATGGCGCCCGTTGAGATATGGAAAAAAAATTTTGTTGAAAAAAAAATTTTTTTGTTGAAATTTAGTTGAAAAAAAAAATTTTTGTTGAAAAAAAAAATGTTTTTGAGAAAAAATTTTGTTGAAAAAAACATTTTTGTGGAAAAAAAAAATTCTGTTGAAAAAAAAAATTTTGTTGAAAAAAAAAAATTTGGAAAAAAAATTTTTTGTTGAAAAAAAAAAATTGTAAAAAAAAATTTTGGAAAAAAAAATTTTGGTAAAAAAAAAAATTTGGGGAAAACACAATTTCTGTACAAAAAAAAATATTATTATTTATAGAATTTATATAGAATTATAGAATGCCTATTTAAATTCCTACGTACTACGTGACAGAGTCAGTGAATCAGTGTATAAGTGAATCAGTGTCGAGGGTAAATATATATTAAGATGGTAGCATATTTTTATATGACTATTGACTCCATTAAGGCTTGTGGTAAAAAAAATGGAGTAGTGAAAGGAAATATTCTATTTCCTGAAGCATATTTTCAGAAGCAACAGGTTTTCCAAATTGTCCAACCTACTTTTAGAATCTCGATAACAAGTCTAAGACTTTTTTCTACTATAACTTCTAAAACCGTTGCATATTTTGTGTTGAAATATAATCTACAAAATGTACACCATATAGTTAGGCCAAATGATAAATCAACGGTGTGAACTGATGACTTCAAACAGATATTTTGTTTCTCTATTCATTTTCCTCATCGTGAAATATTCGAAAGTTACATCTCCGTCTAATCTACTGGATTGCTCCAATACTAAACTTATTGACTTTAAAATATTTATAATTTTCTTGTTTAAATATGACTGGCATTTTGTCTGCCGCACGAAATTCTGTGAATTCAATTAAAGTACGATTTTTGTTTCGACGCAATCAGTGAAATGAGAACTGTATGAATATACAATGATTGCCTAAAGCCGTCATAAATTCGTTGTCTACAGCCTTCAAGACGACATTGAAATGTAGACGGTAACTGAGACGTTTTCTCTGTTAACCTTGAAAAGTTGCCTACTAAGGACAGCAGAAACACAACAAAAATAATATCAATGTCAGCACTTTAAATCAAATATTCTAAATATACCAAATGATTTTCAGGTCACATGAAATAAAGTAAAAAATCATCACTGGCACTTAATGCAAACTCCATTGAGTTTTGTAATTAACAATTCGTTAAATTCTCTATTTGCAACTCAAATTTAGGGAGATGTCGCTTGAGAGTCATCAAAAATCCTAAGCTCCACTTTGAATATCATTTATTTAAAAAAAAAAACTGTTTAGGTAGCAACATTTTTGGGTAATTTCATATTCTCTTCTTTCAAGTTAAACCTGAAATGGGTGAAATAAGGAAATTTTGGAAATAAGCCTGCAATCGGCCTACACACTTTTCGCAGAAATTACCTCTGCGAGTTGTTATTTGCTGTACCCACGCGAGATTATATTGTTGACATCGACTCCCGTATGTAAGCCTATTTTCTGCTACTTAAATATGTCGCACCCCACCTGTTGCCAGACAAATTGTATTTTTAATGTTAATTTCTACGAAATCAATTACAAATAATTTAGATACCGGCAAGTGTTCTTACTTAAAGAAATATGTATTCATTCATATTCATACACAAGGTAAATTTGCAGTAAATTAATATTCCTTAAGGAGATGTTTAGAATGAAATTCGTTGCCTATTTTTAGGCCACTAAAGTTAAATATTTTTAAAAAACGAGAGAGATGAGCCATTCAAATTTAGACATCTTATTTATGGTAAGAAAATTTCGAAATAATTTAGTCCTTCTCCCCCTCCCACTCAAGATGCGGTGAACTTTCAGGAAAACAACACCATTGCGGTGTCCGTTGTGAGAAATGATTCCAATTATTTTGTTTTTCATTCTCCAAAAAACATTGGCATCTTGTAAATGACCGCAAAAAAAAAACATCATAAATTTAAATGTGTCACATTAACTAAACATACATTTTACTGTCTTCTTTGGAATCCATTTAATTCGTTTGTCAACAACGACATTCCTCAAATGTTGCTCATGCGATTTCTTAAGAATTGGCCGCAATCTCACCACCTTTTAAGGCCACAGACATTAATGTTCTTTTGCAGTATCACAGTGCAAGTCGTTCCAGTAAAGCCGATAATATTTCATAATATTTGAGAGTTTGCCAAAGTCAATAAATGTGAAACTGCATAAAAAAAAAAAAAAAACTCGCGTATGTCGGAAATAATAAACGATTTGTGTTTTTATTAGTCGTCATTATTTTAATTAATTAGAATTGTAAAAAACATCCTGACCCAGAGCATGTAAACAAATTATAATTTAATGAGTTAATGCTGCAAAAAAAGTTAATTGAATTTGTTAATGTTGAAGGAGAAGTTAGTTTAATGAGCAAATGTTACAAAATTGGCAAAAATGTTAAACAAATATTTTGTTCAACAAAATGTTCAATACCAGTTATAACATTTTACAAGGAGGATACTCCACGTGTCACACACACACACACACACTAATGCAAAAAAAGTTAATTGAATTGGTTAATGTTGAAGAAGAAGTTAGTTTACTGAGCAAATGCTACAAAATTGGCAAAAATGAGGGTGTTAATAAAATAAGGAAATAAAAAAAAAAATTTGGAAGTAGTTTTTCTTCATCTGTGCTGCAATGTTTTCTAAGCACCAAACGACAGACCGAGTAATAGTTTGATAGAAAGCGATACCGAGATAAAGATAATGCATGAGAGAAGCGGGTAGGAAGATCGAGAGAATTTGAGTTAGCAAGAAACTGAGAGAAAAGTGGCGAGATAGAAAGAAAAATACCGTGAAAGAGAGAGGGGAAGATATGGTGAGACAAAAGAAAGACATTGTGCGACAAAGGAAGATATCGAGAGGTAATGGAAGATAAACAGACAGAAATGAAGATGTGGAGAGAGAAAGGAAGATATCGAGAGAGAAAAGAAAAAGAAAGATGTCGAGGTAGAGAGAGTGGAAAATGTAATGTATGAGATTCAGATGTCGAGAGAGTGCGACTGCGAGAAAGATACCGTGAGCGTCAGTTAAAGAGAGAGTCTGACAGATGAAGTTATCGTGAGAGACAGAGAGTGTGAGAGAAACAGCGATCTCCGGAAATCGACAGTGAAAAAGTGATAGCGAGAAGGAAATTGGGAGAAAGCAACAGCAAGAAAGCTCCAGAGAGAAGGAAAAAGAGCGAGAAATCGATATCGAAAAAGCGAAAGGGAGTGCAGTAGAGATATCGTTAAATAGAGCTTTATACCTGGAATTTGCGAAAGAGTGTAAGCAAGGTAGAAAGAGAAAAACAGCGAGAGAGGGATATAGCGAGAAAACCTAAGTGATAGTGGAAGAAGAAGAGAGATAACGTAAATGAAGCCAAAGAAAGTTACCGATAAAGCTATAACGGGAAAGGCATTGACAGATATCCTGTCTGCTAGACAGCAAGAAAGCGTGAGAAAAATATAGCAAAAAAAAGCGTTAGCGACAAAGCCATAGTCAAAGGGAAAGAGAGACATCCTCATGATAGTCTGCTAGACAGCAAGAAAGAGTGATAGAGACAGCGAGACAAAAATATAGCAAAAAAAAAGCGTTAGCGACAAAGCCATAGTCAAAGGGAAAGATACACATATGCATGCTAGCCTGCTATCCAGCAATTGTGAGAAAGACAGCGAAAAAACGAGGAAGACAAGCGAGAGATAGAACACAATGGCAAACAAGCGATATCTCGAATCTATAGTCAGAAAACGATAGCACGAAACCGATATCGAGAAAGTCATAGCAGGAAAGCGATAGCGGCAAGACGATTACGAAAAACCCAAAGCCAAAGAGATTTCTAATGAACAGAGAGATCGCGAGATAACCAGAAAGCATGAATCAGATAGCGGAAGAGAATACCGAAAAGTTCTCAGTTGCTTTACCCTGTTTGTAACAATTGATCGAAAACCAGTTCTTAATTTAATGATAATCACAGCAAACAAGATTTTTTGACTACGTATTAATTTTACATAAGCTTTATATCTCGTATTCATAAAAAAATTATGGACCGTTGTTAAGAAAAATGTATGAAAATATAAAAAACATTTTTACACATTTTGTTTTACTTTGTAGAATTTTTTTTAAAAATATTTGTTTTTTTTTTTTAATTATTTATGGAACGTTTTGTCTCTCGTAATATCATTTATTACTTCATCCAACTGTAATGGATCAATTATTGCATCTAATTCGCATGTGAGTGATCGTCTCTTTATCTCTGCCCAAATTTCAAATTACTCTCTGTATAATAACTGATACGAGTTTTCTAACAGACATACGACTACATATTTATCTTAAAAAAATTGAGTTTTTAAATATTTTCAGAATTTTTGACTTGCAAAGTGAAACGTTCTATCTTAAAATCATACTTTACTTGATTAAACTCACTTTCTCATAAGAAAAAAACACAAAGTCAATAATATGACAAATTGGCTAAATAAATGTCGGCCAAAGTAACTTTTTTGTTAAGGTCTCGCAATAAGCATCAGTCAGCAAGCTACACTGGATAGTGATCCAAGTGCCCATATCTGAAATTATATTAATTTCGTTCTTAACTAATGCAGTCAGTTTATGTCTTGCGTGGTGATCGTAATTGCTTTTCAAAATCATCACATGAGTAATTCCAGTTTATGTGGCCTAAAAATAGGCAATGATTTGCTTGGCATATTCTTGACATCTATCCCATTTCACAAAGCTCTCCACTAAGCAGGCCCCAATTCGTTTTTGGTGTCATAAAATGACAGTTGGGGGAAATGAGGACAACTTCGCCAAAGTTTTCTTTTCTTCGAAAGCACCTGACTCCAAATTACACAACTCCCCAATAGATCTCTACGCAGTCTTACCAACCAACGCCACCCATACGCAATACGCCCACTTAACCTCTATCTTGTCAGATTTCTTGGCAGATTTCTTGTGACACTGCCTGCCGTCAACATTCTTTTGTGCAATATTTCCATATAATATCGTCTTTGACGTCGTCGTAGTAACATGATGATGACAAAGGCAATGGCAATATAACACGAGAATAATATTCCCAAATTCCCTAGAAAAATAAAACAAACACAAATATTCCCTTGAAGTGAAAGGAAGCAAATAACGACAAAAAAAAAGAAACGTCCTTATAAATGAATGTATAACAAATATATAGAAATTATATACACTCCAACATATACATATATATAGAGCTATATATATCTATGTATGTGTATAAGAACAAATAAAAAATCAAAGTAATACGTAAAATGTTCAAAGCCGGCAATAAAAAATAAAGCTACACAGAGACAACAAAAGCAAGCCATCGAAGCACTCGTCGTCGGTGTCGTCGTCGTGGAAGAGGGCACAACGGAACGAGCGTAATATCGACACATTTTAATGGAGGGTACCTTTGAGTGTGACTAATGTTAAACAATTTGGCACAAAGACCCCAGAGACTTAAAATGCCTTTTTCACTATCAACGACTGACGGCTGTAGTCGCTACTCCTCCGCCTCTACGGGAAGATGGTGGCAAAAGGCATTGGCATCGCCATCGTCACCAGCACCACCATCGCCGCCGCCGACAACAAAATGACAATCACAACAACAAACTGACAACCAGAATGAAGCACTATAAGAGATACAACAACAAATAAATGAAAGGACAAAATCGTTAATGTTAACAACACACGAACAACAAGCCATGAACAGCAGCCAACAAAACAATCAATGTTATTTATTAGTAACGAATACTATACATACACACGAGCACACACACATACAACATATACATATATATATATCTTTAAATACATATAAACGACATATAAGAATGTAGATACACATACATATGTACGTCGAGACCTAACAAAGTGTACAACAAGAGTGACATAAAAAAATCTGCATTCAATTTGCTTATCACCGTCGAAGCACAAAAAACAAAAGAACACAGAATCAGAATATAACAAGACAGCCCTACCACCGGTACAGATACTTGAGGCATAAGAACAATTCAGGAAATCTCTGTTGGAGAAACAAGACTTGATAGGTTTGTAGGTTTATACTTAACAGTCGAAAAGTAGATTTACCAGGAGGAGAACTCAAGTATGCTCCATTAAAGGTAAAATGGGAAATACTCCTGGTGCTTTCAATCCCCATTAAGTACTCTGACCGTATTTATAGTTTTAGATATAGATTTGCCTGTGGATGTGTAAGAAATATTTGTACGAAATATTTTTTGGAGGATATTTTTCCAAAATTAGAATAACAAAAAAATTGTATGAACTCAAATAGCGCTTTTCCTTCTTATCAATTTTTTTTTTAAAAATATTTTCTCAAAGCTTATCCAGTATCTCCAGTACTCGGAAAGATGTATCATAAAAGTAGTTATAAAGGGTTCGCCATCTAACGTTTTTTTTCAACTAGTGCTTATTTCGTTTTCGTTATCGGGCCATGTTGAACGAATTTTTGTTAACAAAAATTTAAGAGGAGGATACATGGCAACATTTGGTTTCAACAGGACGGCGCTACGTGCCACACAGACGAAGCTACACTCGATGATTTGAGCCCTGTTTTTGAAGATCGCATTATCAGCCGCAGAGCTGATTTCGTTAGGCTACTGCATGGCCAGCCGAGGCAGCCATTTGAATGAAATTATTTTCCATTATTAACCGGAAGGATTCTACTTTAAAATAAAAACAGAAATTTGAGAAAATATCCAGTAGTAGTTTTTATAGAATTTTTAAAAAAAAAAAAACGTTATTTGGCGGACCCTCTATATGAATTTGCCTGAAAATAGGCCTCAATTCTATTAGTACTTCACGTCCATATTAATATTCCTGAAAGCCCTAAAACTTTGTTTTGGCCTTAAAGCCAAAATTATTCAAATTATTTTAAAATCGAGAAATTGATTACGACGCAAATTGGGATAAATTTAACTCTTCTGTTCGCTTGTTATAGAGATCAGACAAAATTATATCTCTTAAATTCTGCCTATTGAAATATTTCAAGACTTGAAACTACCAATACGCTTCAAAATGTTCTGAAAATACCAACATTTAAATTTTTTTAATTAACAAAATAGAATTTATTTATATTTGTCTTATTTGACTGGGCCGATTGGTCAGGTTCCTGTTTATGAATTAAATAAATTTAATTTATTTCATATTTAATTATTTATTTCTAGGCGCTCTTAATTGTTTCTGTTACTACCCTCACATCTGTTTAGAAGTTTAAAATATGAAATGAAATTCGGTTCTTAAAAGTTGTTGCATATGCTTGGGCGAATTGAAAATTAATTTTCAGTACATACATTTAGGATTATTTATAGTAAATATCAGGTCTAATGTGAAGTTAATGAGAGAGAAAAAACAGTTTGTTTAATTGATCAAATTTTTAATATTGTGTTTCAACAACATAGATTTTTCTTTTTTTAATTACTTTTTCCAATGAAACATCGCCTTTAAATTCTCTCACCCTTTTTCTATTCTTTATATTTTTCAAATTTTATTTGAATTAAAATATTCATTATAAATGATACTGAACGTATGCAATGATATTAAATTATTAAGTCTCCCAAAGATATGCAATATTTTTTAAACTTTTTTTTGCCCTATTTGAAGACAAACCTATAATTCCTGTCATTCCGACCGACCAAGGAGAAACTTGTATCTTTGAGAAATGAAATTGTCAAAGGTAATATCATAATTTTATATTTTCTAGGTAAAAATCAAATAAATTATTATAGAGATTGGGAACAACATATTTCCAATCTTTACCTGTTTCAAACAAAATTTTCTAAAAGTATTCTAACAAACTAATAATTTATTATAGCGATCGGGAACAGCATATTTCCAATATTTTACCTGTTTCAAACCAGGTTTTCTAACATTTTCTGAAAGTATCCTACGAAATTAAATTTTTATGTTGCCCAAACACATGCAGTATTTTTTAACTTTATTTATTTTTTTTGTTATCACTTGTGTGTGTTCCATTCTTTAGGACAAACCTATTATACGTCTCATTCGATGGCAGTGAACTCCACAGAGAATGCCGACCAACCAAAGCGAACACATTCCTCTTTTGCACCGACAAACCCAAGGATCTACTTGGGATTTTGCAACTCTGCTCTACACTTCTCTCTCTCTCTCTCTCTCTCTCTCTCTCAATATATATGAGTATATTGGGACAGAACAAACGTATCGTTACAAGAAATCAATGACAAAATGCCATTAGTATTAACAACTTTTGTTTGTTTTTTCTGCTCTCTCCCTCTGCTTTGTTGGGCTGCCGAAGAGAAATAATAAAATGCGACACAAGTTCATTCGTTTATTTGTTGCCTGCTTACGTACGTATGTAAGTAAGTAAAATTCTTGCTCTGAAGCATAAAAAACATGTTAAGCAAATGAGCTTTGCGTGTGTCCTATGTATGTATGCGTGCGTGCGTGCTTGTGTATTGGTGCTGTTTGAACATTATGAGCGGTATATAAGTCCGTAA
Source organism: Hydrotaea cyrtoneurina (assembly GCA_958296145.1). Lineage (NCBI taxonomy): Eukaryota > Metazoa > Arthropoda > Insecta > Diptera > Muscidae > Hydrotaea > Hydrotaea cyrtoneurina. The sequence goes on along the minus strand of OY282513.1, from coordinate 53,541,656 downwards.
ACGTTACGAGTTAAAAGCTTATGTGTTAATGTCTCCGATGATAATAATAACAGTAATAATGATGATGACATACTCAAATCGTATTGAATGTGAGTGTCAGCACGAGAAATGGTGAGTGTGTGAGTAAAAGTTTAAGTACAGATCTGTGGTTTTTATTTCTTCCTCCTTCACATTGGATGAGCCAAGCCAAGCCCAGCCATACCAGATTCCGCTGCAAGCCAGCCACATACGGAATTATAACCAATAAAGCACTTTAATTGGCTTGCCTGGCCATTGCCGGCTGTTGGTTTTGAACGTCATTTATACTTGGATCGCTTCTTTTTTATCCACTTTACCTTTAACCACTTAAGTTGTGAGTAAATAAAAAGCTTTATATTTTTGTATTTGTTATTTATTTGCAAGTTGATAAAAAGTAAATCTTATTTTCACCTTACCTGTATATGTGAACAACAATGTGGACTATATGACCAGGCCATCATATTGCTCTCGCGATGCTCGTGTTGGTGGTTTATTGCTCTTGGCCTTTCAAACAGATGAGTCAAATTTACTTGTCTTTTTTTTGTTTTTCTGTTGTATTATGCCACCACAATGGAAATATATCACACAGACAAACCACTGCATGAAATGCCATCACCAAGACAACGTTGAGACATTTAAGTTTTAATGAAGAAAACAACAAGCACAACAAAAACAAAGACCAAAAAGGTAAAGTAACTTGAAACGATACAATAAATTGTTTCGCTGTGATGATGCTTTAAATTATAGTCACATTAAAAATGATTTATAATTTCATGATAAAGTACGGAAAACCTGCAGAAAAAACACAAGAACGAAAATAATCATAACAAGCATGAGCCCATAAAAAAAAAGAAAGAAATAAAACAAATTACCGCCGCAAAGACAGTTTACCAGAGCAATGACACACAATAATTTTCGAATGCAGGAGCGAGCCTGAGTAATTTTATGTTTTAATATAAAAAATAAGCATTTTAGAAAATTGAAGAGATTTTAAAAATTTATAAATTTGCATTTACTTGGGTGGAGGGAAAGGCACAGATGCAGAAACTTAGCCAAGACCATGAGCTAAAACCATGAATAATTCGAAAATTGCTTCATCGCCTGGAAGTAGGCAATTGTTTTTACGGCCAGCTCTCTTTTCATTGCCTTTTAAAGTTTTTATATTTGACATGTTACAGATTTTTCTATCGGCCATCATATCCGCAAATGGTTTTTCCTGTTTGAAGATTTCCCAAAAGTATACAATATAAATTAAATATATAAAAAATTTAATCCATAAACTAAGGCGGCAAAGTCCGAATAGTTTGTGGATCCAACTAATATAAATGGAATTTTAGTAAGCATTAAATCGGATATACTTCTGAATTATAATTCCATACAGCTCCTAAAAGTAGGCAATTTTTTAGGTTTTTATATTAGGAAGCCTTGTTGACAACTGCTAAATAATTTAGAGTAAAAGTGGACAATCAAATTTCCTGTGTTAGAATATACCCTATTTTTGGCTATTTGGACTCAGAATTGAGAATTTTTGTTAAATTTTTCCTGCTTTTTAACTGTTTCCTCGGTGTTAATATTAACATTTATTTCCCTTTTCCGTAGTCTCTCATGCTTGTGTTTAATTTGCTTGTGAAACTCGTCTGTCTTCCGCAATGTGCGCCTTAGCTTTGTTTTCATTAAAATGCATTTTGTAAACATTCCCCCCCCCATCCTAAAAGTATGCCATATTTTATTTAAACATTTTAGCATTTAAATTCAATTTAAGCCACTGCCGCTTCTATTTATCCTTTCATTTATCCTTTGACCTAGTTTTGTCGAGGTTTTAAAGGCTGCTTAACAAAACATTAACACACTTTTCTCTGTGTGTGTCTGTGTGTGAAAATTTTCGCAGCTTTCACAAACACAAGTGCTCAGGAAGGACTAAGACAGCATCCCCTTCCGCTTCCTCCACATTGCAAAACAAATCCTTTTTGTGTGTGTTTTGCAAATTTCAGCAATGCAACCAACATTTTTGTCCGCCGCCCGTCCTTCGTGTTTCTATGATCAACGATGGTTTTGGCCTGTTTTTCTTTATCGTGTCACTGAGTGTGTGTGTGTGTGCAATTCTCTTTAATTCCTTGCGCTCCTTGAAAGTGCTGGAAATAAATTTAATTAACAATATCTGTTTTGTTTTTGCCTCTTCTTACATTAGACCCAACCAGCCAGCCAGCCAGCAAGCGGCAGTAACGTCATGCTGACGCTGCCTGAAAACAACACATAAACAAAGTCATGGTTAGAAATGTCGCATACACATACTTAAATATAAATAATAATGATAATAAGTAGCGGGGGAGGGAAAAATAGCAGCGACAGCAACATTTTATAACAACATCCTTGTTCCATTAGCGGACCAGGGAGGTGCCAGAGAGGTAAAACAAAATGTTGCAAAGTACTTGAACTTTTTTGTTTTGTGTGTTTATGGCAGCAAAAAAAAAAGTAATTGTAGTTAACACGCCCAAATAATCAAGTACTTCTACACACATGTGTGCCTGCATGGGTAGACAAATGTTAGTGGTGGTCTTGACAAGGCCTTTCACGGAGGGGCCCAATAACCTGCACTGAAAATGTCTCATTATTACCAGCGTTTCCTGTGACGCTCGGCCTTAGAAGATGTGTGCATAAGAGTCTAGTCCCTCTTGGAAAGGTCTTACGCGGACTTTCCAAAATCTTCTTGTACGTAGGGTCTTACCCAGTAGTGTCTCTATATGTTAACTAGTAAGTTGTAACGCGCCTATGGCGCCCGTTGAAATACGGAAAATGAATTTTGTTGAAAAAAAAATTTTTGTGGAAAAAAAAAATTTTGTTGAAAAAAAAAATTTTGTAAAAAAAAAAATTTTTGTAAAAAAAAATTTTGTAAAAAAAAAAATTTTTGTAAAAAAAAAAAATTTGTAAAAAAAAAAATTTTGTAAAAAAAAAAATTTTGTGGAAAAAAAAAATTTTGTTGAAAAAAAAAATTTTGTAAAAAAAAATTTTTGTAAAAAAAAAATTTACAAAAAAAAAAATTTTGGAAAAAAAAAAATTTTGGTAAAAAAAAAATTTGGGGAAAACACAATTTCTGTACAAAAAAAAAATATTATTTTTTTTTATTATTATTATTTATAGAAAATTATAGAATGCCTATTTAAATTCCTACGTACTGCGTGACAGAGTCAGTGAATCAGAGTATCAGTGAATCAGTGTCGAGGGTAAATATATATTAAGACTAGTAAGTTGTAATGCGCCTATGGCGCCCGTTGAAATATGGAAAAAAAATATTGTTGAAAAAAAAAAAAATTTCTGGAAAAAAAAAATTTTGTTGAAAAAAAATTTTTTTCTTGAAAATAAATAATTTTTGTCGAAAAAAAAAATTTTGTTGAAAAAAAAAATTTAGTGGAAAAAAAAAATTTTGTGGAAAAAAAAAATTTGTTGAAAAAAAAATTTACTTGAAAAAAAAAATTGGAATAAAATTTTTGTTGAAAAAAAAATTTCGTAAAAAAAAAATTTTTTCTAAAAAAAAAATTTGGAAAAAAAAAATTTTGGTAAAAAAAAAAATTTGGGGAAAACACAATTTCTGTACAAAAAAAAAATTATTATTTTTTTATTATTATTATTTATAGAAAATTATAGAATGCCTATTTAAATTCCTACGTACTGCGTGACAGAGTCAGTGAATCAGGGAATCAGTGTATCAGTGAATCAGGGAATCAGTGTATCAGTGAATCAGTGTCGAGGGTAAATATATATTAAGATAGTCAATTAGTATGGGAGTAGCACTGGCAACACACCCGATATTAATAAGAGCCTTCTGTAACAAGTTCCTCTACGTAATGTTTAAAAAAAAAAAAAAAAAAAATGCACAGTAAGGCATTCCCCACTGATGGTCTTTTAGCCGAGTTTTCTTATCACAATACTTTTTCGGGAAATCTCAGTCGGCACTTAAAGATTAACCCCCGTATTCAAAAAAATTTGATAAACCTTTGTCAAGAACAATGTGTGGAAATTGTTTTTGTATTTTCATAAATTTTTCTTAGCAAAGGTTTTCTCAATTTTTATGAATACGGGGGTTAATCTTTAAGAGCCGACTGAGATTTCCCGAAAAAGTATTGTAAAGTAATCCTCCTGAAAGCTACAAGAGTAGAAATCATTCCCTACTCCATATTGTAGAAGGTCTTTTTTAAATCGTCAAGTGTAAACGTTCTAGCTCTGCCAAAGCCCAATGTGAGAATTGAAAATTAGTATAAACTGGTTAAGACACATCACACCTATACAATTAGATCTACTAGATATATTTTCTAAAAAGACCCATACCCCCTACGCTTTCCCTTCCACGTGACATTACACCTTACCGCTTCCCTTCTCAAAGGAACTCTATAGAGGGTCTATATAGTTTTCTTATGGACCTACCCCGGCATTCATAAAGCTGTTATACTTTTTTTTGACTACGGGGGTAAGATATACCCTTCTAAAAGCCTCCAAAAGAAGCGAGTGTGTAAGGCCTTGTTCACCAATGAGTGTGCCTGGTGACTGGTGAAAGTTGAGGCCTTTTTTGAAACCTATGTATTTCTATCGCCGGGAAATTTATTCACACACGTTTATACACACATTCATGCTGAACAAACCAAAAGTCAAGTGCAAAACATTAAACGTGTTTTGAGTATCGTTGTTTTGCTGCACAGCCAACCTTCGGTTATTTTTTTTTTTGTATTTGCTGCTTTGTCTTCGTCCATGTCTTAGTCCTCCATGTCTCGGTTTATTCGCCTTACAGAGCATAACGAAATTGAAGCATTACCGAAATGAAAATTGTGGTTTAGATTATTTATGTGTGGGTCTGCAAGGGTATAACGGGGGTGTGAGTGCGTCTGTGTGTGTGTGCACTAACAAATACACATGCATCCATTTATGTTTCATTATACATACATAATATGTAACGACAATAAAACCGAATGTCAAAACAAGCAAAATTGCACAGAAACGCCAAGAAACGAAAACTTTTCCTTGAATATCCTGCAAGGGATGGCAAACAGCAGGCGTAACCGGAGGACAGGAGGAGACATGTCCTTCTGCATGTGAGTGTTTGAGCCAAGAGGACAAGAAAGAAAAAATATTCAATTAAAGAACATGTTATTTGCCACGCAACAATCGTCGTTTTTCTTCTTCTTCTGCTTGCTGGGCCACAGTGTCGTGCAAGGATATTATGCTGCATGATTTTATGATGGTGTGTGTGTGTGTGTGCAGCCATATATTTTATATGGACAGAAATTTCCCTGTTCCGTTAAGGAAATGTGCTAGGTAGGCAGTTCAGCATGCACGATTTCCCGGCCGTTTGTTGTTTCTATAAACGTTACCATAAAGTCATCATCGAGTACTTGTGGTGGTAATGTTGCAATAAATGCCCATCATAAATGACTTTTAGTAACAGTAGGAGGTTTTGCACATGACAGCTGGGACAAGAAAGGTGTATTTTTTCATGGTGATTCACAGTTGTACAATATCGGAGCTATATGTATAGGAGAAATCTCAAATAAGTTGTTAGAAAGGCTGGCGGTAAAAAAAATAATTGAAAACTTTTTAAAAATTAAAATTAATTCAATTAATTACAGAACTTAAAATGTTATTTTTTCGAACTGCCGAAAAGCTTGAGGTCGTTTTTTTATATTAATCTTTTTTTATTTGTAGCGTTTTAATCTGTAATCTTTAAAATCTATAATTAAAAATATCTGAAAGTTGAAAAATGTAAATAAAAACCAATTTAACCCTCTAACCGGCAATACCACTCTGAGCATGTCTTCAATAATTGTGTTTAATTGCGTAAACAATATTTGTTTGTGCGTAACTGGTAAAAAAAGACAGGTTACAAGGATTTTCGAGTATTTCTGTTGGGCCGGTTAGAGGGATAATATTTTGTATGAATTTAAACACAATTATTGAAGATCGCCTTATGGCTGTCTTGCCGGTTTGGCTGTACTAATGGCTCCACAAACGACATGGACTCCCCTTCTTCCACCTATAGAACTTTTATCTGTTGCATCAAGAGCATATATCTCCAGTTACTAATTCTTTTCCCTCTCTCTCTCTCTCTTTTCATTACAGGTATGTGTCCAATGTTTTCTATTCTCTTGATCCGAAAAAGTAAGTTTATCCTGATACCCATCTGAATGTAGTGAGATTTCTTTTTTATCAGGAATAATAAGGCCTGACATATTCTGAAAAAAAAACGATTTTTTTTGAGTCAACTTTTTTCTGCGCCTCTTCGATTTTTGTAATCTACAGCGTGGAATTCTTCTGATTTCTTGTGTATAGATTTGACTGGTTTTGTGAAAATTCTATGGTATCTGACAGATGACAGAAAAAGTGGTTAGTGGCGACTCCGACTACAGCATTTTTCAGTTGTTCAATTACAAAATTTCGAAAAATGTATTTCCGTCCACTATTCCTATACTTTGTATCACACTGAGGTACGTGTGTATCTTAACGATAACAAAGTTCATATAACCGAAAAAAAATCAAATTAAAAAATATTAATTTATTTTATGGGAAATGTAAGTAAATAAAACTCGGAGTCGAGCAAATCTTTCGACTTGAGGCAAATCTGTCAGACTCCCACTCAACATGTCTGGTTAGTGGTGCCTGATTTTGTACTGAAATGGTTACGTTTTCAGTTGTCTTCTCCTGCTGAAGCTTTGGCGCAAATCAGCTATTTGCAAAAGAAAGATCATCGCTGTAAGTCGTCTTTCTACAGAACTTTAGATTCTCCGATCTAAAACTTATAAAACTTCTTTATGTGTGCTCGTGGAATAGACTGTAAATCTTCCTACACTTTTGGTCTTGGACCACTTTCTTTGTGTTGAACTCTCAGTTCTAAATCTTAAAAAACTTCTTTCACTTGGAGCACCTCAAGCATTTCTTCAAGCATGAGCTTCTCTGAAATCAGTGATCTGTGTGGTTGTGGAATAGGCTGTAAGTCTTCCTACACTTTCAGACTTCGGCCACTTTCTTTATGTTGAACTTCAGATTGCCCGATCTCAAACTTATAAAACTACTCAGGTCAATTTCACTTAGAGAAGCCTCGACATTTCCAAATCATGAGCTTCTCTGAAATCATTGAGCTGTATCGGAAATAACTTGTGTACTCACTGTCCCTGTGCGCTGTCTTTTTAAAGCCGTCTCCGATCGCCTAAGGCTTTTCAAGAGAACGTTTACATGGCTCAGAGATCATTCTTTTACTCGTAAAAGTGGCGGCAATTACGAGGTGAAACGGTTGCAGTATGCAGTACATATCCGGCCGACCACAAAAATATATTTTTTAAAAAATGGTCCTTCGAGGAAGTTCCTCAAAAAGAAAAAAAAATGGGTGATGTTAATACAGAATCTGTAAAATATTCCCCGAATGCCATTCAGATCCTCCACCATTGGTTTGTCTTCACCAATATCTAAGTCGCTATTTGTCCTACCCTACTCCACATGGACGACACAATTTTGAAAGAATTTTGTTTCTATCGATTCCTTCTAGGTCAGTTCTACACTTCCCTTCATAAGTCCTTAGAGTACAGCGAACATTTCTTTCCAAGAACTTATCCCCCACTTCAGCCCTTATTGCCTACTCCATTATTGCTTCTACTGGGGCAGGGTACAATGGGGGTGTAGGCAATTTGTATACATTATGCAAAACATACGAAACTCTTTTAAGTGGGTTATTTGCAAAATGTTCAATACAATGAATAAGGGGGAGCGCACAAAAAAGGAACGGGGTTCCATTTCTATTGCAAGGGGGTAAATGTACAAAAAAAAAGGGAAGAACGAAAAAAAAAACTGAAAAATGGCACGAGTAGAGAGCGGGCGTTTTTGTTTCTTTTGTTGTTATTTTTTATTACAGTGTGTGTATTATTTAACATAATACAACCATTTGTCATGCAATTATGGCAGTTAAACATTTCCCCAAAGACTAGTTCAAAAACGTGTTTCTGCCAACGTTTAGCAGTCAGCCAGCCAGCACACCCCCAACATCAGGACTCATGCCAAGTGCTTTACCAGCTCTCCCCCCACTTCCTTTAGTTTTATTTTAATATTCGTTAAAGAGAGCGGGAAAATTGTTTTCCATAAAGATGGTGGGAAATAGAATTTATTCATTTGTTCAGCATTGTTTTAAAGTTGTTTCATGTTTCTTTTTTCGAAAATTAATTTCTTTAAAATAATTTGTTCCTTTTTCTTAACTCTGACTGAATGATGTATTTAAAAATGCCCCCCTTTTTCCTTAGATAGACAGGTAGTATCAGGGTGAGCGTGTGAAATGGTATCCATATTTTGATTATTCTTACGCTTGAGCACTTCGGTGCGTGCGTATTTCAAACCGAAATTGGTATAGGGTGTGTCGCCACCTCTAACGCCACATCTACATTTTTTGAGGTTTTAAAGCTTCAGCCATGAAATATTTGCCTCGGTGTTTTGTTATTGTTGATACGTTTTTTCCATTTTGTGTTTTTGTTGGTGTTGTTGTTGTTTTATTTATGCAGCTTCCTCCTTTTGTATTTTTTGTTCCTTCATTTTCCTTTATGTTTATGTAGTCGAAACTTGCCAGCCACTGAAACCTAAATTTTCAGTTCGCATTTTCCATAAAACATGAAATGGAAAATGTAAAAGAGAACAACCAGCGGTAGCGCATTTTTTTTTTGATTAAAGTTGTTGGCTTTGGAAACCGTACTTTCTGCTGGTTTTTTCTCTCTCTCTCTCTTCGTTTGCTGTGTATTTTTTCGTTTTTGTTTGGTTTAGTTTGAAAACCAAAAATCGAATGTTTCCCGAAAACAAAAAAATGCAAATTTCCCTTTGGCTTCTTTCGGTGGCTTCCTATTTTCATTACCCTCCTCCCCCCCCCCCCCCACAGCATTTGCAACAGCGAGTGGTTAGTAAGATTACAAAACGCGCTTCTTTTTTTCCAGTTGTTGGCCGGACGCTCCTTTTTTGGGGAGGCGGATGATGCTGTTGAATATTTAAACAATATGAATTAATTCACGTAAATACGCGTATCTAGGTCAAGGAGTGTTTTGTGTGTGTGTGAGTGTTCTTCGAAGAACAGCATAAAATTGAAGCATATTTTAAGGAGCTTTAAACGGAGTTGTATTTGATTAAGGCGTTTATGTTAACGAGTTCAAGGATTACTTAACTTTTAGGCAATGGCGGTGATCACGTGTCAGGTATATCGGCTTGAACATGAAACCATTCTTCAAAATCTTTCAAAACTGTAGCATAATTAAAGGGGTACGTTGATTGGATGCCATAAGAAGCGAACAAAAGGAATTTAAGAAATGTTTTTTTTGGCTGTTATACTAAACGAGGATTATAAACTGAAGACAGAAAATAAAAATAAAATTGAGAAATTGTTTTTGCTGTTATACTAATCGTTGATAAGGGGCTCACGTTTTTCAACATAAAATGAGTATAGCATATTTTAGGGGGCATCTTTCAAGGCAATGGTTTGAAAATGGAAAAAGTCAATTCCCTGCTGCCCTTTTTATGATCAATACAGACTACAAGAGCGTTGTGTTTTCCATACAAAATGCTTGCCCTCTTACAACAGTTTTGGGGCGGAAATAAATAAGATCCCACTAAAATACACACCCAATTGAAAGTGTAATTAGACTTGGAACGACAACACAACATTTTATTTGATTTTTTGGGGCTTAATTTCATATTTTTACTGAGGCTTCTTTTCATTATGAAATTGGACCCCAATTGTGGGTGTGAAAATAAGACTCAGTTAATTTTTTAGGTTCATTTTTTGTTTTAACATACGAATTGCGATATCTGTTTGGAAACTCTAAACAAGCTCTAAAATGAAAATAGGATCCAACTTTACACAGGTGCTCGTTCCGTGTTTTTCGTACCTTCACTAAACATTAATTAAATTAGGCCACACTGCAATTTTTTGGGCCCATTTTAAATTTACGTTCTTATCATTTTGCGGTGTAATTTCCAGGGATTCATTTTCATAATGCAATTGGACTCCATCTTTGAATTCAATTTAATCTCTCGGCACCCTAATTTTGACAGAAGCGAAGTGTCTGTTTCATAAGTTTGCGGCATAAGTCATTTCTCAATTATAATGACGATAAACACTTTACATATAGATGGCGCCATTGAATTTAACTTTATTTATTATTTAACTATGTCATATCATAGACAATATCGAATACTCTTCAAACACTACATCGGAGAAAAAAAAATGGGAGAACGGCACAAAGCTACTATTTGTCAGATTTTGTTAGACAATGGAAATTTCCAAATGTAGATGGCGCCACTGAAAAACACTGCGTATACACTTACATAAGGCATACGATCTTAATATATATTTACCCTCGACACTGATTCACTGACTCTGTCACGCAGTACGTAGGAATTTAAATAGGCATTCTATAATTCTATAAATAATAATAATAAAAAAATAATATTTTTTTTTTGTACAGAAATTGTGTTTTCCCCAATTTTTTTTCCAAATTTTTTTTTTTCAACAGAATTTTTTTTTCCACAAAATGTTTTTTCCACAAATTTTTTTTTTCAACAAAAATTTTTTTTTTCAACAAATATTTTTTTTTCAACATAAATTTTTTTTTCCAAATTTTTTTTTTTCAACGAAATTTTTTTTTTTCAACAAAAATTTTTTTTTTTCAACAAAATTTTTTTTCCACAAATATTTTTTTTTTAACAAAAAATTTTTTTTTTCCACAAAATATTTTTTTTCGAAATTTTTTTTTACAAAATTTTTAAAATTAAGTAACAAATAGTTTCTCGAGCAAATTAACGGGCGCCATAGGCGCATTACAACTTACTAGTAGACAATATCGATCATTATGTTCTAAATGAAATCTGCCTTCCCATCAACGCCTCGCTCGCCTTATACAGTAGATATCACTCATCCGAATGTTCAGAAGGCAATAACAAAAACCCATGATCATAACAAAATCCAAAGAACTCCAAACATTTTTATCTTTGGAGCTTATATGGTATTCTACAAGTGGACTTGGTTCTTAACAAAGATTCGCTATTACTGCCAAAAAATATAAATGGAAAAAAACATCTTTAACATTTTACATCTCCCCTAATGGCAAAGCTCTTATCTGTTTCCAAAATTCAGTCAACCTCATCCTTTTAGACCTTTACTTATTTAGTGTACATTTACTGCCTTGAACTTTTCTCCCCTCGTTTATAATTCACCTTCAGGCTATAATTCTGCAACATTTTACTTGATTATGTTACACTGATGTATGCACACAAAAGCAACAAATCCCCTGTCTTGTTTTACTCGCATCTCAGCCTGCAATTTCTAATATCCCTTATTAAAAATTAATAAAAAATTGAATTTTCTTTTTTTTTTGTTCCTGGTGCGTTCGCAAACCATAAATCTGAAATCAAATTGTATTCAACAGCGACAACGCCCGCTTTTATTCCACTGCAATTAAACCGGCTTAGCTAATAATAACAATGGCGGCTCTATCCATATTCGTCCATTGCACACTATATATTTATATAATAAAAAATCAATTTTAAACTCAGCGGGCAACAACAACTTGTATAGATTTCCATTAAACAAAACACGTGGCAGCAGGCGGCAAAAGTAACGAAAAACAAAACAAAATAGTACATGTGAACACCGGGCAGCAAGCAGGAGTCGTAGCAGGACGACAGGACGCACCCCGTTTGTGTGCCAAAGACTGGCTGTCACCAAATGCTAATGACAAAACCAACCGGTGAAATGCAATTTCTTGTTTACGTTCATGATTTCGTTGAAATTGAAGTATCCCCTTATTAAATAAGGATACAGAAAAGGACGCCGAAAAGATGAATGGAAAATACATAGAAAATATAATGAAATCAGAGGCGTGTGATCTCACAGCCGAAGTAAGCGTGTGCCTGAATGGAAAACCATGGTTACCAATTTCATGAAAGGACAAAAAGGGGTTCGTCCTGTGATTCATATCAACTTGCCATCTTTTTCGTTGTATTCAAAAAGTTGTGCGCACAGTGATTGGAAATGAAGTTAGATAGCAACTTCATCATCGTCATCCCCTTTTTCTGCGCCACCACCATATCCTTTTTTTTCCTTCCAGCTTTCTGCCTTTTTCCACCGATTGTGTGGCGAAACCATGAAAACGAAAACATTTTTTTTTTCTTTTTGCCATTTTAGTTTAACCATAGGAAAATTTACAATTTAATTCATAAGTTGCCATTAGCAATGCAATTTTTTTCTTCTTCATCATCGTCCATATTTTTGTCGGGTTGTTGTGGCGGCGCGCTTGGTCATATTTTCTGCATTGGAAACGTTTGGCAATCTGTTGTGTGGATAGTGAGTGAGCATTTGTTGGTTTTGATACGGGGGGGAAAACTGAAACTTATGGCTGGTATTTTGATAAAATTTGATAATATTTTTTGTTCCGGCGTGGGAGAGAGAAAATGGAAGAAAGAAGGCGGCGGTGTGGGTAGGAATAACACCACCCGCAAAATATTGTTAATTATAGAGCCAGCACATTTGGCAACATTATCATTATAACTTTTAAATATTAGTTGTAGTCATCGTGTTGCTGCATAAACAAGGATTTTTCAAGTTTATTCCAAAAATGCTGACACCAACACAATGTTGGTGATGGTGAGTGGAAGTTTTGTTCTAAGCTATAGGGTGACAATAATATTGTCCTTGGGAATTATGAAATTTGAAATTCTGTATTTTTATGTCCTACACCACATTGTGATTTTGAATGTTGAAAATTCCATCACGGAGCCCTGATGATATTTGTAGCAAGTAGAAGGATTGGAGACAGACCCCGTCGATGAGACCTTCCATTTCATAATTTTTATTTTTTTGTATAACGAGATCAGATTGTTCGCACCGTCTTAAAAAGCCATATCTTTTGAGTGGTTCTTACGACACTTGGTAGCCCAGCGCGCCTCACCCAGTATCTGCATGCCCAGAATGTCTGATACGTCGATTCGTCTGCACCACCCATAGAAATGGACGACGCACTGTGGCGCCTTTTCCCTAAAAGCGTTGCAAAAATCAAAAATTTGACAGAAGAATATGATAAAATGAATAATTACATCTGATAGAGAACTTCTCACTGATTAAGACTCCAAAAGATATGATTTCAAAAGATATGATTTTTGCAACGAAAAAACTCAAATGGCGCCACTGTGCGACGATGCTGGATCAGTGGAAGATTTGTGTGCAAAACAAACACCACTGGGTCTTTCGTGCATTAACTTCTACTCTAAACAATTGACACTACTCACGAATCACCGTCAAATCCCGGTTGAGTCCGCCATTCATCGAATGTCTTTTTCCCGCCACCTCCCTAACAATGAGTTCGAATGACAGTGGTTTGTGTCATCCGCAAATGAGTAGATTGTCTGACGCAAAAGGTCGTCAATGAAAATAACAAATAGAAAAGGAGAGGGAACAGATCTAGGTCAATGAGCGTCTCAAGACAAGTTCCCCCTGTGTTTCGTATAAAATTTGTCTATTTTGTATTCTAAAATCTTTTTTTGAAATTCTTTGAAATTAATATTAAGAAATTTTTTCCTGCCGCTCTAACATTTGGCAATTATCCTGTGCAATATGTTCACCACAACTTGTGTGTGTACTTTTAAACATGTTGGAAATTATTTGTGTTTTGTTCCAAATTATTTAAATTTGCAAGTGTACATAGAAAAGATCCATAATTAATTCTAATTACTCTTTTAATGAATGATTCCATTAACCCCCGCCCCGCCCGCTTACAACCTCCTCAGTCGTGCGGTACAGAGAAAAAAAATGGAAAATTGTTTTGTTGGTTTGTTTTATTTTTTTCTTGTTTGAAGACTAATTACCAACAAACTGACCCCAAAATAATTTGTGCCCCCCCATGAAAAAATAGAAACGCATTCATTCATTTTTCCTTGGCCCTTACAACAACAGAAAAAGAGAAACTTTTCGAACAATTACCAACACTCGTTACAACTTTAAGCAAATGCTACATTTTTTTTTTTTTTTGGCTATTTTATTAAAAAACAAAAACTCAAATATATTCAATTTACCTATACACATGCCGGATAAGGATACACCGTCTGACTCTGCATGCAGAGAGAGACAATGGAAGAATCAACAACAGCAAAAATGGACAAATAAAGGACTCTCCCGGACTCTTAGTCAAAAAAAGTAAACAACGAACAAAAACAAAAAACCGAACCCAAACACAGCATTTCTTTTCTTTGCGCAAATAGAAGCTTATTAAAATCTCTAAACGTGTTGTTAGTTAAATATAAAGATGAAAATAAACAAATACAATGGATGGCACAAAAACGGCATCAGAAGGAACACCACCAACACGACGAGCACGCTGGCAGGACAATGGTTGGTGGCTGTTAGATATTCGGAGAATAACAAACTTTATCTTACAATTATGCACACGTTAACAACAGGGGCGTGCGGGCGGGTAGACACCACCAGCCAGCCCGCCAGTCAGCCACCCACTCGAACTCTCTCACTTACAGAACATAACGTAATTCCAAATTAAATCTCAGCAGACAACGTACGTTGAAAATTGAAAAAACGTAACAAAACAAGGATACTTGTTAACAGACACACGCACACGTACCCACACCATCACCAACATCAGCACAACCACAGGCCCTGTGCTCTAGCATTACTGGAACATAAAAAGGACGATGGGTGGGAGGGTGTATTTGCCATAGCGCAGCAAAGGAGGACCGTAGCCGAAAAACAGAAACCGTATTTATAAAATATGTAAAATACTTTAGAGCTTTAAATTTATGCGTCCACTCTCTGAAATGCCATTATCAGTGTTAAGCCACAAATACGTAAAAATAACATTTGTTCAATTCCAAATACTGAAGCAAAGGAAGTTCTTTCGTTCGGACCAGTGATGTGAGGCCGGCTGGCATTCATTCAACACATATACTCAGTGTAGCTCGCTGAAAAAAAAGGACACGTACCACTCTTCGGGATGTTCTGTTTGTGGAAGACCATTGTTATTTCTATATGGGAATTTTCAAAAATTTATGCCACAAATAGTAAATACCGAGCAGAAGAAGAAGAAGCAACAGCCACAAACAATAACTTTGGCCAATAAGCAAATGAATGCGCTAACAATACTCAGGGGTATAGATGGGCGATGTATTCGTGTTGAGTTGTTTTTATATATTTTTTTCCGACTGGTTTCTTTCACAACTGAACAATTGAGTTTTTTGTGTGTATCGGTTTTGTTTTGCAACAACACATGTATTGAATATGGTTTGGTTCTCTTTGCATTTTTGGTTGTATTCTAAATAAATAAAATAGCGGATTAACCCATTGTGAGCGGGTGATATAAAATAATCAAAAATTATCGACATGGTAATTCCGGAATTCCGGATCATTTTCATGCATTTCAAGGACCCAATCAGTAAAGACATGACGTTGTTGATGATCGGCCGGATAGTAATGGCATAGTTTGTACTTGTCAAATGTCAAATAATAAAAGCCGAAATGCCGGGTGATTTTAAAAATATCACCTCTTGTTGGAAACCCCTTTATTGATGATTTTCAAAAATAAATCCCTAACACAAATAAATTGCAAAATCGGATCAATTTCAAATTTTTTTTAGTATTTTTTTTTAGTCTTAGAATTGCAATACTGTTCCACATGCAATTACATTTTTTTAAGATTTTTTTACAAATTTTTTTTGAAACAAAACTTGAAGAAAAAAATTGTTTTTTTTTTATGTGAAAAAAATATTTTTTTTATGTGAATTTTTTTTTTTTTTTTATGCGAAAAAAATATTTTTTTTCTTGAAATGTGAGCAATATCTTTTAACTAATGAAATGATGTTAAAATCAGTTAATCGTTTTTGTTTTATTTCACCATTTTTGCAATTACATTTTTTTAAGATTTTTTTTACAAATTTTTTTTGAAACAAAACTTGAAGAAAAAAATATTTTTTTTTTATGTGAAAAAAATATTTTTTTTTATGTGAAAAAAATATTTTTTTTTTATGTGAAAAAAATATTTTTTTTTTGAAATGTGAGCAATATCTTTTAACTAATTTGAAATGTTGTTAAAATCAGTTAATCGTTTTTGTTTTATTTCACCATTTTTGTTCTTTTTAAATTATGGAAAATATTATCTGAAAATACAATTGTTATTTAAAAAAAAATTCTAAAAATAGGAAAATTATTATATAATTAATTAATAGATATTTTTTTGAATATTTTATTACTTTCCATAATAATAATTATTTTGAAGAAACAAAAAAAAATAATATTTTAAATGCAAGGAAAAAAAAAGAAGTAACAAAAACTTTTAACAAAATTGAATTAATGACAAATCAAAAAGTTTTTTTTTATGAATAATTAATTAAATGAAAAATGTTAACTTGACAATGAAATGTAATTCTTTTCAAAATATTAAAATGAATGTATTTTAAAAAATATTAAAATCTTTAACAATATATGAAAGTGGGATAAAAATTCAAAATTATTGTTAATATAATGAAATTATCTTTAAAAATGTCGACCAGTTCTATTAAACTAGGATCGAATATCTGCTTTTGCCTTTGACCCCTTGCCATGCCCACAATGGGTTAACTTCGTTACGTTCCAATATTCCCTCGTTTGTTGTCCTCTGTCCTGTTTTGGCTTTGCTTAATTTTTTGTTCTGTCTTCCTTTTACATTTGTAAGTCATTGTTTTCTGTCTATACATTATATATATAATTCGTAGCGCAAAAAGATTCCAATAAAATGTTATTATTTCAACGTTTCATTGCGTATGCATTGTCCACAATACACAAAAAAACCTTGATATTGTTTTCTATTTTGCCCACGCACAAGAAAGCGACAAAAAGAAGAGCTGACGATTTCTATAGAAAAATCATTAAGTGGAAAATCTTCCTAAATGAAAAGGAAAATCAAATAGAACTACATACAATTGATAATTGGCAGTTAGATTCTGAAAATAAATTGAAATATGATTAAATCTTAACACTAAAGGAGGGGTAAAGGAGGGCAGGACATTAGGAAGACAGGAGGACCATCAATGTTGCCTTAGCGAAATGTGGACAGGAGCAGTAGTTAAATTGAATTACTTGTTTCCATTAGGGCCGACAATTCATGGAATTTTCGTTGTGTGGATGATGACAAACTGGAGGGAAAATAGCATAATCCAGATCATCTGATTTAACCCGCGAAAATGTGAAAACTACGGTGTCCCAGTCGTTTCACATTCGATTTTGAAAAAATCCTCAACTAAACAAAAATGTATTGGTAGTAAGAACAATCGTGGAAGGTCGTGGTGTGGTAGGTAGTGTGTACGACTATCACACTGAACACCCGGGGTTCGAAACCGGGTAAGACCATCAAACATTTTTCAGTGACTGTTTCCACCTCGTAAATGTTGGCGACTTGGCGAGTAAGAGAGCAATCTCTAAGCCATGTAAAACTTCTCTAGAAAAGCATTAGCCGTTGGGAGCCGGCTTTAAACAGTAGGTCCCGGTCAGTCAAAGACAATCTAGTCTGGTGGGTAGACGTTCTAAGTCAGATGCGAATTTTTCCAATAGAGAATATCAAAGGCAGATTCTACTAAAGTATTCTATGAAGGTGAAATTATTAGCCGAACAAATACGTTGTGTGCCCACAGACTGAGGAGGTCTGTCCAGTCGATTCTTTTGGGTAAGTCTATCCACTGGATGGTTTTTGGTAAGGGCAGGACATCCAATAGGAAACCCATTTCTTTTTATTCTTTCATAGACAAACCACTTCCTATGGTCATTGGTTATATCTTCTGGCGGCCTTTCTGGCCGCAGTTTCCTTATTGGTCAGCCTACCATTCCACCACAGTTTGCCCGGCCATCCATCAATTCAAATTTCAATGGCTTTCAAAACATTCACATTGTCTTGAATTTTGTGTTTTAAATAATTTCCGAAAAATATCCAACTTACAGTTCAGATCGAGTAAGGAAACTTACACTTAATTATTTCCGAATTGTTTAACTAAAAATACTGATTTATTGTGAATAATTTATGCTACAAAATCCCCTTTACTCTAAAATGAATTTCAACAAAGGAAATTGTGAAATGTTTGTTTTCAAAAGCGCCACATTATTTTCGTTTTGGGGACAACTTGAAAATTTAAATAATCTGATTAATTATGGAGACTTCCTAGTACGATTTAAACAAAACACACATGTCAGTCAATATTTTTTAAATATTTTTTGTTTTCGCTTAAATTATCAACTCTTTTTAGTTGTGTTTTCATAAATCAAATGCTTTCTACATTTCGTTCATAAAATGTTTCCCCCCAAAAAAACTAAATTCCTAATTACTAGTGTTACTGTAAGGGGCAGATTTCTTTTCAGTTTCCATTATTTTTTGTCGAATATCATAAAATATTTACATTATGTTAAACATTTATTATTTCCTTAATAAAAAATCAACACCTGCTAAAATACAAAACATCAGGCCTAACGCCCCTTAACACTTAACACTTCCTTGGCATGTGGTTTGAAGAAATGTTTTTTTTGTGTTGGTTTTCAATCAAACAGGCCGCTGGCGGAGATCTATGAAGGCGGTAGTACGTAATAAATTTCAAACTTTTCCGTACACGGTGACACCTTCGTCAGACATAACATGCGAGCTTGTGTCAGTTTCACAAACCAAAAGAAACTAAGCATTTGACCAAGAGTACAATCCAATGGAGCAGGCCGGTCACACACGTATCAAATCGATATGAAGTGTCCGGTAATATGACATGACATTAATTGTGCATAAATTATAGAAAAAAAGTGTACACCAAAAGGCGCGTTTATTGAACAATGAGCCCCGATGGGTTGGAAGAAATCTAGGCGGTCAGTCGTTTTTCCTTAATTCCTACAACGACTCTTTACTCGTCTTTCGTTTCGTTTCTTTTCTTGTTTTTTTTTTATTACAAAATTCATTTATTGAATATGTAATTAAAGTATTTTTTCCGTTACCCAGTTCCCTCTCCCACAAAATCTTTTCAAGTTCCGTTTGACTAGGTCTGCCCACAAGATTCTGATGTAGGTAGGCTGGCTGTATTTTTGTGGAGTGGGTGATAAACAACAACAACAAAATAGTATAGAAACGTACAGACTTATATGTACATCTATAATTATAGAGTACATTATCCGTAAGACAGTCAGTCATTCAGTCAGACGTCGTCTACTACTGGCGGCGGCATGCGTGCGTTTGTGGATAGAGGGCACCTCTTTATGTGAGATTGAGACGGTGTGTAATTGAGACAGCCTTTGTGTGTGTGTGTGTGTGTGAGAGAGCGTTATAGAGCTTATCCGTTTCGATGGAGGCCTTTAGACGTTGAGCTACACTTTGTGGGGTGGTATGATTTGCTGCACGGATAGACCTTTAGTGAAAAAAAAAACAATTGTTCATAGATTCCAAATGAAATAAAGGGTTATCCAATTTGCTTTTTAAAAGAAAACGTAAATGAAACACATATAAAATATTTTTTTTC
This sequence comes from Hydrotaea cyrtoneurina, assembly GCA_958296145.1. Taxonomy (NCBI): domain Eukaryota; kingdom Metazoa; phylum Arthropoda; class Insecta; order Diptera; family Muscidae; genus Hydrotaea; species Hydrotaea cyrtoneurina. The sequence goes on along the minus strand of OY282513.1, from coordinate 53,522,117 downwards.
ATGATATTTCTTTTTTACTATAAAGTTTGAACGTTGAGATTATGTGTGAAACACCAAATCATTAAAATGACCACCACGCGAAGTGTTGCAAGCATTGATTCTTTTGAGGTAAATTTAGACGACTTTTTGGCACATATTGAGCGGTATCGCAGCCTTAACTTGACGAATGTTGGTTCTTAAGTGCTCAAGAGTTAAAGGTTTGTCTGCAGAAACACGGTCTTTCGTGTACGCCTACAAACAAAGTGTAATGGTGTCAAATCGCATGATTTTGGTGGCCAGTTGATGTCGCCACGACAAGAAATTACGCGGCCTGGAAATGCCTCTTGCAATTAAGCCATATTCGATCGAGTTGTGTGGCATGTGTCACCGTCTTATTGAAACCACATATTCTCAACAGGCGAAAAAAATCGGTTATCATACGACCATAACACTCCGAATTGACGGTGACAGTCGTTCCCTCGTCGTTTTCAAAGAAGTAAGGTCCAATTACACCTTCGGACCGAAGAACGCACCAAACAGTGACTTTTTGTGGAAGTAATGGCCTCTCTGCAATCACTTGAGGATTCTCAGATCCCCAAATACGACAATTTTGTTTATTAACACACACACACCAAGTGAGAAATGTGCTTCATCGCTGAAGCGATCGCCACCATTTTTGTAGTAGGTTTTAATAATTTTTACGCGTTGTCTGATAGTTAAGCGATCCATTTTCGTCAATGTCAGACTTCCAACTGAAAACAAAAAAAAAAACTGGCTTAACAACTTAGTTTGACAGATGTCGAATTCCAGCCCTATACTTTTGAAACCACGAAATGGATAACCCTATATTTTCATGAAAAATATTTCTATTTACAATGAAAACTGTGCTATGTTAAAATGAAAAACTGGCCACTGCTAATAATCGTTTATTTAATGAAATAATTTCATTGTTATCATGAAAATGTTCCATTCCTATAGGGACATGTTTTTTTTTTTCGAAAATTGAACAATGAACATTTTTCATAAAATTACCAACGAAAAAGTTTCATGGTATCAATGAAAAAATTTTATTCATACAAAATTAAATTTTTTTTTTACTGGTATCTGGTCAACCTTACAAATATGTAATTTGAATTTGGTTTTGAATTGTATGTCTATTTTGTAATTTAAATAAAATTACCAACGAAAAAGTTTCATGGTATCAATGACAAAATTGTATTCATACTAAATTAAATATTTTTTTTTCTTTTTTTATTTACTGATATCTCATCAACCTTACAAATGTGTCATTTGAATTTGGTTTTGAATTGTATGTCTATTTTGTAATTTAAATAAAATTACCAACGAAAAAGTTTCATGGTATCAATGACGAAATTGTATTCATACAAAATTAAATATTTTTTTTTTCTTTTTTTTTATATATATAACGCAAACCTTACAAATGTGCAATTTGAATTTGGTTTTGCATTTTATATCTATTTTGCAATTTACAGTCTGCTGGCCAATTTGAGACTATTTTCTGCAACACTATTTGTGTGACCGTCTGTGAATCTTTGTGTTTCCATAGTTCACACCACCTAGCGCCGGTCGCATACGAATGCCTACCTGTCCGCTGTCTCCTACGAACGGTAGCCTGCCTTTATAAGCAGCAGCTGCTGGTGCTGGCATTCACACAAACGTTACGTACCTCGTCTCCATACGCCGCGGTCCTGTCCTGTGAGCTCACTATTGTATTCATTCACTGATCAACAGTATGTTTCTTCTTCTCATTCTCTTCTTTTGATGATTTTTATCTTTGAAATCTTGTTCATCTTTTTTGTTTTTGTATTTTTTTTTTTGTCTTGCCCTCGTTGGCACTTATAGAATGAGACACACGCACACACACTCAGCCGTACACTTCAAACACAATCCAGTTTCTGATATTCCATATGAGCATAGAAGAGGAGTTCATTCATCTGGACATATTTTAGAGGTTTTTTTCTTTTTGCTAAAGTGGTCTTTTTTTTGTTTTCTTTCCACATCTTCTATAGATATTTGTGCAAAATCACAAAACACTACAAAAATGAAAATATAATCTAAAGATTCTTATCGTGAAACTACCTGTAGACTTGAGGCGAATTAAAGGGCACCAGCAGCCTTTGCTAGGTGTGTCCAGATGCTGTGTTCACAGTCATGAGAATATTCGGATTTTTGAGAAATTTTCAAAGTCTCCATGTGCGATAATTTGCTAATGTGTAGTGTAATTGTGGTATTATTTGGGTCAGAGATTGTATGGACTGTTTTCCATTCATAGCCAGCGCATAGAAATGGATTTCGTAAAGTTAAAAATATCAATGGATTCGAACTCAGAACTCCTTTTTATACAATATATAAAACTTTTTGTCTTGGCCATGAATGGGTTAATAAATTTGTAAATTTCGTTCTTAATCTATTTGTTATAATCGTTACTACTTAGTTTTCTATATTTCGTCATTTGATAGAAATCCAAAACATTAAACTACCTGTAGACTTCATAAAAGGTACTTGAGAAAAATAACAAAATTCCACAAAAAAGAAAATCAAATCGTAAAAAAAAATAGTCTACAGAATCTTTTAGAACAAAACAAGGAATGAAATACAGTGTACTATGTCCTATGGACTGCGAAATTTGTCCGCTTTTTAAAGAAGTACGGGAGGTTTTTAAGTAATGGGAGGTTTCCATTAGGAGAGCCTACACTGTATTCGTTTTCTTTTATTTCCTAAACACACATCGCATAACTTCAGCTTAATTTGAATAATTTCAATTAATTGTTTGCCTTATCCACATTTGACTTTGATTCAGGTTGTTTTACAGCCTGATTTTATAAAACGAATGGGTTTTTCGTTTCGTTAAAATAACGAACAGAAATTCTGTTTTGTCAGTTTGGGTTTTTGTAACACGAAAGTCTCAGTTAAATTCTAATTGAAATTTTTTTCTTATCGTATTTTTGTGTTTATTGTCTAAACGGATTCGTTGGATTTATAGAAACACAATTTAGTTTCGTTTCTGCTGCAGATGTTTCTGTTTTATAGAAATAGGCTGTTAATTGATGATTCTCAATTGTACCACCCCTCACTATTCTTCCCTTTGAATCATTTACCTTCAAATGTTCACCTTAAATATTTATTAGTAAACTTTTTCCCAAAAGTTTGAAAATCTTTAAAAATACTCACATAAATATTTCATATCCAACACATTTATATTTTATTAAACATCTTTGATTCTAACATTTGAAAGACATTTCCAGCATTGTAATTCTCTCCTTCGGCTGCTCCCCCTGCGAAAAACTAAAATCGAACCCTTCCATAGGCAGAAATTTAGCATATGCCCCCAAATCACTCCATTATCCCGTATAGTTTGTATACAATTTAGACAGTTTTGAAAAAGGACTTAAATTTGTCCTCGTTTGGAAAAAGACATTTGTGGAAAAAGACATTTGTCAGTTGGTTTTTCTTTTATTGTTCAATCGAGGGTTTAATTTTCGTAAAAGGCGAACGAACGAACGAGCGAGCGGGGTAGAGCGCAGCAGCGACCCTTTAACAGGAATGTCTTACCGTAAGGTATGCGTTTTCCTTTGGCATTTGAGTTATTTATGTGTATGTACGATTTTGTTCCGTTTGGTGGGTAAATGTGTGAAAATTCGAATTTGATTTTGAAAATTAATTTAGTTTTTAAAACTCCCCAAAAACTTGGCCAAAAGTCCAATTTAACAAGGGTTCTCAAGATGGCAATAAATTGTTTCGTTATAGATAGGTATGCTGGGCCTGTGTAGCTGTTTTTTTTTTTTTTTTTTTGGATTTGGTCTCATGCAAAGATATAGCAAACTTGTTGAGTTTCTTTGAGGGGGGGCAACCCTTGTCAGCTGTCTGTTGGAATTGGTGTCTCCTCCAATAGAAAATTTAAATTAAATTTGAATTTGATTACTTTAAGAGGAAACCTTTTACGCATGGTCCCAAATATGGGCTGTGATTTCTCTATTTTCAAAAATAAAACCGCAGCTATGTGCCACACAAAACCGCTGGGCAGATATTTATTCACTTAAGCCACATACATCGTTGGGCATGAGTTAAACGTGTTATGGCAGCAATAGCCAATCAAGAAGATCTTTAAACCAAAGGCTTTTCAAAAATTGTTAAATACTCTCCCCATATTCATAAAAATTTAAAAAACCTTGGTTATGAAAAATATGTGATTTTTTTTTTGTTTCAAACAATTTTCCTAAAGTTTTTGTAATTTTTTAGGAATACGGGGGTTAGCATCCAGGAATAAGCCACAGAGATGGCTGGATTCAGTAGAAAAGCAAAAGGTGTTCCATTTTTTTTTTGATCTGGTGCAATATAATAATTTAAACAAATCGCAAATGCCATACTGAGAAACCGCACCAGGCAGTTTGTGAGGCCACATTTATTTCCACCCATTAACCGAGATTTCTCTCACTGGCACAATATATTTCTTCCTCTTCTAATGTTTAAATTTGCTTGCACTTTACAAATCCATAGCATAACTTTAGTATTCAATAAAATGTACCATTTCATTGCCTACATTAAGGATGAAACACAATATTTCACAAAAAAAACAGAACAGAAATCACTTCAAAAAGAAACCCCCCAGCCTTTGCCAAATATGTGAACCGTAAATACCCTGATTTTCTCATACAAAGTATATCACACGACCAGAGCTCGCATAACCCCCCTGCATGCCCGTTATTTATGTGAACGACCTCCCCCTCACGGAAGACACTTCAGAACTGACAAATTTAAATATTTAACATACTCATTATAAATAACTTCCTAAATAAATAAAAACCAAAAAAAAACGGTCTTAGATGGTAAGCGAAAAGAGAGAGGATGAGAAAGAGAGTGAAAGGCGGAGGGGAGGAATGACGGCGAACCCTAATGCAAAAACAAAATTGTCAATATGATAAACGTTACGTTACACACACTCACATGCAGACGAACATTTCAGAAAATCTTCGTTGCCGGGCTGGTGTTGCGAAAAACATTAATCCCCCTTTTCACAAACGAAAACAAAACATTAAAAATCCTTGATAGGTATTTAGCACACACACACACACCCATACACATCTCTATGCACAGACAGATACGCATACACTGGCATACAGGCAGGCAGAAAAAGGAATTATAAACGCTTTGATCATTTACGCCGCACTCAGACCTCACGGTTACGCACTCATACTTTGTATACCTAAGCCCACACTCCCATATACACTCAGCGGATTGAGTAGGTTTTCACCTTCGCCCGATACGCTCACACACACACACATACATTTCCACATACTCACCAGTTTTAGCCTATAATGCCAAATGCCTGCTTTGGTCCCTGAGGGTGTTATTAGTCACCGTACTGCGGTACTGGGATACTTTTGTTTTATTCTTCCGCGCTCGATTGCGACATTTTTCCACCACCAACGGCTGCCAGCAGCAGCAGCAGCTGAATTTTAAAGCCGGCTCGGGCAAAGAAAAAAAGTGCAAATTGTTTAAGACCTCAAAGCGGCCAAGGCGGGAAAAAGAATTGTTTTCAAGGTAAATTTCTATTTTTTTTTGTTAAGAAAACTATTTGAAATATAAAGGAATACAATTATTGATATATGATTTTTTAAAATGCTTTTGATTTTATTAGAAGACCCCGGGGTGTTTTTTAAGGTTTTATGTTTTTTTACAAAAATATTTTAATTTGTTAAATCATAATAAGTTTCTGGAAAATGATGAAGGTTGTCCTTGCAAAAAAAAAAATCCCCAAAAAAAAAATCACAAGCAAATCGAAAATGAAAGAAATGCCCAAATGTAAAATATTTGAGGGAGAGACAGAGAGAGGAGAGGAGAAAAAAGAGAAGATTAAAAGACAATTATTTTCCTTTGGTCTTCCCTTTTTTGCCTTAGTTTTCCCCTACTTCTGCTGAGTGATTTGTCGAGTATTTAGGACGAACATGTTATTAATTTCACTCAAAACAAAAAAAAGGAATCCCTGGCATCTTAACTGCTGTTATTTTGTTATTTAAAGCGTGATGAGGTGAGCAGAGGGTTTCGAAAAATTTGTCAGAAGTTCTCAAAATGATTGGCAAGTATGAAAACGCGAAGAAATGTGAAAATGTAGCAACTTTTAAAAGAAGGTTATCAATCAAAACTTGCGACAGGCGGTCGTAATGACAGCTGTGGAGCGAGAGAGATATTAAAAAGTAGTCACAACACATCCTATTCATTATCCAGGGCTTATGGTGGCCAATTGATAGATAAGCTCGAGACGAAATATTAATAAATTTGCGGAAATAAACCACTGTCACTGATTTTATGCAATAAATGCATCAACATTTTCTAAATGGGAAAGAAAAAAACAATTTGGAATGTAGAGAAATGTATGAGAAATGACTTTTAAGGAATAAATGCAGCATCAAAATGTAACACAAAGAGTGGAGATACAATTAAGAATGGAGAAAATAATAAAAAAAAATATATAAAGGGTGATTTTTTTGAGGTTAGGATTTTCATGCATTAGTATTTGACAGATCACGTGGGATTTCAGACATGGTGTCAAAGAGAAAGATGCTCAGTATGCTTTGACATTTCATCATGAATAGACTTACTAACGAGCAACGCTTGAATTTTCAGTGAATGGGCCCTAGAAAAGTTGGCAGAAAATCCGCTTTTTTATCGACAAATTTTGTTCAGCGATGAGGCTCATTTCTGGTTGAATGGCTACGTAAATAAGCAAAATTGCCGCATTTGGAGTGAAGAGCAACCAGAAGCCGTTCAAGAACTGCCCATGCATCCCGAAAAATGCACTGTTTGGTGTGGTTTGTACGCTGGTGGAATCATTGGACCGTATTTTTTCAAAGATGCTGTTGGACGCAACGTTACGGTGAATGGCGATCGCTATCGTTCGATGCTAACAAAATTTTTGTTGCCAAAAATGGAAGAACTGAACTTGGTTGACATGTGGTTTCAACAAGATGGCGCTACATGCCACACAGCTCGCGATTCTATGGCCATTTTGAGGGAAAACTTCGGAGAACAATTCATCTCAAGAAATGGACCGGTAAGTTGGCCACCAAGATCATGCGATTTGACGCCTTTAGACTATTTTTTGTGGGGCTACGTCAAGTCTAAAGTCTACAGAAATAAGCCAGCAACTATTCCAGCTTTGGAAGACAACATTTCCGAAGAAATTCGGGCTATTCCGGCCGAAATGCTCGAAAAAGTTGCCCAAAATTGGACTTTCCGAATGGACCACCTAAGCCGCAGCCGCGGTCAACATTTAAATGAAATTATCTTCAAAAAGTAAATGTCATGGACCAATCTAACGTTTCAAATAAAGAACCGATGAGATTTTGCAAATTTTATGCGTTTTTTTTAAAAAAAAAGTTATCAAGCTCTTAACAAATCACTCTTTACTATATAAAAAAAATATAAAATACTAAACAAATAAATACATATCATATCCTATATGAGACAGATTATTCTTCCTTTGTGATCTGTGTGTGCGTGTCTGAAAAGTAGTAACTTTTTTTTTGTATACTTTAAACTATTAATTACCTGATGTTTTCGCAATATGTTGGACTAGGTAAAGGATGTGAACAGCCTTGTTGCGATAAGGTAGTGAAAACTAATCCAGGTACCTTCCTGGTAAAAACATGACAAACATTTGCATGTCATAAATGCCGGCGATTTTACGACCCAGAGACTAATCTCAAAGACACACTAATTTTCACAGCCGACTTATACAGTAGGTTCCCATTTGTGAGTATAACAGTTACAGAGGACACACAGCTGCTCACTCAATGGAGAAAAAGTTCTCCATCTGCTACTTATTCGAATGTTGAGGGAAATACGTTGTACTTCTTACTTACAAGGATTTTCCAGTAGTCCCAATTACCCATCCATCTTAGGCTTTTGAAGACTTCAAATATTTCTTTACTTGTGCCTCCTTTAAAACATCTGCTAGTTCATCTATTTGGTAACCTTTACGACTTAAATAAGCCGCAAGTAGTTGTATTTTTTTAGTTATTTAATTTTATTACTACCGCTTCCTTTAAGACTTCAAGTATTTTATTGAGATCTCAACCAGTTCATCTATCCTGCTACCTTTAAGATTTCCAAATAGATTATCTATCGTGGTTTCTTGACCCATTCATGACCGAGATATTTATTGAAAAAAGTTTTATATTTTATAAAAAGTGGTCCTGAGTTCGAATCCATGGATATTTTGAACTTTACGAAATCCTTTTCTCTGTGCCATATGACAACTTCTTCTTCAACTAGTTCATACATCGTGAGGAGCAAAATCTTTTTTCCTTTATGACTTAAAATAGTTGGTCAGACGTGCTTCCTCTTAGGCTCAAATAGTTCATCACTCCTAAATCTTAGTAGTCTTATTGTGAGTTCTTTAAGATTTCCAGCAGTTGTGTGTGTCAGATCGGAGAGATTTTAGACTTGGTGTAGTGCATTAACCGTGTGTTCTTTATCACCTAAGGTAGTTCATCCATAGTGGGTCAATTTAGACCGTTGTTGTTTATTAATTGTGGATCCTCAATTAGTTCAACAATCGTTGGATCTTTCAGACTTCACTTAGGCAATCAATGGTGGATTCTGTAAGACCTTTAGTAGTTCTTCAATTGTGGATCCTTTATAACATCATGTAGGTCATCAGCCATGGCTCTTCTTAGACTTCATTAAGTTCATCAGTCATAGTTCTTCTTCGACTTCGTTTAGTCGTTAATTAGTTCTTAAATCGTGGATCCTTTAAGAGTTCATGTGATTCATCAATTGAATGATCTTTAAGACTTATTGTAGTTAATCAAGTGTGGGTGCTGTAAAATCTCCAGTAGTTCATTAATCGAGAATCATTTTAGACTTCAAGTAGTTTATCAATCGTGAGTCCTTTTAGAGTTCATGTGTTTCATCAATTGTATGATCTTTAAGACGTATTGTAGTTCATCAAGTGTGGGTTCTGTAAGACCTCCACTAGTTCATCAATCGCGGAGCATTTTTGACTTCAAGTAATGCGTCAATCGTGGATTCTTTTTTGGAATTCATGACGTTCATTAATCGAATTTTCTTTTATTCGAAGCACTTCTGGTGACCGTAAGGGAGACAAATTCTCTTAAACATTTTTAAAAAGTAATTTCATAACTCAAAGTCTTCGTAAGTCGAACTTTTCTACGGGATTATTGTGGTTCGTGTTATGAAAGTTTGACTGTAGTTCATTAATAGTGGGTAGTTCATCAAATGTGACTTAAAGTAGTTCATAAACCGAAGGTCACTTAACTCTGACAGTAGTTCCTCAATGATGGATCTTTTCAGACTTGTAGTAGTTTGTCAGTCGATAGCAAATCAATTATGTTTTAAAAGTAGTCCAATAATCGTGGACATCAAGCAGATCATTGAGGTGTTAAAATTGTCCACTGATAGGAGATCTTTCAGGATCTTTCATATGTTTAAATTGTTCATTATTTATAGACTAGTAAGTTGTAATGCGTTAAAAAAAAAATTTTGTTGAAAAAAAAAATTTTGTGAAAAAAAAAAAAATTTTGTTGGAAAAAAAATTTTGTTGAAAAAAAAATTTTGTTGAAAAAAAAAATTTTGTTGATAAAAAAAATTTTGTTGAAAAAAAAAAATTTTTTTTGTAAAAAAAAAAAAATTAGAAAAATTTTTTTTGGGAAAACACAATTTCTGTACAAAAAAAAAATATTATTTTTTTTATTATTATTATTTATAGAAAATTATAGAATGCCTATTTAAATTCCTACGTACTGCGTGACAGAGTCAGTGAATCAGTGTCGAGGGTAAATATATATTAAGATTAAGATATCTTGAAAATCATCCTGAGCTGATAGCCATTGCTGCTAGTGCTCTATAATCGTTTTTAATCTTAGAAATATTTTTCATACGATTAAATAAAAATAAATAAAAATCATCCATAAATCGGTCATAAATTAAAGTAATATTTTTTTTTTTTTTAGAAATTACAAGAGTCCAAAAATATCATTCATGACTGTCATATGTGATTAAATTTACTCACCATTCCTAGATCTTCCAAAACAAGCAATTATTCAACCTTAGGGAACTACAAATTCTGGTATCAATATGGCAACGTCGATCATGATAATGAGTTCCTGATTCAACATTTCTTTATGGACCTTTTCGTTAGATCTCTCCTTGTATTTTAATTAGGATAATTGTTGCGAGAAAAAAGAAGCAATTCCTTTATGGTCGAAATTAATTTCAATAAAATACAGCCACTAAGCAAAGTCTTCCCAAAAAGTTAAGTTTCAATTCATAAACGCAAAAAGTCCTTTGCGCCAATATACTTTAAATGGCCACACAGAGAATACTGTCTCCCCTCGCCCAAAAGACGCTAACGGAAGTTTCTCGACATCCTTAAAGTATGCTTTAGTATGGTCCATAATTTGTTATAATTACCATATTTGCTGATGAAAGCAAAGGACAGTTTTTTTTGTTGTTGTCCGTGTTTTTCCCATTGCTCTATGAAGCGATAGCTTCAATTTTCAATTTATTTATGTTTTTCCCTGTTGGCGGGTTCTACCGTAGTTATTACATTAGCATAGATAGACGGGCACAAAGAAGCCAACCACAAGAACAGACCAGACCACAATTCAATGGACCAAAAAAAGGACTACAACAGCCACCACTTTGCCAGCGTCGTACATTGGATAGTCCTGGCATTCTATTAGCACAAAAACAGATAAATAATCTGGCAGCCAAAGCGTTTGTAAGGCATCCAGCTCGTTGGTATGCTTTTTTGTTTTTTTTTTGTTTTGGTTGCTTTTGGTCGTCTCCTTGGGGTTTTATGCTCTTTGCGGCCTTTATTTGTTATATTTAATATAATTTCATTTTTATGCAAACGAATACATACATATATGTATATTTGTATGTGGCATACATGCGATGTTGCAAAAAAAAAAAAATGGGGAAGGCATTCAGATATACAGTTTTACTTAAAGTGGATAGCGAAAAAAAAAATGTGAAAAAATATGCGAAACTTTGTGCACATTTTTCCACTTTATGGAACATTACAGCATCCTTGTAAATGTGGCGCTTCTGCGAGTGCAAAAAAACCTTGTTAGTGGTTGTTTTTTTTTCTTTTTTGTATTTGTTTCATACACATGTATATATATGTGGTATAGCTACATATATACAATTTTATATTCCATGTCTGGCGCTAACATCAAAAGAACATAAGACACATCATATTTTATTTGTAATTGGTCGAAATGGTGGAAAATCTGTTGGGATATCTAGCTTTTGTTGTTGCGCCGTCATTGCAAACATTTGCCCTCCACAAAAGGTCACAATCCATCATACGTTAGTGGCATTAACATATTAGTCCAAATATTCTATTACCTTGACTTTACTATTATTTTCTTTTTATTGGATTACTTAGTTTTGGTTTTTATGGTATGGTGATAAATGATGCAAAGAATTCGGATAAATGACAGCTAGTTTTGGGGGAAATAAAATAAACAAAGTTTGGGAAATGTATCCGAGTTATAGGCTTTTTTCAATATATACATATTTATTTACAGCCGAAAGGATGAGTTCTTTTCAATACTCTAATCCTCAAATAAAAAAAAAAATTCTCGTTGTTATCGGTAATGAGTGCGGATTATTGGCTACTACATATGTGCATATGTGGATTTCTCATTTTCTCATATCTAAATACCAGAATGAGGTCTACAACATATTTCAACTTGTCTAGTTTCTTGAGAAAATGTCCCTAGCAATATCGAAGGCCCTCCTTCGATCATTTGTAAACGTAGTCGTTCGACTGAAAATTGTAGATGTCAGTAATGTAGAAAGGTTTGAAATTAAGTACTGGTATCTTTTTTCTAGATGTCAGAAACTAACAGCCTGTTTTTATTAAACGAATGGGTTTTTCGTTAAAATAACGAACAGAAATTCTGTTTCGTCAGCTTGGGTTTTTGTAACACGAAAGTTTTAGTTAAATTCTAATTGAATTTTTTTTCTTATGCATTTTTGTGTATATTGTCTAATTGGATTCGTTGGAGTTGATAGAAACACAATTCAGTTTCGTTTTGGCTACAGACGTATCTGTTCGTCTCAGACGTATGCGTTTTATAAAAACAGGCTGTAACATGGAAATTGTGAAAGGTTTGAAATGAAATACTGTTATTTTTCGTTTTTTTTTTCCAAAAAATAGTTTTTTTTTCTCGCAGAAAAACATACAAACGCTCTCTCTTGGAAATATACAGCAAATGACTTGGGACGTCTCGCCTGAGTCCCACTTACAAGAGCGGAGAAGCTTCGGTTGCGACTTTGTAATATTTCAAATAGAGCAGATTTTTGTTTATCCTACCTAAACCAATAATTATCTCAGGCAATCTGAATACTTCTGCTCCAAAAATCAAAACAAACACATATCCTTTAATAAGCCAACATTGATGAAAGAGAATTTTAAATTGCTTAGACCTTAAACAAATACATCCTCTCATCTCATTTATAATCTCTTGTGTTTTCTTATAAAGCCAATATTTATGAAAGTTCAAATGTTTATAAATTGAGCCGTCATAAGACGACCTTGATTGGATTTTTTAGCCTTATAACTCACAATATTCCATAGATTTATGACATCCAACTGACAGTATGAGATTTAATACAACTTTATGGCTGCCGCCCGCCACCCCCCCTTTTGAAGGTCAATGGACATGATGATATTGAGGCGTCAGTCGACCGTCTTAATGATACCAGACAATAGCTAATAAGATTTCTGAGGTAGCCAAACAAAAATAATAAACAGAAATTGTCCGACAAAAAAAAATCTCATCTCAATCTGTGACCTTTTTGGTGTTTTTTCCCTTCTTGTGGGGTGTCTAGACATTCACCAGAGCAAAAATGTAATTTATTTGCCATAAATTCTTGCGAAAATTAAAGCCAACACACTTTTCTTTTCAAGGGGTTGGTTGACCGTTCACAACTTCGGATTTAATTTTCTGCACACTTGTCGATGATGGTGACGGTGGTGAAGGTGCTGCTCATTTAGTAGTCGGTGCTGCTGTTAGTGGTTGTCTTCCACCGCATGCCACATCTCCCAACAAGCCAAAATCAAATATGCGTAAATAATTGATTCTTGTGAGCTTGAGTAAATGAAATGATATCTCATCCCACAGACTACGCAAGTTAAACAGGCAGCTGGCAAAAAAAAAAAAATCGCTAGGATAATAAACTATTGCCACAACTACTGCAGCAGGGGAGACGAGAGCACGCACGCACACACAGACACACATGCTCGACGAAAAGACGACGTTACGCACACATTAAATTAACGCCTAACAGAATGCAATTTATAAAATTCTACCAGCTACGGCAGTGGTGTTCCCTTGAAGCCTGACGAGCAGGGATACCAACAGGCTACGTGGTTCTGTGTGCACCTTGGGCGATATATCCTCACCCTCGTTACGAATAGTAAATCGTGGTCTTCCTTAAAACACGTAATCGTATACAAATATTTACCGTGGAAAATTGTTATCAAATTGAAATGTTGGTGAAAATTTGTGGTGATTTCTGTTTTTTTTTTGTATCTCCTTCGTTCTCTCTCCGTATGTATGTGATTGAATTTGGGCCCTAACAGCCTGAGGGCAAGCACGTGTGGGCTGTTGTTAGTTCAATGTTTGCGGTTGTTGCCAGTGTATTATTTGTATATTTTATATACACATGTATGCGTGATGTCCTTTTGACTCCTTGTGTGCTGGCGAAAAAAAAAGGTCTAGAGTTGCCGCCATCGCATAGAAATGTCTGTATAAAATACCAGCCTTGCATGATGACGGTAACGAATTAATTAAATGTCCTTTAATGATGCATAAAAAATGAAGTTACCGAACAAACAAAAATCAATGAGACATCATCAATTTCATTTAGTTGTGGTTCCACAAAAACGTTCTGGGAATGAGAATAGATGGAAATGTCATGAGAATAAGTGTATGTAGACAAGGCCTTAGCTCAATTTCATTATCGAAGAAAAAATCAATTTTTCCGAATACCCTAAGGGGAGAGCATTCAATAAGTAAGGCGAAACGGAACAATTGAAGAGATTTACAGGACAGAAAGTGACATGGAGACTATGGCACCATCATTTTCTAAATTCAGTACCAAATTTAGAAATTGGAAATAAATTAGAGCAGCAAACAGTTTTTCGCAATTTCCAGGTTTTTTCGTCAAATTTCGAATAAGTTTATTTCGTTTGACAAAAAAAAAAAAATTGTGTAAAACAGAGAATACCTTTCGACTCTGTTATTCCTCTCTAAACTACGTGCCAACCTTTCCAGAATAAATTTTAAGAAAATACCTATACACGTTTGGTTATATACAAAATTTCTTAAATATTAACTTTCCATCCAATGCCAAAAGTATGCAAATTTTCCTATAGATTATAGTGTTTACATTTACATCATTCCTAAATAATACCCATACGTGTGTATGACTTGAGTATACAACAATGTAACAAAAATCTAATATTGAATTGATCTATGTCGTAGACCACAAAAAAAGAAACCCAACACCAACATTCCATAAACTGTAATGTGGTATTAAAATATAAAAGTATGCAACAACATATAAACTGAACTGTATTGTGGTTAAAGCCGAAAAGTATGCAACAATTTCCTACAAACTTTTGTTTGCTACATTTAACCAAAGATTTGTTAAACTATTTGCAGGCTTGCAGTTGGAAAACAATCCTTCCTCCGTTTCGCCCCAGTCATGCAGTCGTTCGTTTCCGGTTATAATAGGCTCGATATAAGTGAACATTTAGAAAGCTTACCAACATACTAAAAGCCATTTCCGGTTATAAAACTCATAGTTTCATGCCCATAGTTTCATATAGATTCCTATGTATTTGTACGCGTATGTGTGTGCATATAAACTTAAGCCAGACTCATTTATTAACACAACGTCAGAGAAATGTGCACATTTTTAGAACGGCACATACATCGGCCGAGGGTATATAGTTTGAAATACTTATGGCTAAATATATGCGATAAATGGGCAATAATATTTCCATGCCATAATTTAAACGACTAGACTTCCACACCATATATTAACACATACTCGTCCGTACATATGTATATGTATTACTGTATCTGTGTGTGTGACTGTGCGATGGAATGTATGTGTATTTGCATATAACCAAGTACAAATCTATAACCATTCACATCCATACAATGGCCTAAAACAAGCCAGCCAAGTGGCAAAAGTAGTCATGGCGGCGAGTTGGCAAAAAGTTTGCCGCTCATAACAAACAACTCTGTTATGGGGAGGAAATTTGCTGAAGTTTAGTGGGAAGTCAGCAGTAGTTATAATGGCTATTATATGCTAAAAACAAATACATGCAAACCAGTTTACATGTATGACTATTAGGGTGTGCCACATCTTGTCATTCTAATCAATTTAAGTCCTCCCCAATTGTTACTTGTGTTATCAATTACTTTTTCCATGAAGTAAAAAAAGGGGATCTGTTGATATACTCCAATTCGGGACTTTCTGCACTAACTCGCCCCGAACGGCTAATGCATTTTGTAGAGAAGTTTTACATGACTTAGAGACCCGTTCCTGTAATGTCGCCAGCATTTAAGATATGTGAATAGGCGCTGAAAAGGTGTTTTATCGGGATACGAACCTGGGTTTGCTCTGTGTGTTAGTCGCCCACAGCGACTTAGATTTGATTGCGACAACAAATACCGGTGAATATTTGAAGGCTATTAACCAAAGCATTTACTGTAGTAATGACATAAAGATGGCGCCCAATGGACACCATTACTTCTCCAATGAATTTAACTCATTTCTACATTAAATGGTAAATGGAAAGTCGGCACGAGATACGGCAAACACGATTGCAAAACAACTGGGAAATTTTTTCTACAGCGAAGGCGCAACAGTATCAAATAAAGATGGCGCTCCAAGAGGAAAAAACCTTAACTTCTCTAACGAGTGGGTCATGCCGTATAAGATTTAGTTGAATTTCGTTAATAAATGTCCACTATACCTGGAGACATTTAAAATCATTCTCCCAATCGCATTATAGAATCTGTAGTTTTAATGACATGAAGATGGCGTCATTGCTTTTCTAATGACAGGCACGCCGCGTTCCAGTTCTGATACCTTCGTAACATTTCGTTCTTTGTGGCCCTTCTAGTCTGTCTAACACCTAATGACGTATAGATGGCGCTTCATTATCAACAGTATGGTCGATCTTTATGGTCCACCGTATACTTGTAATAACTTTAAGATGTATGCGAACATCTGACATACAGATGGCGCATGTGTCTTTTTAATAAGTTCGATATGTGATCGTTTTATAGTATTTCCTTATTTATGGTCCATCATACACACCAATTTTAGAATATTTACGAATCCGGGCTGGTTAATTTTACTTTTTAATGCCATACAGAAGGTGCTTCCGGAAAACCAAAGCCTTTCTAATGAGTTCCAGTTAGGGTCGATTATTGTAGCCTTCCAAATATTTGCCGTAAGCCGTCTGTATGGCGGTAATGTCAAGTATTTCCGTTTCTGTTGGAATTTTCTCAACTATGGGACACCCTAAGCGTTATGAATGTTTGTACAACATTTATGTATATAAAACATTGCCACTTTATATACAAACACACACACACACACACTGAAATTGTGTGCAAATGTCTGAGTTAGTGATTTATTGGCAACAAAAATAGATTAAAGCAATTTAAATTAAGTTGTTCAACCATAAACTTTTCTCTCCGTCTCTTTCTCGCTCTCTTGCCCTGTGACTCTCTTTATGCTTACAAAATTTGAAACCAAACGTCCAAAGCTAAAGGACACTAAACATGAAATGTTCCCAAACACTCTCTCGCATACACACACACACACTCTCACAAGAGTGTGGTGGGGTATAACCACATACGAATCTACCTTCATACATAGGGAGCTTGGTCATGGCCACCCATACCCAATATTCATATTCCGTTCTAAGAACCTAAATGAGTTCGGTGTCTACAGTGTGCATATTAAGTGACAGTATGTGTGGGGAGTGATGTGGTGTGGTGCGGTGCGGTGTGTGTGTCCATGAGTGAATGTGGCAGTTAAAGGATATGCTCGCACGGTCAGCTGGAGTTTTGGGACCACATACCAAGAGGGAAGTTATAAATGTTTCCGTGGTTTTATAGTTTCAGTTATGTAGTATGCATATGTATGCATGCATTAGTGGATGAATGTTCAAACGAGTGCAGAGCAAAATGGCAAGCTTTTCAAACTTTAATGTTGTGTTGATAAGATTTATTGAAAAACAAAAAAATATAAGCAAGTCATTGAAACATACTTTTAGGGTTTACCACGCAATATGCACAAAAATCAAACAGAAAAAAAATGCGAAATACAAAAGTTAAAGCACAGTTTTAGGGGGCACACCATACAGAATAACCCACGTTATAGTTTTATAACAAAAGAATGAATACGGTCAAACGTTTTAATTTAAGCCTTCATTTCTCAGCATAGTTAGAGGCGTTATGTAAAACTTGCTGCAACAACCCTTGTTTGTGTGTACATTATGCATTATTAATAAATTAAATTTTTATTAACAATTTTCTGCTATTTTTTTTTCGACTCTTTACTTTTTTATTCCGAATGCTGTTGTTGTGTTTGATACTGTCATTTATTCATAAATTTCCCACAGGAAATTCAGCCAATAACGACATAGGGAGGCGGTGGACAGAAAAATGACAACAACAACAACGTGGAAATAACATAAAAGTAAACACTTATCTGGGCATTTGTTGTTGCCTTACGGAGTGGATATACCGTTCGCACAGACATGCAAATGGCCTGTAGGCTTATATCCGTTTAATAATGTCGATAATACTTGCATTTTACGGTAACAGTAAATAAAAGTTTTTCATGCGAAATGTGTTCACTTGTCCGTATGTACGTGATGTCTGTGTGTGTGTGTTTGCGTGGATCTCTTACACCAGGTACTGCGGAATTTTTTGGAAAACACTACTAGTCTGAAAAATGAGTACATTTTTGGCGAAATGCAAGACAGCAACAGTTAGGTGTCATTTAATACTTTAGATGAGACAGAACAGTCGTAACTTTTTTTAATTTACCCAACTTTTTAGCTCTTCAAACTTAATTTGGCCAAGGGAAATTAACTTTGAAATATTTGAAGCATTTTTTTGTGAATCACTCAATTTTAAGGCAATATTTCATGACTATTAAGTTGTAATGAGCCTATGGCGCCCGTTGAAATATGGAAAAAACTTTTGTTGAAAAAAAAATTTTTTCTTGAAAAAAAAAATTTCGTTAAAACAAAATTTTGTTGAAAAAAAAAAAATTGTGGAAAAAAAAAATTTGTTGAAAAAAACAAAATTTTGCTGAAAAAAAAAAATTGTGGAAAAAAAAAATTTGTTGAAAAAAAAAAATTTTTGTAAAAAAAAAAATTTTGTTGAAAAAAAAAATTTGTAAAAAAAACAAATTGTAAAAAAAAAATTTTGGTAAAAAAAAAATTTGGGGAAAACACAATTTCTGTACAAAAAAAAAAAATATTATTTTTTTATTATTATTATTTATAGAAAATTATAGAATGCCTATTTATTTATTTATTTATTTATTAATTACAATACAAAGTAAATTTTATATTCTAATTTTGGGTCCAAGGATAAACCGAGTGACAAAGACTATTTGGCTTGATTTTTGCAGCGACAGACCAAAGCCTCTGGTGGGAATCGAACCCACAACCCCCACGCTGATAGGCAAGCACGCTACCAACTCGCCTACCGGGGCGCTTAGAATGCCTATTTAAATTCCTACGTACTGCGTGACAGAGTCAGTAATCATTGAATCAGTGTCGAGGGTAAATATATATTAAGATAGTTCAAAGTGTTCCTGTTACTTTAGCAAGATTAAAATTATATACATTTCTAATTTCAAGAATGGCTTAAAAAATTTCCAGGAAAGAAATTTAAATTATTAAAATTATTAATTTAAATTATTATTAGGTAACAATGTCGAAAATTACCTGAGAATTAACATTTAAAAATTATCTCATCCTGCCGGAAGGGTAAGCGACATCATACAGAGAATATTGTGACAAAAGTACAGAGTGCTCCATATTTTATGTGAATATTACTTGCTTATTTCCCTTAACAATCAATGAAGGAACAGATGGGAAACTTCTCTACAATCAGCGACCGAGACCTACTGTTTTAAAGCCGGCTCCGAACGGCTAATGCTTTTCTAGAGAAGTTTTACATGGCTTCGAGATTGCTCTCTTACTCGCAAAGTCGCCAACATTTATGAGGAATATTCAATATATTGTAAAAACTAAAAGGTTTTTATAATTAAATATTTTTTACTACATTTTTTAAATCTCGGACGTTATATTGATGATTTCATCAGTCCTTGAGGTCGTCAGTGGTCTGAGTGGAATTCTTAAATTATCCCACAAATAGTAGTCCGTCTCTAGTTGTCAAATTTGGAGAACAGGGTTGCCAGCTTTGTTGCAAAAACGTTTTTTTTTTTACGAATTTCCAGTCACAATTAGCTGACATCCACCGACACTCATTCCCATCAACTGTTTCGCCATCTCACTGCGCCAATGGTTAAAAAATTGAATGGATGACGTGTGGATTTTCCCTTCTCCAAATGAGGAAATTGTTTTTTTTAACGCAGTCAAAAACTCATGCTTTGTTTCATAGAGAGCGGATTCTTCATTCCTCGACTGGGGCAATGTTGGTTGTCAATGCAGCCAGAG
Organism: Hydrotaea cyrtoneurina; assembly: GCA_958296145.1. NCBI lineage: Eukaryota > Metazoa > Arthropoda > Insecta > Diptera > Muscidae > Hydrotaea > Hydrotaea cyrtoneurina. Next base: position 53,502,349 of record OY282513.1, on the reverse strand, counting down.
CCTGGCCAGTCTAAAATATCTTTCACAAACAGCGCCCCGGTAGTCGAGTTGGTAGCGTTCTTGCCTATCAGCGTGGGGTTGTGGGTCCATTCCCAACAGAGGCTTTGGTCTGTCGCTGCAAAAATCTCCCCAATTAGTCTGTGTCACCCGGTTTACCCTTGCAACCAAAATTTAAATATAAATTTACTTTGTACTTTAATTAAATTAAAAAAAAATCGTTCACAAAGCCGATTCATTGTGAACCTTTCGAGCGACTGATTGGCCACATTCTTAGCGACATGACCGAACTGCTCGCTCCTTATATACAAAGGACCACAAGTCAAAATAAGCAAATTATACAGGAGCGTCATTTTTAAAAAAAATTTTAAATATTTTACGATTTTTGTAAAAACTATGTGTTTTCGTTTCGGGTGTTTTCGATCATAAAATGACGGCTGTTTTAGCGAAACATGAAAGTTTCATCGTTTATGAAGCATTTTATGCAAAAAAATTATTGTTGATATTTTTTGAAATGTGTGACTTTTGTATTTAAGGAGCGACATGTATGTTTCCTAGAAAATATCTGTGGCACCATATGTTGCAGAGCCTCTCCTATTCTCTAAACTTCCATTGAGAGGTTTTGCTTGTGGTTTTATTTTTTCTTCTTTCACTTCTGTTTTTATTTTTGCAACACCCTGCGTATGTTTATACGACATTGTTTTTTTGTTGTTGTTGCTGTCAATACACATACATATATGTGCACACACAGACATGCGATGTACAAATGTATGTATGTCTGTATGTGTAAAACATACACAATATTCGCCACTTGTAACTATTGATTTATGTTTTTTAATTTAAAATTTCCGTTTACAGTATTTACATTCCATCCATCATTTGCTGCCGCTTCAAAAATAAACATGTATTATGCGAGTGTATGTGTGAATATTGAAAAAGTCCTATACACACACCGAATCCCACACGTATGCACAGCTATTCAGGACAATGTACAACATTACAATTCATGTATTGGTGGGGGGAGGGTGGTGTTTTTTTTGTTTCGATTTTCATTAATGAATAACATTTACATTGTCAATATACATAATTCAACAGCATATGACGCGACATTGTTTGAACGTGCATTTTCTACATAAATTTATAATGATAGCAACTGAAAAATATTAACGTTTTTTTGTTTGTTTTCTTCTTCTCTTGCAGATTGGGTCCCATGCCTGGCACACTACACCAACAACAAATGCCACAAAGTATGTCAACGGGTAATAATACCATTGGCGGTCATGGTGGCCATGATCGTGGCGGTGGCGGCGGCGGTGGTGGCGTTATACCTGGCAGTGGTGTACCGGGTACCATGAATGGCCCAAATGGGCCACACTGTCAGATGAGCGGTTCACAGCCATTGGTTATGCCCGCATTTCCATTGCGTAATTCACACTCAGCGCATGCACCACACTATTCACCCTACTCACCATCCAGGTAAATAAATGTGTTTTTGATATTTATTGAATTGACAACATTTCCATTTCTGTTTGTTGTTTTACTGGTTTTCCCTACTTTTTTTTTGTGTGTTTGTAATGTTATTGTTATTAAAAACCATAAAAACGGCCTAAAGTGTTCATGTTTGCAATATATTTTATTTTGTAAATCATGGCACAAATTAAAAGTCAAAACTGTCACATGGCATTTACATTTCATGTGATATGCGAAATATAAATAAATAGTAATAATAACAGCAGCAACAATAATTCACATTTTCGTCAGTGTGTGTATGTGATTTCCACAAATCGTTGGGTTAATTTAAATATTTCGTAACACACAAAAACAATCCTCCACGAAATAATATGATTAATGTTTTGCAAATCATTTTAAATTAGTAAACTTAGATATTGAAGATATATGAATGTCGTTACTCAGTGTCCCTTTCTCTACATTTATGATTTAAAAGAAAAAAAAAAACATCTCTAGAAAAACATTAGCCGTTCGATCCCGATCACTGAGTATACACAATTATATCGCGCGCAGCTGACTGATTCGAGAGAAGTTCCCCGTCTGTTCCTTCATGGAATGTTAAGGGAAATAAGTAAGTAAGATACATTTCAAATGATTTCTTAAAAGTGTTGGATGCTTTAGAATTTTCAAACATTTAGGAACTTGTGAAATTCCCTTACATAGTTGCTTTAGAATATTTTTTTCCACTGGACCGCGTTAGCATATTTTCACCACTCCAAAGACTCCATTGAACCACACTTCATTCGCATTTCCCAAAAGGGTTTTAGGTCTCATCTCCTGTTAATTGTAGTTAGGCCTACTTTTAGGAGATATTGCTTTGGTTCCTGGCTAATTTTTACTTCTCATTTCATTCGTTTTTCCTCAAACCGTTCAAACGCTCGAGTGTTTTCCATTTCGGTGTTGCCTACTTTAAGGAGTATATGAAATGACATCAGAATATTTCTTCTGGCACCTCTTCAAGCTTCAAGCTACTTGTCAAGAACCATCCAGTGGAAGGTAATATTGTGACACATTTCATTGTCGCTCCTCAAAGCCTGTGTTGTAAATTTTACTGTTGCCTACTTTTGGGAGTTTGTAAAATTCCTGTAGTATATTTTTCCTCTGTACCGCTTTGGCTAACTTTTATATTCCAACATAAATTCGTATTTTCATTTCATTCGCTTTCCTCAAACCGCTTGAATGCTAAAGTGTCTTCAATTGCAGTGTTGCCTACTTTAGGGAATTATAAGTATATTTGTCTCTGCACCGCTTTCGAATATTTCTACCCGCCAACAGCTATCCACTATAAGATTATATTGAGTCGCATTTTAGTCGCTTACCTAATGATTTGTGGGCGCCAGTGGTTTCCAGTTGATTGTTGCCTACTTTTAGGAGTTAGAATAATGTTTGTTTCCCTGGACTAAATTGGGTAATTTTTATGTTGCCAACCATTTATAGTGCTGCAGTGTTTTCAATTTTGGTATTGCCGACTTGAGGGAGTTTGTTAAATTGCTACCGGCTATTTTTTCTTTTATTGACACTCCTTAAACTTTAGTGTTGCCTAATTTTAGGGGTGTGCACAAATTCGTTAGAACAAGGTGAGGCGACTGTCTGTAGTTGTCATTTGGAGGTTATAGTAAACTAGTGTGTTGTAATGCTCCTATAGCGCCGGTTGAAATATGGGAAAAACATTTTGTTGAAAAAAAAAATTTTCGTTCAAAAAAAAAAATTTGGTTGAAAAAAAAAATTTGTTCTTGAAAAAAAAAAATTTTGTAAAAAAAAAATTCGAATATGCAATTTTTTTGGAATAATAAAAAAATTTATATGCACCCAAGAATACATCGGAAATTTGTAACTCTGAAAACGACTTTAGTTTAAGCATGTGGAATCTTCAGGTTTATCTTTTTGATTATGACTTGGTAGACTTCTTTATAATAGCAGAGTTCCCAAAAATTTCCCATTTTAAAATTTCGTTGCAATGACGTTTGTTTATTGTTGAATGAGAATCTTTTTTTTTTTTGTTTACTACTTCCATAAAATGGTCATGTTGTAAAGACAACAAACAAACAACCAACAGACATTCCCCCCTTCACAACATTGATTATCCCAAATAGGAAAGATGACAAAAAACAGTTTTGGCTTATATATCCTTTTCTGTTTTTTTGTTAACGGACAATTTCTGTTTACATTTCATGGCATGCCGATAAGGCTAATTAAACTTTGGCAACAGTTGTTAAACCATATTTTAGCATACTTTTTTTTTTTTTTGCTCGCTCTGTCTCTTAGGATGAACATGCCACACAGTCATTGCCACCATCAATTCACAGGTTTTTTTTCTGGTTCAGCTTCCAATTTTACCCGGCCAACAACACCACCAATTTTAAAGATGCTAAACAAGAAGTAGAAAACCAAACGGTAGTAGAATTTGTGTTGTTCCACTTGGTTGTAGTAGTGGCAGACTTTAAGTTAATCCGATTGTGCTGCAAAAGTAGCATATAAATCCAAACAACAAATCGTAGCGATTTGTTACAAAACGCCAACACACCCCCGCACTCATTCACATGAGAAACCGAAATGAATGTAAAAATTTAACACACACAAAGGAACAAAAAAAAATGGATAAGAGAAGAAAATCACAAAAAAAAAACACACACACGGAATAAAACCCAGAACAACTGCAACAAAACGTGCTTTAGTTAAACATTTTCCTTGGGCATGAATGCGCCCGCCGACACATTCTCATGCCGCATGCAACATGCAAGCCGCCATACAGAGCGCAGCATTCGGCAGTTCGCCTGGCATATCGTTAGTATGCTCATCCATTTTATTCCTAAACAGCGCCAACAACCGAACCGACATCCTAACAATCATCATTTCTTTCTTGTTTTTTTTTTATGCCGGATATTTAAGCATCTCTGGAGCAATAGACAAGACAACACAAACATAACACAAGCATTACGGCGGCTACAGATGGGGTAGGCCTTTCAAAAAGAGGCCTTCACTTTACAACTTCATCTTTCGTAAAGAGATAATTCTCTGCCAGTGGAGAGCTTCTAAGTGAAGGTATTCATGTTTGACTTCTGATAAAGTTGACGAACACATCAGTTTCTATTTTTCGAGGCGATATAAATTCTAAAGAAGACATAGCTTCTAGATATGACATGGCTTCTAAAGAAGTTGTAGCACCTAAGTCATAGCTTCTAAAGGAGACATAACTTCTACGGATACATCGCTTTTAAAGAAGACTTTGTTTCTAAATAAGACATAGCTAAGAGGATATAACTTATACAGCGATATAGCTTCTAAAAGAAGACATAATTTCTAAAAAAAAAAGAGATAGCTTCTAAAGTATACACATCTTCTGAGAAGACATAGCTGCTAAAGAAGACATAGCTTCTTAAGAAGACATAGCTTCTAAAGAAGACATAGCTTCTAAAGAAGACATAGCTTCTAAAGAAGACATAGCTTCTAAAGAAGACATAGTTTCTAAAGAGGACTCATCTTGTAAAGAAGATATTGCTTCTAAAGACGGCATAAATTATACAGACATAGCATCTTGAGAATTCATAGCTTTTAAAGAAGACATAGTTTCTAAAGAAGACACAGTTTCTAAAGAAGACATAGTTTCTAAAGAAGACACAGTTTCTAAAGAAGACATAGTTTCTAAAGACGACATAGCTTCTAAAGAAGACATAGCTTCTAAAGAAGACATAGCTTCTAAAGAAGACATAGCTTCTAAAGAAGACATAGCTTCTAAAGAAGACATAGTTTCTAAAGAGGACTCATCTTGTAAAGAAGATATTGCTTCTAAAGACGGCATAAATTATACAGACATAGCTTCTTGAGAATTCATAGCTATTAAAGAAGACATAGTTTCTAAAGAAGACACAGTTTCTAAAGAAGACACAGTTTCTAAAGACGACATAGCTTCTAAAGAAGACATAGCTTCTAAAGAAGACATAGCTTCTAAAGAAGACATAGTTTCTAAAGAAGACATAGCTTCTAAAGAAGACATAGTTTCTAAAGAGGACTCATCTTGTAAAGAAGATATTGCTTCTAAAGACGGCATAAATTATACAGACATAGCTTCTTGAGAATTCATAGCTTTTAAAGAAGACATAGTTTCTAAAGAAGACACAGTTTCTAAAGAAGACATAGTTTCTAAAGACGACATAGCTTCTAAAGAAGACATAGCTTCTAAAGAAGACATAGCTTCTAAAGAAGACATAGCTTCTAAAGAAGACATAGCTTCTAAAGAAGACATAGTTTCTAAAGAGGACTCATCTTGTAAAGAAGATATTGCTTCTAAAGACGGCATAAATTATACAGACATAGCTTCTTGAGAATTCATAGCTATTAAAGAAGACATAGTTTCTAAAGAAGACACAGTTTCTAAAGAAGACATAGTTTCTAAAGACGACATAGTTTCTAAAAAACATATAGTTTCTAAAGAAGACTTGACTTCTAAAGACAACATAGTTAACTTCTAACGAAGACATAGCTTCTGAAGAAGACATAGCTTATACACAAGACATAACTTCGAAAGAAGTCTCATTCGATAAACATAAACGGGCAATGTTTCTCACATGATATTAAAAAGCTTTTCTCACTACCCTCCTTTGAAGACCTTGTGGCTTAGCTATCCCTTAAAGCTACCTCATGCGCAGACTATGACCGGGCGTGTCGTTTCCTCCATGACACCGCTGTAGAGAAATAAAATTAAGATGCTGACTGAGCTAACACATCAAGGCCTAGTAGAAGTCCTTCTTCGTAGCCAACCCCGTTTCGCCACTGGTTGGTTAGAACAAATTGGGGGACTGGGAAAACATACAGAATCGGGATATAGAAATGACAGTTAAAAATTGTCTACCACGCTTGCGTGTTTGCGTTTCATTGTTCGCGGAGCACAGCACAGAAAGTGTCATAAAGAAGATGCTCTTTCGTGATAGTGTACAGACAGCCCCCCATAAGTCGTCCCACTTACTTATGTTATAAACATGGTATAAACCTCAAGGAGCAACTCATGCTTCTCATCTTCCTCTTCAGCGCCATCATCATCCGCACACACACACACACACTAACACATATTACCCATCTGCATTAGTGCCATTACATGCAAATAATGCCTTTTTTTCTGCACAACTTCAACTCCAACTTCCAGCAATATTTCCCGGCACCCAAGGTGGAGAATAGATGAACAACAACAGCAAAAAAAAAAAAATAGGTGCAAATTTCGTGTGGCAACAAACTACAAAAAAAAAAAAAACAAAAAAACGAGCGAAATAATGATGATGATTTGTTCGTGAAAGAACTAAAGCACACGTTTATGTTGGCAACGGCCGCAATAGCGAGAACGAACGCTAGCAACGACGAAACGGAGATGAAGAAAATTATAAGTGAAAAGTGGTTATACATGGAAAAATGATGTGGGTTTAATGCATGAAAATGAGAAGAAGTAAAAGAAAAACCCGAGAAAATTAATTTCTTGCCGTTTTTCATTTCAACTTTATTAGACGCTATACAGAAAACCATGAAGCCGGAGCGAGGCTCACACAGAACACTGTCGTAGCGTAGTGCAAATCTTTTGGCATTAAACATCATTTAACACCATAGGAAAGGTAGGTAGGTAGGTAGGATGTTAGGTGACTGTCTCACGCCCCTCCTGCTCGTGTCCCTTTCCATTGGAAAGATTGGTCACAATGGAAAATCGTAATGACATCGAGTAGGTGTTAAAATTAAAGTGTTTAATATTTAGAAGGAAATTATGATTAGGTGACATTTGTTGTTAAAATCGCAATGGGAATGGTATGTGTGCCATGAAGAACTACAAGTCATCGCAATCAGTTGACATTCTATGGTGTATGGATGAGACATTGCCCACTGACCGTGAGTGACATTAATGAATACCAAGTGATGATAGGAATATTACTAAACTTTCTAAAGTTATCTAGCACTGCAGGCTGTCTTGTATTTAGAGCTCTGCTCAAGAGCTCTTTAAGAAATTAATAGCAACGCGTACACATGCATGAATATGTTAGGTTCCTTAAACGTTTGTGATTCAAAAATCGATTATCGATTAAACTATTCTTATAAATGTATTTACTAAGCTAGCTAGCCATAACCTACCCGAAAGGCGATCGTTGCCGATGAATGATGAGAATAGATCAGAAACGTGATATTACCAGGTTTTGTTGACATCCCTTCTTTGGTATGTAACATCCAGAACCGAGTGATCACTGCGGTAATTACACCGTGTTACACACATTCTGTCCTATGAACCAAATTTACTTTTTCGGAAAGGGGATACAAAATAAAAATACACGTGTATCGGCGATTTTCATGTACACGTCAGATTTATTTTTTTTTTGTTTGAAGTATGAAGCTCGTACTGGCCTGTGTGAAAGCCTTTGGACCGATTTTTAACCCTTTTTCAGTGATCCAATCGAGCTGATTTTTGCAGGCAGACTCGTGGAAATGTCTGTATCACGTCAATTTTTTTAAAAAATATATTTTTATCAATTCTCAGATTTTCCTAATTTTTTTTTTTTTTGTAAATGGTTTTTTGTTTAAGGTTTCAGTTCAAAAAACATTTTTTTTTTCGTAACGCTTAGGTAGTTTAAAAATTTGGAGTCTCTTCAAGTTATGCTAAGAAAAGTGAAAAAAATATTTTTTTTTAAAAAATAATAAAAAATTGGGGAAAATCTGAGAAGAAAAATTTGACGTGATACAGACATTTCCACGAGTCTGCCTGTCTACTTCAAACTTAAAAAAAAAAATATCTGACCTGTACATGAAAATCGCCGATAAACGTGTATTTTTATTTTTTCCCCTCTTTACGAATATGTGCATTTGGTTCATAGGACAGAAAAAAATCTATTTTTTATAACACGGTGTTATGACACAGCTAACCGACCAGAGCATTTCCTATTGGCGCCATCTTTATGTGAAATATCTACTACATTAGCTTAGGAATATACCAGAGCCGATTAACTAATGTAGTCGATTTACATCATAGCACGGCAGATGGAAGATTTTGGATATGAATTAGGATTTTTAATGTAATAACCTTAGAGTATTCTATTGGCGCCATCTGTATGTAAAATACAGATATGCCACAACTGATTATTAAATGCCAATTATGCACAACATAGTGTTGGGCCGTAGACAATGAATATCTCAGGGTTTTCTATGAGCTGCAGAGGTAGAGGAGCCATCATATTTTGGGATATGCCAAAAACGAGTCAGACAACTTCTCTTTAAAGTCTTAGAAGATTGGAACCGTTTTTACACTTAAGATACGGTAGGGGTAAGCAAAACATCGTGCTCAGTGAAGAGATGTTGCATTCTCGTTTTAGAATATCATCGTGTTGAGGACAATTACAAATCTATAACAATCGATTACGTATCTCCTGCGAAAGACCTCAAATGACAATATGCCTGATCAGCATAGCCTACAGTCTTTCTTCTTTACTGCCCTTCTGTCCATCATCTGTCAACTGGCATATTGTTGGCATTAAAACTTATCTCAACCACCACTTGAAGGAAGTGTGCAAACGGCAAAGTGTTTAAATCAATATCATTTTGGACTGCTCGTAAATCCACTACACTAGACTACACGGTCGATGTGGTGGTGGCTGTGGCTATGGTGAGTGACATTATTTCATAGGCAATTTATGGCAATTTATTGTCATCAATTTTTGCCACATATTTACAAAGTAGTTATGCCTTGTGCACCAAACACTACTAAAGCTGTGCGACGAAGGCAGAGATGCGGTTGAAGACAACCGAGGAAAAACCTATCAAGTTGACTCGCGCTTCTTTTTTATTCGTTCGTGTTTTTTTTTTGTTTTGTATCGTATAAAAGCAATAATGTTTTAATAGCTCTTCAGAGTGGGCGTCGACGACAAGCCCTGCGGCAATCCAACAGACTTGGGGGCATAGTAACCACCGTGGTAAACCATCAAATCGAATAAAAGAAAAAAAACAACGAAAACGGAAAAATAAACAACGTTCTTTGGGGTATCTGCTGTTGCCATTCCTGGCCAAAGTTGTGTTGGGCTCATCCTTTAATGAAATGTTCATCATCATCGTCATCATCATGTGGCATAACGCTGAGCTGGCTTTCAGCAGGAACCAACAGCCACTTTGTGCATTTTAAACGTGCAGCCAAGCACCGCATGGCCACATGAATCACCCACCAATGGTTGTGTGGAAAATACTTGCCATTGCACAGCCGACAGACAGTCTTACGTACGATCGTATGTCTTGGGCTTTTTTTTTTTATTTTGGCATAAATTTACACTGAATTCAAATTTCTTCATTATTTTCAACAAGCCATATGTAGTGAGCAAGCGTGCGAGCGTCTAGAGGAAGCACAAGGCAGACTTCCACTCTAATGGTGTGATTATGTTGAGGCATATGCCTGTTGGCGAATGAATAATTGTTTGAGGCGACATCAGGCACAATTGTGTGCGAGCAGTAGTCAATGTAGCCCGGCATTGAATTCACGGAGTACAGCGTGGCGGGTGTGGCTAAAGGTGTCTGATAATTTCCTAGTCCCAGCAACGGCAACAACATTCTGTGCACTTTTCTGGTATTGATCACCAAACAAACGGGAATTGGTGTCGCATTTTTACTTGAACACTCATTAAAATTGACATAAAGTTGTTTGTGTTGGAAGAACAACTTTCTCAGTAAGCTAATGAAGGTGTTGCTTGTCCTAACCTCCCCCACCGTCCTCCTACATTCATGCATTCATAAATTTATAAATATTTATACTTTTTAACTGGTCACAAGTTGGAAACTGTTTAAACTTGAGCTATGGCCATTACATGAGTAGCCGCTTATTGTTGTCGTGTCGACACTTGTGTTTATTTACTTTTGTTCGACGACAACTTGAACTTCAACACCAAACACTCGGCCCGTGTTGATTTTATAGAATTTCAATGGCACACTTCAAAACTGTTGGTGTTTATTTAGTTATGCCAAAGGAGGGTGGGGGTTCCTGCTTGACCCGTTTTTGAAGTGGTGAATTTTTTCAAATATTTTTCTTTCTCAGGCCGAATCGGAAGATCTTCGCAGAAGATAAAATGACATGAGCTTGATATGACTAAAAATTGAACTTTTAAGAATGAACGATATTTAAAATTTAAAAAAACTTTTTGAAATTTCGATCACACTTTTTAGGGTCATACACGGAGGAACAAAACGCCCTTTGTAAAATACTGTCCCAAATATATATATGTTTGGAGCCGCTCCCAAACGTATTATGTTCGGGGTAGCTGCAGTATTCGCAAACATATATATGATTGTTGGTAATCATATATGTGATTGTAGGTAATCATATATATGATTGTGGGTAATCATATATAATCAAAAAAATTTTTTTTTTACAAAATTGTTTTTTCGGAATTTTTTTTTTTTTCAACAAATTTTTTTTTCCAACAAAATATTTTTTTTTCAACAAAATTTTTTTTTTTAACAACAATTTTTTTTCAACAAAAATTTTTTTTTTCCACAAAAAATTTTTTTTTCCCCAAAAATTTTTTTTTTCAAAATTTTTTTTCCCCAAAAATTTTTTTTTTCAAAATTTTTTTTTTCAACAAAATTTTTTTTTCCATATTTCAACGGGCGCCATAGGCGCATTACAACTTACTAGTATATATATATATATTTGTATACACGATTGCATACAATCTTATTTTTTTACATATTTTTCTCCGCATTGGCTTTTCTCAAAAAATCAGTTAAAGCCCAATTTCGTTTTCTCTGGAAATTGCCTCAACGTTCAAAGCCTGTGTCTGCCCAAAACCACAATAGATGAACTATCACCGGCATACTCTGCCCTATCCATACAATTGTTTGTTAAATAAAACAAGCAATTCTGTATAATTTGAACATGGAAAAAGGGATTTAATTAAATTAATACACATAAACATTATCCTTTTTTTGCCGTATGCAAGCAAACCAACATGCAACGACAGCGGCCGGACAAGACGAGGCAAGAGCAACTTAAAAATAAACTTAATATGTCAACTCAACTACAGGCAAACACCATACACATACATGCATATAATACACAAATAAACTTGTACTATTTACATATGTTTTAACAAACAACAACAAAGACATCGGTATACATGTGCAGGGGAAAAAGGATATAGGGATGCCCGAGAAAAAAAAAGTAAACAACGAAGTGGTCTATAACATGGTCATTTTTAACAGCATTTTAACGAACAAGCTATACTTTAACATAACATGGCTCTAGAGGACACACACAAACACGTACTCATTAAATTGGGTGCGTGTGTGTGTGTGTATGTTAAATAAACACAACCAATTTTATAACGAAACACAAATATTCGCATATACGAATACACAGAAACATTAAAAGCTAAACAGTTGCTCAATAGGGTGGCCGGGATTTCAAAATTGTATGAAAAGCTTAGCGCATTTTTATATTTATCTGTTATTTTAATATTAAAAATGATTTGAATTGTGTGTAATTGCCATTTTTTTCCGTAATCGGAGCTATTTGTCATATATTGAACATAGTGAACATTTTAATTTTCAAACAAACACCCCTTAGCTAAGGGTCACCCCAATTGTTGCATACACCTACATACACATTTACATATGCTTACTAACATATATAAATATTCATATGAAAGGATAGGAGTTGTGCAGATATGTAGAAGGAGACGCTCCGTGGTATCATGGCACCATGTTTAACGACATAAAATGTTAATCAACACCCTAGTATAACATGCAGTCGTACTGGGTTGGTTGGTTAGTACAAAAACTCCTATAAAACATTACATTTAATATGTTGTTATTGTTGTTGTTGCTGCTGCTGCTGGTTGCCATGTTTAATAATGTTTTATATTCATTTTTTTTTTTTTTTGGTTTTTCATCCTATCTTCGTCCTTTTTATTTTGCTCCTTCTAACTCGGTGTGTTTAATATTTTTTCTTTTTGCTTTCTGTTTACAGGTTTCACATAGATAAACGCTGTCAGCACCGTTGTTCCTGGAAATGTTTGAGTATCGCCTTAATTCTAATATCAGTCGTCCTAACAGCCATGTTGGCATATTTTGCAGGTATGTAACAATCCAAATACTGGGGAGGTTTGCCCCCCCCCGCTTTTAAAACACAACATACATATGTACTTATTATTTAGCTAGTCCATTATGTATCTCTTGCTTTATCTGGCATCTCTTTCTATTCATTGTCTTTTTATGTCAACATAGCGTACCTATGTTGTAGGTTGTATATGTTAATAACTATTATGAATATGTAAACATGGATCCTTTTGGTGAAGGTTCAGGTTTTTTTTTTTGGTTAGTCCTTTTTTTTCTCTCATATACTAGTCGTTTCATATTATGTCAACAGCAATATTCAAATAGTTTTATATTAATTAAAGTGGTTTTGGTGGAGGCGGTGGGTGCCATTGGGACAAAGAGTGGGGGATGGTGGGACATCGGATGTGGTATGAGAAGGATTTAGTTTCGTTTCGTTGCTTTGCGTATTTTTTTTTTAAATGATATTAGTAAACATTCCAAGTGTGTGTCTGTGTACCTATCAGATTAATGAGGGGTGTCTATGCCGTAAGGCTTTTTACCCGTCACTTTTCGAAAGAGGTGTATGACCCAGGTCGCTGAAGTAACACTTTTGTGGGCCATGTAACACTTTCTATTGTCCCTCTGTAAACTCATATGTGTGAGGGCGAAATTGTCAGCATAACATGGTTTTTGGGATTTATTTGAGTTTTTTTTTAACTGTTCACACCTTTTGTTTTATGACTTTCAAAATTAAAAACAAATATTGTCAGTTTGGTGTAAATTATATCCATGATAAATTTTGCTCCGAATTGCCCAATTTGCACAGGCATTGTATTGTTTTAATTAATAAAAAGTTTTTTTTTTTAATTTCTTGTTTATTATTCTTTGTTATTTTATATTATTTTAACTTTTTATTTTTTGGTTTTATTTTTTATTTTATATTATTTTTTTATGTTTTTTATTGAGTTTTATTCTATTTGTTTATTTATTTTTATTTTGGTTTTTTTTATTATTAATAAAATTTTATATTATTTTTTTATATTTTTATTGAGTTTTCTATTCTATTTGTTTATTTTTATTTTTATTTTTTTATTATTAATAAAATTTTATATTATTTTTTTTATATTTTTATTGAGGTTTATTTATTTTTATTTTGATTATTATTTTTATTTTTATTTTTATTTTTATTCTATTCTTATTATATCCATGATAAATTTTGCTCCGAATTGCCAAATTTGCACAGTTTTAATTAATAAAAAGTTTTTTTTTAATTTCTTGTTTATTATTCTTTTTTATTTTATATTATTTTAACTTTCTATTTTTTGGTTTTATTTTATATTATTTTTTTATATTTTTATTGAGTTTTATTCTAATTGTTTATTTATTTTTATTTTATTTTATTTTTAATAAAATTTTATATTATTTTTTTTATATTTTTATTGAGTTTTATTCTATTTGTTATTTATTTTTATTTTTATTTTTTTATTATTAATAACATTTTATATTATTTTTTTTATATTTTTATTGAGGTTTATTCTATTTGTTTATTTATTTTTATTTTGATTATTATTTTTATTTTTATTCTTACTCTTATTTTTATTTTTATTTTTATTTTTTTATTTTATTTTTTTTTTATTTTTATTTTTATTTTTATTCTTATTTTTATTTTTATTTTTATTTTTATTTTTATTTTTATTTTTATTTTTATTTTTATTTTTGTTTTTATTTTTTTATTTTATTTTATTTTTTTTTTATTTTATTTTATTTTATTTTATTTTATTTTATTTTATTTTATTTTATTTTATTTTATTTTATTTTATTTTATTTTATTTTATTTTATTTTATTTTATTTTATTTTATTTTATTTTATTTTATTTTATTTTATTTTATTTATCACTTTGTCTAATATTCTGTGCACTATCAGAGGATGCTCTCATATAGTGCTCATTGCACTACTCATGCTGTTTTCAGAACAGATTACTAAATCGAAGACAAGTACTTGGCGTCCACAACTCATAGGCACATGAGATCAAATAAATAGCAGTCATTAATTTGTTTTCATTTTTCATGTCTGATAGTCAAGAAAATACAGACGTCTTACGATGCACGAACACATTCGCTCTATTATCTCTTCTCTGTGGACGTTAACATCACAAGGATCATTCTTGCGTACATTTCAGTTAACATTAACATGGACAAAAACAATGTTCGTGTTATGTTAATGTTAAGCATAACCCCACTCTGTATTTTTGTTTTCCCCCTTCTGCAGTAGAAAAAGAATATCAACAAATACTGCACCGTGTAGCAATATAACCAACCATATTACTGTTATTTACATAAACACATGCATACATAGAGATATAGTTGCTTGTGAACACACATGTCTACATACCTCACTTGTATTATTAGGCCTAATGTAAAGTAAATATAACACAGATGTATGTACATTTGTGTGTACCTAACATAGCGTCGCATTAATAGTGCAGCAGCACCAAAATGTTAAACTATGAGAGCACACACAACGCGGCGTACTCATCATCAACATCATTATATGATTCTCTTGTCATTATCCTCATCATGGTCGGCATTCTCATCATCGCCGTTTAATATAATCCTGTGTATATACAACGAAGCTCATATGGCGTTAGTTATGCGGCTGTAATGGCAAATGTTTGCCGAAGGTATTGTTTTAGTTTTTTCTTCTGCCTGACGCCAGTCTCAACCCACCCCACTCTCTCAGGAGTCTCCACTACCTCACTGGCACTACAATAAAGTCAAATTAGTTGGCATTAGTGCTGTTATAATGCCAAATGGGACGTGTGCTATCTGCATATGTACGATTAAGTATTAGTGTGTGTGTGTGTGGTTGTTTAACATAAAAACATAGTGGAAGAGTAAGAAGCGTCAGCAATAACAACAACGGCAACGAAAAATCGTCAAGCAGTCAGACGAACTGCGAACTGTGAACAGCCTTGTGCCGCCGAGTGTTAAAAGCAGCTTCTCATTAACAAAATAAACACATCGTTATACTCGTATGTCCGTCCGTTTGGCATGTGCTTGTGTGTGTGTGTCTGAGTATACATACATTTTTAATAAGATTAACATTTAGAGGTGAAAGACTTTAGGACAAAACACTCACACCCATACACAGTTTTAGCATTAATTTATGCAAATGCCTCTTACAGAGAGAAGAGAGAGAGAGAGAGATAGAGGGAGACACAAGTTTATACAAACTGGTATCAATACGTGCTAAGAGAAGGCTTAAGGGCTGTTGTTTTGTTGTTGTTGGTTTGGCGGCAATTATAACAAGTCTGATTAAATCTACCGATTTCAGGCAGAGCTTGATTCGCTTATCTAGAACCTGGACGGCCTGGTCTATATCCTCATTGTGAAATTTGTAGTCTACTGTTTTGTGACCGAATCTGCTGATGAATCACATTTCTTATAAAGCGGTCCTATCTGTTCCATTTGCAGTAATTAGAAAATGTATTTGCCATGACGAACATTAATTAATTTACGCACATTAATTATTTTAGCACCATATAAATGTCATAGCCTTACGTACAACAATCTAATTTTACAACCGTAAACTTTTCAACTTTTCCCCAAAGATGATGATATTCCATTTCTATGAAATTCAAAGTGCGTTCGAATAAAAATAAACTCAATTAAACTTTTCCCAAAAAGAAGTTTATAGAGAGAGAGAGAGAGGGAGAGAGAGATTTTTTTTTTATGTTTTTTGATGTTGTGTTTGCCAAACAATGGCAATTGTTGGTGGTTTGGTAATCTATTAGTGTCAGCGGCAGAAGGGAAATTTTGAAAATTAAATTTAATTTTTCCAATAAACAACTTTATGTATGGCGAAGTCAACAACACCATCACCATAGCCATTGCCCTCACCCTCACCATTACCGACCACAGATTGTAGATGTAGTTAACTCCGGAAAGTTTTCCGGAAAATTTAATGAATATTTATTTGTTTTCTTTCGACATGAGCAACAGCAGCAGCAGCAACAACAAAACCTCAAAGCCGCCGCCCCCCAAAAGCGATGAAGCTCTATGAAACATTTCAATTAAATTATTTTCATTTTATTAAATAAATTTCTATTAATTTAACAATAAACCAAGTCATAAAAATTGTTTATAAGTTGACATTTTGTAGATTGCAGGAGGGATAGGTGGAGAAGGTTTGGTGGGGCAGGATATAATCATTTGGAATGGCGCTTGTTGTTGCTGTTAGCCTTAGCGTTTGTCTTACGGTGTGAGTTTCGGTTTGTTTCTGGTGTTGTAGATTTTTGTTGGGTTTTCTGGTATTGTGTTCAACACCTTTTTTTGGAAAAATTATGACAATTAATATGAAAAACCAACTGATTGTTGTTGTTATTGGTGCCATTGAGACAGTGCTGCGGTTGTTGCCCCTGACGAAAGTATTACTTTAACCCGAAAGGGGTTACAATATAGAATTTAGCTGACAGTGCTGGGAGAGAAAAATGTTAAGCGGAAGTGACTAGAAATTCTTGAGAATAACACTCCATACATTAGTACTAAGTAGAATGTAAAAATAACTCAGGTCACCTATAGTCTAATGCTACTTCGGTTGATATCTTCAAGCGTCAGGTAAACATACCAGTACAAGTGAGTGCAAAACTAAACTGCTGATGGTGAATCGATTAATAGCTGATGCAGGATTCAAAGGTTGGATAGACGCAGCACTGTCCCTGTGATTCGTTGAGCAAAGTGTACCCATTGCCATTATAAATTCCCTCAATATCTTTGTGAAAAATTCCCCACAATTTACATAATTTTTAGGTAACATTTCATTTTTCAAAAGAAAAATGCCCCCAAAACTGAACAATGAAAAATTCCCCAAATGTTTTTTATTTTTTGGGATATTTTTATAACAAATGTTAATCATATATTTTTATAATGTTGTTTTGGGGTATTTTTCATAATATTTGGGGGATTTTGCATTGGGTAATTTTTAAATTTTTTTTTGAAAGATTTTTAATTTTTGGCTTTTTGGGGGACTTTTCACTTTTTTTTTGGTAATTTTGGATATTTTCATATTGAGCTTGCGGGGAGATTTGAAAAATTTTTTTTGGGCATTTTTCTTAGAGCTCTTATTTTTAATAATTCCCTTTAAACTCCTTCAAGACATGTTTACAAAATTAGTGTCATTTAATATTTTCAAGCGATTCAGTCTAATTTAAATGAGTGGGGTGGTCTGGCGATAGTTATGGCATAATTATATTCTGCTGCAGTTCCCCACTTCTCCTGTTTCTTTTTTTTTTGTTGTCCTTGTTGTGGGCAATATTTCAGCAAGTAACTCCCACATAATTTGAACAAATTCTAACGACAACAACTTGTATTAAAACTCCTTTCCTGTCGCAACGCAGAACCTTCCAGAAAAGTTGAAGTAAAATGTTGTTGCATATTTTCAGGCGAGGGGAAACTCCATTGTGGTGGTAAAGAGAGACAGGAAAGAGTAAGTGTTGTTAACCCCCGCTTCCCCCCACAAAAAGAAGAAGAAACCCGAAATTTGTAGGATGTATAAGACATTTTTTAAATGCTTTTATCAAGTAAAGTGAATTTTGGGCGTCATATATTTGCTGGTAGTGCATGGTGTTGGTATAGTAGTGTATGCGTACGTCTCTCGGTCGCTTCGGTGTGTTTGCTGGTTGCTGTGCCTGTTTTGTTGTAATTGCTCTGACTCTGAAAGTTGTAAATCACAGCAACAGACTAACAAAACAACAACGACCAACAAAATACATGAAGAAAAAAATGGCAGCGCCTTCTCTGTCTCTCTCGCTCTCTTTCACTCTTCAGTCATAGTAGTTAAAAGCATTGCTGGCGAATTTTGGCTAGCTTCCTCACTATGGCAACATATATGGTGGGGTTGATAATAAATTGCTCAAATATCTTCCCAGTTGCCCTCCACCTCCAAGAGTCATCTGCCTTTTGTTTGTTACTGACAAAGAAAAGAACGCAAGCAAAACAAAAAATTTCGGATAGAAAGGAAAATGTTCCCAAAGAATCTTTTTATCACCACAATAGCTGCTTTCCGGGGTACAGGGATACTCTGGCTGGTGTGCAAGAGGGAGTTGCAAAGACAACACCATGTCACACATTACCGACTATCGGCCCACGCCCACCTACTGCCCGGACTGACAAACATTTTGAGTGTTGTGTATCCTTTACACTTTTCATTTCGTTCGTCCCTGGGCTGCTTTGCTTCACACTTTTCATGCTATTATCTCTGTTGTGTGCGTTTAAAGTGCAAAAAAGCTTAAAAACATAAATTTCGGCTAGCAGTGATGTTATTGTTATTGTTGCTGCTGTTGGATGATGGCTGTATACACATTCTGTTACTATTGTAAACTTTTTCCTGATTGCTTCAAATTCTGTGCATTTTGTCGGTCGGTGTTACCACTTTCTGGTGTTGCCATTTGCTCTTGTTGTTGTGGTGGTGGGTGCCTCTTCCAGGTTATGGTGTGTTGTGTTGTGTTAGTTACTTAACAACTACTGGCAGCTCAGTACTTTCGGTAGGGGTGATGAAATTGTTTTCCTTGTTTCTACTACACCCTTAGTCCTTCCCCGTTAATTGTCTAGCCGCTAGCTGGTGTGCGAGGGGTTTGGTTCCATGTTTGTTATTATTTTTGTTGCCCAGTTAGTTACCCGGAACAACGAGTGGCGCAACTCGTTGTATGCAGTAGTTTACCCCGATTTGCGTCTGTGTGTGTGTGTGTGTGTGTGGCTCCACTGACAACATCATACATTAAATCAGTGCAGACATGCGGGTACACACAAAATACTCGTTTAGTCATTAATTTATTTATGCTGTGGCAGCCAAAAATAAACAACAACAAGAAAAAAATAGCAACGACACACCATGAAGAAAATGTACCCAGAAGTGAAATGGAATGGAAAGTGTTGCATAGACACCATCAACACCCACCGGTTTGGGTTGCGTTTTTTTTTACATTAAGGGTTAAGTGTATGAGATGTGTTTTGTCTTTTAAAAAATAGTGAGATTGTCTGTCGTAAGCGTCGTTGGCATTAGAGTAATATAATTATTACATTTAAGATTACGTGATAATGACAACGCTCTGGAGGAGGGTCGTCAAGGGAAACCCATTCAATGTCTTTGGAAAATTTTCTAACTCGAATATGCCTGAGCCTCTCAGCAAACATTTTCTTAGGAATTGTGGGGATAATATCTATATCTATATACTAGTAAGTTGTAATGCGCCTATGGCGCCCGTTGAAATATGGAAAACAAATTTTGTTGAAAAAAAAATTTTTTGTGGAAAAAAAAAAATTTTGTTGAAAAAAAAATTTTTTATTGAAAAAACAAATTTTTGTTCAAAAAAAAATTTTGTAAAAAAAAAAAAATTGTAAAAAAAATTTTGGAAAAAAAAAATTTTGATAAAAAAAAAATTTGGGGAAAACACAATTTCTGTACAAAAAAAAATATTATTTTTTTTTTATTATTATTTATAGAATTTATATAGAATTATAGAATGCCTATTTAAATTCCTACGTACTGCGTGACAGAGTCAGTGAATCAGTGTATCAGTGAATCAGTGTCGAGGGTAAATATATATTAAGATAACTATATCTTACAAAGAAAGGGCAGCTGGCTGAAGCATATCTCACTTGGGCTCATCAGGATGTACGGTTGTAGTACCTTGTATTGGTCGTCTAAAAAAATATCCTTGCTTTCCTGGTTCCGTTCGCCTTTTGTTCTGACAGTCCGTCCTGTTTGAAGTTAATTACTGAGATATGGCTGTTTGAAGTTTTCTAAGGAAATATTGAATTTTTGCATGCAACAAAGTGATCACAGGATTCGCCTCTTGTCGCTCTAGGAGGCTTATTTACTTAGATATGGCTGTTTGATGTTTTCTAAGGAAATATTGAGCCCAGAGGCCATTGACCGCTAATGACCGCAATGCAGTTTCTCAGATGGAATCTTAATCGAGCTCCGTGTCCTCTTCAGATCCCATACAGCCCAGAGTTTATTGGTTTCCAAGCAGGTTGCTGCCTTTCACCAACTTTCTTTCGCAATAATATGAAGATTCTCTTACTCCCAGTGACAGTGATGTCAATATCATAACTACACTCACTTGTGATGAAGGTAGTGTCAACTCCCATGCCCAGGAACCCATACAAGGGTAATCGTCCAATGTCTCACTATCTCCTCCAGAGACACCCGGCATTCTCGAGCAGTCTCTCAAGGAATGTACACACTTTAGTCTTAAGATTTTCCATGCAACTGAACTGAACTTGTCGGGTGGCATTATTTCTGACTGCATTACACTGCAATGGTCCTGTAGTTTCAAATTCAATTGACATCAGAAGATTTCACAACAAGCTACTGTTGGCGATTTGAAACTATCAGTAAATTTGTGGAATGAAAGCGAATGTCATTCACGTAGTCCGATACATCTGGACTAGAACTTTAAAAGTATACAATTTTAAATTCCATACTTTCATAAAAACTGAATTAAAGCATTATTTTATCAAGCCGCTTTAATGTGTTTCCCACAAATAACCTTTTCTCTTATTTATATTAATCACACATACCTTTTGGCTCTTAACAGCATTACCCAACCACGTGTTTAATTCCAAACAAAATTAAAATTTTCCACAGTCTCTATGGAATTCATTTCTTCTTTCAAATCAACAATCTATAGTTGGCATAACTCTTTCCTAATTTAATATTTCCCACAAAGTGCGGTCTGTCTACGCTGGCGTGAGCCCTTTCAGCGCCACCCTGAACTTAATAAATGTCGTTGATTTGTTGTTGGCAACTACATCCTTTGAATATTTAATGTTATTATTACCAGCTTTAGTCATCAAACATCATTATATTTAACACAATATAGCTGTCATTTACAACTCTCCATCTCTCTCTCTCTCTCACAATCGCTCTGTGTCTCAAAAAATAATAACATTTTGAAATTGACATTTTTTGCTTAAAAGTAAACATGAACCTAGAGAAGCTAACAAAATGTGGCCAACATTAGAGACACACACAATAATGAGTGTCTGTCTGTCGACTTTGTCCGTCCGTCCCTTCGTTTGTCTTCCTTTAAAGACACACACACACACACAGAGAAGAACAGAGCAATGAAATGAACTCATCGTACTTGGTTTTTGTGTGTGATCAAACAAAATAAAAAAGAGGAAGTTTAATTATTATGAGACCAATAAATACCCCAGCAAAAAATAACAATAACAAGCTGAAGGAGGCAGCCATAGGAACAACAACAACAACAAGAACAGCAATCACAATAAAAAGTTGGCATATTAAATTACGCAATTTATCTTTATTTGAGAACATTTTGCAACACAATTATATCTGAATTGCCCAAAACAACCAACAACATCATCAGCCAGCAACAACATGTACCGAATAACCACCAACCTTATGAAAGCAACAACCATTGAAGCGAACATTCTACAAAACAATCCGGCCGGTCTATTTGGCCTTACGAACAACAAAAACAAAGAAAGAGTTTTATTTCGAAAATAATTTATTTCTTTAAGATTGAGGGGGTGTGTTCCGTTTGCCGTTTGCTTCGTATGTTCCGTTTGATTCCTTTCATGGCACCCGACCAGGGGGTGGAGTTTAACGCAAAATAAATGAATACAACTTTTATGGTTGCTACAAAGAGTTCTGGCATTTCTTTCCGTTCTGTTTGTTTCATATTGTCTTGGTTAATTTTTTTCTCTCTCTCTTCAATTTTATTGTATCAGTAGAATAAAAAAAGGGTTACAAAACAATACTTTCTGTGTCTGTCTGTCGGCCTGCCAGTTGGCCGCTTGGTATTCGTCCCCGTCTGTCTGTCTGTTTGACGGTTGTTTTGCCAAAGTTTATGTGCAGTTTTTTGTCTGCGTTCATTCTTCCACTTCCCGAGAAACTTTTTATTTTTCAGCTCCGCATGGATGTGTGTGTGTGTGTGTGTGTGAGGCGCGGTATAGATAGAAATATCTGTTTTATGTTTTCTTTTTTGGAAAAAGCAATCAAATGTTTAAATATTTTGAAATCTTTACTTTGGCGGTTGGTTGTTGTTGCTGTGTCGTGTGACAGGAACCAGGTCTGCTGGCACATTGGTTGAGGTTGTCTTTCTCCCCCAAGGGAAAGATAGAAATTCCAGAAGTTAGACACACAGTTCATGACAGCAAATCACTTCAATATTTATAACTTCTTGCAATTGTATCCAATTATTTTCCAGAAATTAAATGTGAATTGTATAAAAATGGTCTTCATTTGGAAAATTACTTCTCGGTTACGGTATAACCTTAGTAAATTGTCTTTAATGAGTTTCTAAAAATTGTAATATGAATTGATTGGAAATACTCTGAGAAGGCGTAGTCTGTGAAGAACGACTGCCCTATTCTCCCCTCTGAGAGTGTTACGCGATTCATTACTGAACAGGATGTGCAATTGCTAGAAAATCACGTTAAATGTTAGCATGTTTCAGCGTAGTTTCTAGTAATGAATTTATCACTAAAGACACGGTAAGCTTTGCTGGAAAAACATTAGCCTTTACTAGCCTGCTTGTTAAGGGAATAAAGCATACACAAGTTCGAGGACTTTTGGCAGCTGATGTTCCCGTTTAAATTAATTAATTCTGGCCAAAGTTCAAACATAAATATTTTTTTTTTTGTACACACAAATTAGTTTGCTGAACAAGTTCCAGCAGAAAATATTGGTTTTGTCCATCTGATAGTCGAACCCTCTTCTATTAAACTCATCATTAAGCAAACGTTAAAAGAATACCTTCCACAACTCATTACCTGGAATTCAACTATAAGGCATGGTGGTGGCATTAATTTTGAAAGATGATTTATGAAAATAGGATAATATCACACAGAAATTGGTCAAATGTGGCCCATAAAATGATTAAGTTACATAGCTCATTACCTGGAATTAAAATATAAGGTGTAACGGTCCCGTTTTTCATACTAATTATAAAAATGGGATTAGTGGATCACCTCTGATAATGTAGAAACAACAATCAATTGAAAGTCTGGTAATTCTTTTTAAAAGAGCTAAGTATGGCGGTGTTGTTAAAATGAAAACTACTTCCCTAACGCCTTATCAGCAATTGAAATATAAGCTCTTGAACCTGACAGACAAGAAACGGCTCTAGTAATCAGGGAATTGCCATAAATGGTCCCAAAACAACAAATACTAAGTCTTGCCACAAAAGATAACTAGTTACTGAACGCATTACCAGGATCCAAAGTGTAAGGTGTCTTTTGTAAGGAGTGGTTATGCAAATAATTCTTCCCTAATTAAAATAAATACAAAGCTGCTTCAAAAGGGTAGAAGGTAAACAAACCTTCTATTCTATTCACTATCTACAATTTGCTTGTAATGTTTTGTCGGACGTGAAAACCCATAGTGTCATTCGATTTGATGGACCCTTTGCAGCGATACATCACCAACCAGTAACAACAACAATTGTTTTTATCGTAAATATTGTAAATTGCTATAACTTTTCTAGCGTAACTTTTGCTTGGGTGTCTTTTGCGCACCCTCTCTCTCTCACACACACCCTTTTTAAAGTTCCTGTTTTGTTTCTGTTTTGTCTTCTTCGTTTTTTTTTTGTTTTCTTTAACAAGTTAACATGATATATATTCTATATTACGGTCGTTGTCTTGCTATGTCTTCCGGTTCGGCGTGCTTGCTTGTTTTTTGTTGTGTCCCTCGTCTTCAACTCCCTGCAGAACGGCAGCAATGTTGAGTTGAAATTTGTTAAATTTATGTCCTTAGAGACAGCACTGCCAACCATTGCGAAAAAGTATAACACTAAAAATGAAATTGTTTAAACTCTCTAAACAATAATAAATAACTTTTTTTCTTGTTTTGGCGTTTGCGTTTTTCTTACCTTGGAAGGGGCCAGGGAAGGATACTATTTTGCTGTCATTCGTTCCGTTTCACGGTAGTGTTTGTCAGCAGCGACAAACGAAAAACCTTTAACTAATTGTGGTGTTTTATGTGTGGTGGCATACTGTGGCGGCATACCGGGCACATCACAGGACTTGCTGCTGTGACACCACCAAAAGGAGTAGGCGAGCTAGCCAGGCCCAACCTTTACAATTCTATAATCCTTTACCTTACCTTTTCCTTTCTCCAACTACTCGGCGGAGGTGAGGGCGATAGGTGGCGGTGGCGGTGTCGGTGTTGGTGCTGTCCCTGTTAATAAAATAATGCCAAGTTGGTTTTCGGCCGTTTGTTATGCTTGTCGTGCGTTTTCCTTTCCCCAGCGCCAAAGGTTGTTTGTGAAATTGTTTAAAGAAAACTTCTAAACAACAGCGGAGAGGACAAACAATAAAAAAAAAACACACAAACTCTTTTTTTTTCATTTTTATGAATTGTCTATATTTAGGGGCAAAGAAATGTTAAATAAAGCAACATTACAACATAATGGGTGGGTGTGCGGTGTCTCCGAGTATATGTGAGTGAGGGCTGGCAGGAAAAGGGTCTGTCCTTCCTGCTCTGCGAATTATGTGCGTAAATGTGATTTATGTTCTTATAATTTTACTATTTATAGCGCCAGAAAACTCACACATATATCACATACATATATTACCTGCTAAAATGGAAACAAGCTTAAATATTTCATAGACATTTTTAAATTTCATTGTACATCTGCCATTGCTGACTACTATTTGAAAGTAGTCCACTATTGAAGGTTGAAGCTGTTAAGAAATTAGTGTTCAGTGCAACAAAACCTTACATTTCATTTCACCCGGTGAGTTATGTAATCAGCCCTGGGAAAATGTTGCTAGTGCGATGAATACATTCAAAATTCCCTTTGTCTTTCATTACAAAATTCTTGAACTTCTAAATTATAAGCCATACTTTTAATGCTGTTGCGCCATTTGGCCTTTTAGCTAGACTTACACAGCGTGAGTTGTTTATTTTCTCCACTACATTCAGCCAAAGTCACCGTTTTTGTTGTAGACATTCACGCCGAAGTTATGAACAGACCTCGAAACTTTGTAAGTGAATAGAGAATGGTTTAAGAAAAATTAGTGAAAAAGTCACGTAGCGAATGTATTTTCTGTTTTTACGCTCACACAGAAGGGGCCAAACTTGAACACACAAGACCCAGCCATAAAGTTTCATACTCATATAAAGGGAAGACAAAGCACTGACCTGTGTAATTTTCAAAAGGTTTCACATTATCACATTTCCAGTTAACGGAATGGATTTTTCTTATACTCGTACCCACTATACCCATCCTGTCTCTTGACCCAAGATATTGTAAAAATCTTCTCCTGTTTCCAGTTTTTCTGTCACTGCTGGCGTGCCCCCACTACCCCTTCGCTGGGCCATACAAATTTGTAAATTATGTGCTAAAGATATTCTATGAAATATAAAAACGAGGTTAACATTTTATGAGATCTGCAAACAGTACTTAGGTTTTAATTTTTTATGATTAAAGTTAAGGTTGAGCGTTAACAATTTATTGGGGAATTTAAATCATAAAATGTCTGTAATAGAAATAGCATTTTTGGGTTATCTGTGAAAATATGCTTACAATTTGCTGTTGCAGTTTGGGGAGTGCATTTTGTGGGAGAACTTTTCATTTAAGTTATAAAAAACATAAACTGAAACTCACTGCCAGTCAACCACGGGCATTTACTTTACTACGGCAAAAAAGGATTGATTTTATGTTATGTAGACATTAGATACGTCATAGCCCTTGGATTGCAAACGGTAATCACTCTACTTTGATTGTTTTATATAAGAAGACAAATAAAATCATCCAAAACCCCCAACCCAAAACCCACTCTGTTCTACCTACATAACGAACACGATGAGATTTACATACAGATGGCACTATATAATGACCATACAAGGCATTAGCCCAGGCATGTCACACAAAGCATTAATCAGTTTGATTGACGTTTCTATAATCAACACGGACAGCTATGCTTCAGATGTAGATGGAGCTGCACACAAAACATCGAAAGGTCTGCTAGCTTGGCCAAGTATTCACAGCTGACTCCACTTACCCTATGCAGGCACTAACCATTCCCTCCTAATCCAGCTGACCATAGACTCGGGCACACATCAAAAGGTCTGTGTATTCATGGCTGATCTCCTTCAGATGTAGATGGAGCTGCACACAAACCATCGAAAGGTCTGCTAGCTTGGCCAAGTATTCACAGCTGACACCACTTACCTTATGCAGGCAGTAAACATTTCCTCCTTGTCCATTTAACCATAGACCCGGTGATACATCCAAAGATCTGTTTATTCATGGCTGAACTGTTGCTTCTTCAGATGTAGATGGAGCCACACAGAACATTCAAAGGTCTGCTGACTATGTATTCACAGCTGACCTTATAAAGGAAGGAACCATTTCCTCCTTGTCCATTTGACAATACATCCAGTCACACATGCAATGGTCTGTGTATTCATGGCTGATCTCCTTCAGATGTAGATGGAGCCACACAACACATCCAAAGGTTTGCCGGCTATGTATTCACAGCTGAGTCCAGTTATCCTATGAATGAAGGAACCATTCCCTCCTTGTGCATTTGACCATTGACCCGGTCACAACTTCAAAAATCTGTGTCTGGCTGAACAGTCGCTGCTTCAAATGTAGGTGGAGCCACGGAAAACATCCAAAGGTTTGCGGTCTATATACTCACAGATGTGTTCGTTTACATTGAGCAAGCAGCAACCTTTCTCTGGCTATGTATTCACCGTTGACTCAATTTACATTATGAAGTCTTAAGTTTAGTGATCGGGTCTTGATCATTGACCTTTTAACCTTTTATTAATCACCATTCCACCGTTATCTCTTTAAATCACAGCACTTCTTTAATTGCGGAAAAATTCCAATTACTATGATTTTAATTTAAACATTCATCTGGTATTTTTCTCTGGTAATTGATTCGCCTTTTATAAATGCACTGACCTCATTCTTTCCACAGCAATACCCCATGGTATCCGATTCACTCTTTTATTTAACAATGAAATGCCATCATTTCTATCAGAAGCAAAAAAGGAAATTCTAGATTGATTTTACTTTCACATTAAAACTGTTGTCATCATCTTCAGTATCAGTTGTCCAGGAATCACATGGAAATATACTCAAATGAATGAAAGAGAACGAAAAAAAAAAACAATGCTCAACGATGGAAAACGGAAGGATCCTGTGGAGTAACCACAAATTGACACAAAAAGGACATCAATAATTTGCATTGTTCCCCTACTGTTCATGGAAAGGGGGGCAGGCAAAAAAAAACCTGGGTCAAAAAAGGGAAATTAAAATAAACAAGAAACACACAGAAATGATTACCGTTACAGAAATTAAGAAATGAAGACAGAGACAAGTAAACAGCCAAGAAAAACAAATCCAACCTAGTTTCCACTTCCCAACCTTGTCCACCCATTCCATGTCAGTTTCTTTCCGGCCAAAGATGGGGTTTCCCCCCAAATGACAATAACAGAAGTTGCAAAGTGTTTGATAATGCAAGTGCTCCAGTTTTGGGGGGCCGTGTGTAATTTCAGCAACGGTTGTTACGAAGGAGCAGGCGATTGGAAGAAAACGAAAACTAAAAGAAATAATATACAATCACAACAGCATTAACACAAATGTGACATACTTGGAAACAACCAAGTGGTGGAGGGATACAACAACAACTGTCCAGATCCACTTACATCACTCACAGCACAATCCCATGCAATCCTATGTGGTTTGGTGCTGATCCGAAAAATTGTTTCTCGTAACCGTTGGTACTCCTTGCACACATGCATCATGTAACTCTATACATATTTGTGTAGCATCTGATGTGTCTCTCTGTATCTGTGTGTGTGTGTGTGTGTGTGTGTGTAACTATGACAATCATGAAACAGAGCATAACGAGCGATACTCTTAAAAATCGATTAACCCATTTCCGATACACCAGCACTACAACATCCACTGCAATGCGCATATTGCAGCGCAGACAGTGTCAAATAGGGACCAGGAACAGTACCATGAACACTACAACAACAACAACAACAAAAAGCCACATCTCCATAGATACAATTGCACAGAGAAAGCTACAGAGATACAGTTGGGTCACTATAAAAACATTGTATATAATCATATTAACCGCCCAACTACAATCGCAACCCTACCCTCCCCCCCATGCCCTTTTGAAAGGAAAAAAACCAACCACTTGACAAAGTGCTAGTCGACGACGATGGCATTGTGGTCCAGCGGGGTTGAGCAACGGGTGCTTTGAATGGTCCTCACACAGCCAATGTGATGTATTTCTGTAAGCCTATTACAAAGTGGGGAAGAATGAGTTCTTTTTTCTCTTTGATTTCCGTGCCTTTAATGTGGCCAGTTTATAGAAGACTCCGGCATTTGTTGCTACATTTGTAGCATATCTAGCGTGTTGTTTCCCTTAGTGTGCGGGAATAAACAAGGAGCTTCTCCTTCTCACAAAATTCTAGTCCAACATAAATACTATGCCTTTTTTGATTCCATTGAAATAAAACATCTGCTTGGATTATTGACCTTTCTTAATAAATTAGGCTTGAAGGCATCAGCCTCAATATATTTAAACTAGTAAGTTGTAATGAGCCTATGGCGCCCGTTGAAATATGGAAAAAAAATTTGTTGAAAAAAAAAAATTTTTGTGGAAAAAAAAAATTTTTTGAAAAAAAAAATTTTGTTGAAAAAAAAATTTTTCTTGAAAAAAAAAATGTTTGTTGAAAAAAAAATTTGTTGAAAAAAAATTTTTGTTGAAAAAACAAATTATGTTGAAAAAAAAAATTTCGAAAAAAAATTTCGTAAAAAAAAAAAAATTTGGAAAAAAAAAATTTCGAAAAAAAAATTTTGGTAAAAAAAAAATTTGGGGAAAACACAATTTCTGTACAAAAAAAAAATATTTTTTTTTTATTATTATTATTTATAGAAAATTATAGAATGCCTATTTAAATTCCTACGTACTGCGTGACAGAGTCAGTGAATCAGTGTCGAGGGTAAATATATATTAAGATAAGACATTGTGCCATATCATCCTGGTGAGACGAAAAATATTTGTGTAAATGGCCTTTACTTTATTTTCGAGTACCTTACTCAAGACGGTCTTTTGGAAAATAGCGATGATAATAATAAACTTTAAGAAATCCACAAACGCTCCCAATTGTTTGAGTTTTTTTGTAGAGAGCCCTATGGAAAGTCTTTGAGAGATAGTGGTAGACAGAGACATCAAATCTACCAATTAGTCTCACAAATGTTTCCGGCGCGCTAACAGAATATCAGAGAGAGGGAGAGCGAGAGCGAGAGAGCTGAAGAAGATGAGAGCAAAGCTACCTCTTGGTGGAAGTAAGACTACGAAGGATCTGCTCAATGAGTTTCTTGGGGCCTTCAACAATCATATATAGACATTAGAGCGTACCAGGTTACAAGTAAAAAAAAAAAGTTCGCCGTACACCTTCGAATATGAAGTATTATTGAAAGGTAGTTTCAAAAAAAAAAATTTATTTTTTTATGCCGAACGTAGGGGTCGCGCTTTTACATTTTTCTATATAACTTCTGCATTTATAAACGGATTTTAAAGTGTGATACATCGATGTTTTTGTCTCGACGACACTTTTTCTGCTGGGAAAGTCGACATACTTCCTTAGGAAGAGTTTCATGATTTTATGCGAGCTTTAATTTTCTGATATTAGAGTGGTACATTAGGGTAGTAGCAACTGAGATACGATGGGTAAGTACCAGATGGGGGTGCTTGAGCTCAATGACTTCAAAGACAAAAAAATCGGCCTCGTCGAGACAAAATCGATGTATCACCCTTTAAAATCCGTTTATAAATGCAGAAGTTATATAGAAAAATGTAAAAGCGCGACCCCTACGTTCGGCATAAAAAAATAATTTTTTTTTTTTTTGAAACAACCTTTCAATAATACTTCATATTCGAAGGTGTACGCCGAACTTTTTTTTTGAGGTACGCCCTAATAGACATGTCTGTTATAGAATTCCGATCGGTCCGTTCGAAATTGTAGTTAATTCCATAGTTGGTTTTTGTAGAAATCAAATTTTCGAACTGTAATTTTCATATTTGTAGGGCAGGAGCCTGTGACTCGTATATGACTACTCGTCGGAGGGCTGTGTGCAACGGACTACAAGCAAAACTGCAAGGAACGACCTTTCAAAAGGAACGACCTTTCCAAAGAGAACGACCTTTCAAAAGGAACGACCTTTCAAAAGGACCGACCTGGTAGAATCGTAACATAAGACTTAATTACCAATGACACTTTTCAATCTGTCCAAACAGTCGATACATGTTTTCACACCTTTGGTGCCTTTAAAATGCTGCTTAACGTTTTCCACAACCTTTTAAAGTTTCAAATTAAAAAAATCGGTTGCATTCGGTTGGTGTTTTGCCGCTTCATTTCTATAATAAGTGGTTTGGTTGAACGTGTCATTGTGACCATATCTCCTGCGCATCCACTCGACTTTGATAAAATGTAGAGCTGTTTCTCGTTTTTTTTTGTTTGTTCGTTTTTGAATAAATATAATTTATTTGTGTGTATGTGTTGGTTGGTTGTATCTGGTAACTGTCATAGTTAAATACAAACAGACAAGGGGTAAAATTGAATTTTATTTACCAAATAAGTAGTACTTGGCACTGGCAATATTGCCAGGACTACTGCAGCACACTATCAGGCAACGCCGTCGTCATCATCATCATCAGCAGCAGCATCATCACCATCACTAGCATCTGTAAGTGGATGAGTGGGTTTGTTGTTGTTGATAGTGGCATGGAGGGCCACGATGATGATGATGATGATGATGGTGGCAGTAATCGTGCAAGTGTTGCTATAAAGTCATAGCCTCGTAGTTGACCTAATTTATATTTTAAGTCACTTTGTAAATTGATGACACAAGTGCATAATGTGGCTGTGTCATGTGCATTGTTAATGAATGATGTTCTGGCTGGCAGCAGCGGCATCTACTGCAGCCCCGGGGCAATGGCCATGGCCACTCCAGTAATGTACAAAAACGAGAAAAAAACACACCCCTACTCACCCCCATTACTCCCTTAACTTTAGCCTACACTGCAGGAAATTAAACCAATAGTGTTTAAAATCCCCCCACAAGTATTTGCCGTGATACATTTTGGCAATGCGTAGCCTAATGTTTAACAATATGCGATGTCGATGTTATCCCCCCCCAAAAAAAAAAAAAAAAAAACAGTCAAATCGTTTTGACTCAATCGATTTTAATGTAATACCCAAGGTGTATTCGAGTGTGTCCCCACCGAAGCTTAGATGCGTGGGGTCTACATTTAAGGGGTGTATAGAATGGAATAGCTAACACAATATTAGAGCAATCAAATTTGGTTGATCCTTTAGAAGCCCTCCCCCCTAATTGAGGGCCACTTTGGTTGCCCAATGCCTACTGACATTTTCGCCGTGTACTCCGATGGGCTCCAATACGCCGGGGATCCTTCATATCATATTTAAATGCATATATTGTCGTAATTGGATTGCATTAACTTATTGCAAAATAAAATAAAAAAATTATATATATAACTATCAGCCTGTTTTTTGCCCCATAATACTTTCGTGCGCAACATTGTTTTCGTTTTTTTCTTTGTTGTTGTGTGGCGGGGGAAAAAATTGTTAAAGTGTGAAATTGAATTTAAATATGCTTCAATAAGTTTCTGAAGTTAATTGGTTGTTATGCTCTGTGCATATTTTGTTGCCGTTTTTAATCATAAATTAAAAAAAATAAACATAAATAAAAAAATAGGGCATATAGTGCAGAAAAAAAAACATAGTTGTCGTAGGAAAATATCAACAAAAGGCCGACAAAGTTTCATTACAATCGTATGGCCGTTTTATTTAATATTGGGAAATTCTTAGGCCTCCCAAATAAAGCGCACAGTAAGCTCACAGGTGCATACCACTTAGAAAAATGAAAGAGATATTGAGAAAGCGCGTTCCTCTGATTTGCATCATCATTTCTAATTAATGGGAAGCTGAAGTCGGAAGCTGCGACCTTTCACATATCGTTACCTGTGGCGTAGCTATTCTATACAGTCACAGTCACAAAGCCCTGGTTGGAGGGCGAGAACTGACTTCCACTCTCTTTTATCTTAGAATCTGTTCAAAGTTGATCTACAGGGTCCACCAAATAATTTTTTTTTTTTTTTGAAAATTCTATAAAAGAACTACTGGATATTTTCTCAAATTTCTTTTTTTATTTGAAGGTACAATCCTTCCGTTTAATAATGGAAAATAATTTCATTCAAATGGCTGCCTCGGCTGGCCATGCAGTAGCCTAACGACATCAGCTGATAATGCGATCTTCAAAAACAGGGCGCAAAACATCGAGGGTAGCTTCGGCTGTGTGGCACATAGCGCCATCCTGTTGAACCAAATGTTGCCATGTATCCTCCTCTTCAATTTTTGTAAACAAAAATTCGTTCAACAGGGCCCGATAACGAATTTAACCAAAACGAAATAAGCACTAGTTGAAAAAAGAAAATGTTAGATGGCGGACGCTTTATATTAATTTTGAAATAACATTCTCTTACGGATAATGATTACAGTAAGCGGTGCTCCTAAGAACCTCTATTGTGATTTACATACCTCTGCAAAGCCTTTCCTTTTCTAAGTACCTCTTGTACATGGTCTTACAAAATAGATAGTACAGGCAGTTGTGTTCCATAAACAGAAAAAATTGCTAATTTTATAATTTTTTTAAAGCCCACTCCATCGTAGACTCACATTAGCGGCATAAACGTTGAAGCGATTCTATCATTTTCAAAGCTCAAGATTTACATAATTTGTATTGCATGGTTTTGCACATTTAGGTTTTGGGTCATCGTGAACTATTTAATTTCCGTAGAAAAAAATGTGCCAAACACTAAAGAATACAATAGAAAGTTAATTTATATTCCGTATTTGGGTCCAAGGGTAAAACGGATGACGCAGGCCATTTGGATAGATTTTTGCAGCGACAGACCAAAGCCACTTGTGGAAATCGAACCCACAACCACCCCCACGAGGATAGGTAAGCACGATAGGATATATTTGTTTTATCTTAGATGATTTTACTGATTTCTTTAAGCTTTTTCTTCTGAAAAATTACAGTAAGTGCTTATAGACAGCAAGAGTTACGTGTATTATCTGTGACGATTTTCTGAGTAATTACAATTATGTTGCATACTTTTAGGGGGGTATGCTGAAATTTGTAATATCTTAATATAATATTCACTGATTCACTGATTCACTGACTCTGTGACGCAGTACGTAGGAATTTAAATAGGCATTCTGTAATTCTGTAAATTATAATAATAAAAAAAATAATATTTTTTTTTGTACAGAAATTGTGTTTTCCCCAAATTTTTTTTTTTACCAAAATTTTTTTTTTCCAAAATTTTTTTTTACAAAATTTTTTTTTCAACAAAAATTTTTTTTTTTACAAAATTTTTTTTCCAAATTTTTTTTTTCAACAAAATTTTTTTTTTCAACAAAATTTTTTTTTTTTCAACAAAAATTTCCATATTTCAACGGGCGCCATAGGCGCATTACAACTTACTAGTTCTTCAATAATTAGTCATTGTTTTCTTTAATATCTTTCGACGCTCTAAAATTCACGGCTTCCGAGTAATAAATATTGTGTTGCATACTTTTGCGCTGATGAAATCGTATTTCTGTTGCATACTTTTGCGGACGGTTTTATTACCATAGGCTTCTAAAGTGTCCTGTTGCCTTCAATATATTCCCTTTGTTTCCATCAATATTTCGTTTTAGTATTTTTCGCATAAAAAAAAATACTAGAACTAGAATTAAACAAATGGCAGTGCCTGAAAATGTTGCATATTTTCGACTTACACAATTCTAACACGTACTCTAAATTCACTTAATCCCCTCAATACTCTCAAATAGATTGCGTATTTTTTGGATTTGCTTTTTGTTGCATACTTTTGGGCATAGCAGATATGCAAAAATATTCAAATCCAACTAACAGTAAAGTAGAACAACAACAAAACTGGAAACCAAACAGTCCTTTAAAACGTTTACCTTTTCATCAGTCCTCGCCCCTTTCTTACCTCCACCCCGCCGCCTTCCCCCCACAAATTACATTACATTAATGTTAATATGAAACTACAGTATTTCTTAATTTGTTACGGTCTTTAAATACTCTAATTCCCAATGCAATTTTCACACTTGTCTTCTTTCTCCTCATCCATTCAAAATGGACAAATCACAAAAGAAGCCTTCATGCTTTGAAATCCCCTAAAAGCAGCCTATGCAGCACAACTACGCCGAAGAAGGCAACAACAAAACGAGGGACTCTAAATGCAAAACCGATGCAGAGAGCATCTTTTGTTTTCCATATTCCCGGGCAGAAAATGAAGCCTATGAGTACAGTTTTCCACATCCCATTTGCATTTTGCCAGTGTGTGTGTGTGTGTGTGTGTGTGTGTGTGTGTCGGTGCAAAAATAGGAAATGCAAATGAACAACATGAATGCAACCGCATGTTGTATGCCTTTTGTTGAATGAAATGAACAAACAGAACCAAAAAAAAAAAATAGAAATAGAACAGGACAGAACAGAACAGAACAGACAAAATGAAAGATAACCGAAATGCATAAAATGTGTCACATTCCTGTTATGGGACAAAATAGCTTCCCAACGAAACCTAGCATTACGACGATGCCATGGCAGAAGGATATTTCTTTGCCGTTGTGCTTGTGGTAGCCTAAAATGCCGCCATGGGTGTGTGTGTGTGTGTGTGACAGAGTGAATCAAAGTGAATGACTGTGTGTTTGTGTGTGTGTGTGAGCGAGTGTGTCTGAAGGACTATGCGACGTGCTATTTCTGCTAATGCTCTAAACAATTTCTATTTTCATTACTATTAGACACATACAAACACACAGTCAGGCCGAGCGACAGCACAAACGGAGGAAGTGCTGTGAAAGACTCAACACCAGCAATGTGGGCAAAAACTGACTTTGTAAAATGTCTCCAAAGGACTTTAGTTTAACCAGATGACGACAACAAATGCCATGTGGCTTTTAGCCAAAAAACACAAAAAAAACAACAACGCAAGAAATACCCACACAGACACGAGCGAGTGCACATGAGTATCTGCTTGTAGATGTGTTCTTTTCGCCGTGTGTGTGTCGCCGAGTATTTGTATGCAAATGTGTCGTCTAAAGGATTGTATTGGAAAATGCTATGCTGCCCGGAGTAGAAAGCCAGCCTGGCATTATCCTCTCGTGGATAGTGAATTCGAATTTCTGTGTTCGGTTTTTCATTCTCTGTTTTTTTTTTCCTTTAGTTTTTCATTATCAGTTAAAAGTTTCTCATATTACTTGAGGATGTGTGTGTTTTTTTTTTTGTTGGTGTGCCCCTCTCCCTAGATGATTTTTCGTATTTGCAACAGATTTTATTCTGATGCTGTTGTTGTCGTCGTCTAAATTGTGGCTTCAATTTACATACAATGCTAGTCCGTGCTATGCCGCCTTGTGCTTTCCTGCCCCCGTGATAATATTTAAGCTTTGCGAAAATGAACATTATTTTGTGCATGAAAATATATGAGTGAGTTTTTACGGGTGGTCGGTCTGGTGTTTTTCGGCTTCATTCTCGCACTTGTTTTTTTTTCTCTCCAGTTTTCGGTCTTTACTTTTTTGTTAATGTCATGGCATCCTTTTTTGGCACTTGACATTATCCTTTGCTGACAGCACATTGTCGTCATTGTATCTGCTTGCCTGCCTGCCGCCCGCTTAAATGTCTGTTATAATTTCTTTAGTTCTTTTGGTGTGGCTGGTCCTATTACTGGCTGGCTGGAGAGGTTGTAAAACTCCTAAGCTTCTTGTGGAAAGCCCCTGTTGGCTGTGTGTATGTGCGTTTTTTTCAGGGTTCCAGTTTGGTGCAAATGAGGGCTATGCCTTCTATGACTCGCACTCCATGTCGCCATGTGGCACTTTCATAACAAAAGACATATTAACGCGATTCATGCTTCGTTGAAATTTTTCGTGTTTTTTTTTTCGTGAGGGCAAACATTTTGCCATTTAGAATTATTAAAGTGTGGTGGGGGAGGGCGACCAGACACAACACATGCAAAATAATCGTTCAAAAAGAAACCCATTAAAATATAAAAATCACGAAATTAAAATCACTAACGGAAAAAACAAAAAAATTCCAGACCTTTTTTTTTTTAAACCAAACCCTCAATCTGGGAGAGGTTTTAGATACGATTATGTGGGATTTATAAATGAAAATGTAAAAGGTTAAAAAATGGAGCATAATTTCGGGGGCAAAGCATTAGTATTGGAGATCTTTTTAAAAATTTCTCAATTTTAGAAAAATTCATAATAGAAAATTTAAAAGGTTCAAGGAAAATGAAACTGAAGCAAACTTTTAGGTGGCATATTACTTCTCTAAAAAAGCCATTAGTCTGGGTATACACAGATTTGAGAGAAATTTTCCGCCTGTTCCTTGGAAGGATGTAGAAGGATATAGATAGGATGGTGTTGGATTTATGAATAAAAACAGGATTGTGTGGGATTTATATATAAAAATGTAAATCCGAAAAACTGAAGCATACTTCTTGGATAACAAAGTAATACACTATATTCTTAAAACTGAAGCATACTTTTATGTTGTAAGATGTTTGACAATGCTGCCAAATTCTTGCAGATAGCTGGTCAAATTGAAGCCTCGAACGACTATAACAAATAAAAGACAATAATCCATTTCATAATTGAAATTTGTAAAAATGTTGTGTGCCCAGCCACACATTATCTTTACTCGTAATTAAAGCAATACAATTAAAATAGATTTCCGCTCCAATTTGCCCCACTCTCACTCTCTGTCTCGGTCTCTTGGATTTTCCAGTCCTCTGGCCAAAACCCATAAATATGTAGGAACAAAAATTAAAAACCAGCATAAGTTGCAGAAATCCTGAAAATCGTAATGAAATGATTACAAAGTAGATCCGAAAATGCAACTGAAACTATAACTGAAAACAAAAAAAAAACAATAAGTAAAACAATTTCCTTTTCGAGATGTAGTATTTTTTCCACAGATTCTATTTAAACAATAGAATGAAATCATCAAAGAAGAAGCACATGGGAAGAAGAACGCGAGGAAAAACAAAATAATTATAAAAGAACAAAAAAAAGATCTAGGACAGCTATGGATTTCTGCTTCTTGTTGAACAATGAATGGTAAACATTCGCCAAAAAACTAAAAAAAAAAAAACAAAAGCAATAGTTTTCTAGCAACACATACACTCACACACTTACGTTTTTTTTTTTTAGCTAAACTAAATTGCAAAAGCACAATTGTGAAATCAAATCTCATAAGATATAAGTGCTATAAAGCATTTGAGCAGTTAGGCACTGTACATACATATTATTGTGCCGCCTCAGCGTATGCTATGCATTTGTGGAATCAGGGCAAAACGTATTTTTCTATGTTTGTTTTTTTTTTAGTTTTTTTCATTTTTGTAATTTGGTAGTGTTTGATTTTCGTTCTGGGAAGACTTTTAATTAAGCCGCTGCTCTTGCAATAATATAACAATGCCACAATGCCGAGATTTTAATTTAACATTTTGCCTAAACATATGCTTTGTCGGTCCTTCATTGTCATTCAGTGTTAGCCCGATGTAGGCTTAATTAAAGTGTTGGATTTTTTTCTTTTCTTTTAGGTTTGGGGTGTGACAAAGTTTAGAGGTTTTTCTTTTTCTCTTAAATTCACACTAAATATATATGTAGATAGTTTAAGGGCACACTGAAAGGTCCTATCTTTTGGATAAATGTGCCGGAATGATCAGTTTTGCGCATTTTGTGAGTCTAGAGAAATTAGTTTAACTGAAAAGCATTGCAATGGGTTTCTCGTTTATGACATCTTCAAAGAAGCGGGGGCATTTTGCATGGACATATCCACGTATCGTATTAATATAAATCGTATTCGTCAATTCCTTTTGACATCACATTTTTATTTTTATGCCTCTCAAGATTCATATATTAGAAAACTCTCAGATCTGCTGGCAGTGCTTTCATTAGCAAAGGCATGACACTGTGCATTGGACAGACAATATTTAGGACTTTATTTTGGTCATTATAAATTCCCGGAATGCAAAGAAATAAAAAAAGAACTATTCACATATAGATGGCGATGTTTTAAAACTCGAAGGTCGGTTTGCTGTGTATGTACTGTCTCCGACATAACACTCGATCATTACGTTCTGTATAAACTTACGACATTCCTGTCATTATTAACACAGTAATGAGGACGATTCATTATGTCTTGAATTAGAGCGGTGTTCAGAGTGCCGAATGTGACCATTTACAGTTTGACCAGATGATTTTGCATTAACGCCAGCTAGCAGCGATGTTTTTTTGTACAATTTCGATAATGGCAGAGGTCTTGTAAATAATTATCCGCAAATAGGTTTTCTTGCTGTGGTATATCCACAACTTCTCCAGAATAGAGCATTCCTTGGGGTCCACATTGAGATATAGATGGCGTTGTGTATGAGCTTACGCTATTTAACCTTTCTCTAATTCAGAATTCAGCATTTCACAATGCCAACATTGAAATATAGATGGCGCTGTAGGAGTGATTGCCTCTTAAACATTCCACTGTCCATTACTTTGAAATATAGATGGCAGAATGTTCAGAATCGAACATTTTTCGAAGCACACATTAATGGCGCTCTGAAATGGCTTCCCTGTGATCGACTATCGCTCAGCTCACTTGAATAACCGCAACCACAAGTGTTTTCGGCCGATTTTCTGCCCGAAAGCAAACAGTCTTCAACGATTTTCAACTTATCTGGCAACCAAGAATTCTTTGAGGCCACTCTTTTTAAAAAAAAAAAAAAAAATAATGTAATAATGTAATGTAAATGAAACAATGAAAGTAACGAAAGGTATTTTGTTTGATAAGAACTCAATTATCCTTTCGTGAACGTCCTTGTTGCGTTTTACGTTCGTTGCACATGCATACAACCAGCAGAATATATGCATGTACGCACATGTTTTTCGTTTTCTTTCTGTTTAAATTAATGGCATTTCCAATTTTATTGAACAAGAAAATGCCATGAAAATCTTTAATTAAAAATCCCATGCACATACAACATGAATGAAGACAGCAGTAAGCATGCAATTCGGCAAACATCATGCATGCACATTCCTGATACATACAGGCTTATGTGTAGTACCACATACATACCCCCCCCTCTACCATAAATGTAAATCTGTACAATTTAATCACTGTTAAAGGAAAGTTTCCACAATAAAAACGCACTTGCCAAAAAAAAAAACAATTTTGCTTTCAACTGGAGGGGAGAGAATCCCACCAAGCCACAATCATGGCCTGCTCAATTGTCTAGGCTAGAAGGGTGCACTCTATCTCGGTCGACACACTTTCCACGAACGTCAAGAAACGCCGACATGTAACGGTGCGGTGAGTGTTGAGACACTGCTGGGGTTGTCTTTTGTTGTTGTTGTTGGAGGAGCGGAGCTCAAGGATAAAGTTAGTGTATCCCGCTGGTTAATGTGTGTACAAACACCAACTTACACACAGACACACACATGCTCACATTTAAGTTAACTTTGCGGAAACACTTGGTGTTCTTGTGTCAAAGTATGTGTGTGTGTGTGTGATGGTGTGCGTGAGTCGTTGCTTTTGCTTCTGTGTGTGTAGGTTTAAATATAAGTTTCGTCATTTCATTTCTAATTAAGCGACAGTAATTTTTGTCATTGTCTTTTCTCTGGCAAATGCCACAAGGGTTGTGCTCTGGAATTTGCCAACGTCATCAGAGGTTTTGTTAAAGGATTGCCCGCCTGCCTTGCCGTTCCTTTCCGCTCCAGCGCTTGTGTCTTGCTATGCGCTCAATGTTTTCCTTTGTTGTCTCCCTCAGAGTGTAACAACGCTGTGGGTAACGAGAAACAGCCAAAAACAAGCCAGAGAAAGAAAGAAAAAAAATACCAAAAACACCAACAAATTAAGGCAGAAATGACAAAGTTTTAATTGAATTTAAATTGCAACATCATAGCACTAAATCTGGCGGTTTGCAAAACACAGTCATGGCCGCCCCTGCCCTTACCCCTGCCCCTACTATGAAAAATTATCCATTTTGCAAACCAACGACTGAATGCTTAAATGAAGTGAACAATTTCGGTGAGTGAACACAAAAAGGATCATTAAATTCGGTGTTTTTTTTTCCGGAATAGCCTCTCCCCAAATAGAAGAAAGAAATTGGATCTTTTATGAGAAGTAAACATGTCGTCCAAACAATGGCTAGCATTGGCTAGAATTCAATTGTTCAATTGTTTTGAAATTCTACGGAATCGGTTGAAAAGAATGACTACAAAGAAATGAAATGAAAATATTTGCAAAAACACGTTCTGTTGTCCGTGTGTGAGTGTGAGTGTGTGTGTGTGGTAGGATAAGAGAATTCAAATACACACGTGCCGCCCACTTACACTTCAGCATATCCGGCGTTTTCGGTGTGAGTAGTGAAACTGTACTAGTGTTGGTGTAGTAAAACTTGCTAAAATTGCATTCTTTTGTGGTTTTACTTTTTTTTTTTTTTCGAATTTCTTTTCCAGCCCAGAGAGGACGCAACTACGGAGGCACCATCACAAAACCCATCAAAGCGCCTTTGCACACATACTCGAACATGCATTCACAATGAAACTCCTCGACAGCATGCATATGTTGAGGCAATAGAGTGTAACGAATTGGAAGAAATTGTCAATTCCCAAAACTAGAAAGCAGTGTTACCACAAAACCGCTTTTTAGGGTTATTTTGTTAGACCTTGGGTTTAAATGCAAATTAATATTTTTGAACCGATTCTAGCGGTTCATTGGCAACAACCCTTCGATCTATTAATGGGTCCGATGAACAGGTGTGAGTTTTTTAAAATATCCCACTGAAATCAGGTTCTAATGAAAAAGGACTTTATCAATGTGGAACATACATTGTTGAGGTGTCCAATGCCAAAATTGGACAATCAACCTGCAGTCTGGTTTTCATTCAGCTGAGCAGCCCATTCTTCCTTATTCTCCTCTTTTTCTATCTTCTTTTCTCCTCTGACATAAGAAAAGGACTACAGTGGAACAACGTGTAGTCCAGAGATGCATTTCAAGCTTGGTTTTTTCTATAACTGGGATTGATAATAATTACATTCGCCTCTGTCCTTCTCCAGATGTGTAGGAGACGACTCTCCAAATTTTGGGTTTTTGAAATTCGTTTCATCACGGACCTGATTTCAAACAATTAGATGAGCCTTAAAATCTTCCCGACTAACCACAACAACAAAAACTAGCAGATATTTGCTAATGTCACCCTAATTAAATATTTTTTCTTCGACTGATTGGCGATATTTGTTTCGTGCCGCTCTAATGTACACTGATACTCACACACGTATGACTCAATAATAAAAAGTAAATATACCCATCTATAGATGGGAATCATAGAAGAACTCGTTTTTTGTTTCTTCTCGTCTCCCCTTTTTGTACTCCGGCCTGCGCTACTTTATCGATAGTCGTTGTTGACTAGAGTGTGGGCGGATATATCGTCTATGTCTATGTGTGAGTTGTTATTGTGTGCATGTGGTCAATATAAAGGAATTACAATTGAAATTGCTGTTTTTATCCGTTCTTCTACATATATCGTCTCGTATAAAACTTGTTGTCGTTCGACTTGACGATTTGTTCCTCTCTACAACCGAAAACAGCCGCTCCTGCTCCCCTCCTTCCGTTTGAATGGTTCTTTTAGGGCTTTCGCTTTGTTTTGTTCCTTTTGCATTGGGTTGAATTGCGAATGGTTGTGGGGGGTGTACATGTGTACGAACGTACGTTTCGTGCTGTTAAAATTGTATTGCATACTTTTAGGTGTGTTGTAAAAATTTTGCACCATCATTGTGTTAGTACGGACGAACAGTGGCAATATGGGACAGAGTCCGAGTCTTCAACTTCAACCAATGTGTGTTAGTTCAAAATGACACCCCGAGAAATGTGTTCGCTCACAAAAGAATCCACATTCAGTATACAAACAAAATTACGCTGGAAACAGGGTGGGAGAAGACATCGTCGGTACACGTTCGAAAGTGGCATTTATTTGGAAATTAAATTTTTGATTTAATTGCTTTGGAATTTCACAGGAAATCATGGGTGGAGATTTTCCAATTAAAGTACGGTGAATGTTAGAAGTTGTGTTAGTTTTGTGCTAAACCTATTCTGAACGGAGACAATGGCTTTAACAGGTGAGCAGAGCCAGTAAGGTTT
Organism: Hydrotaea cyrtoneurina; assembly: GCA_958296145.1. Classification (NCBI taxonomy): domain Eukaryota; kingdom Metazoa; phylum Arthropoda; class Insecta; order Diptera; family Muscidae; genus Hydrotaea; species Hydrotaea cyrtoneurina. The sequence goes on along the minus strand of OY282513.1, from coordinate 53,459,510 downwards.
ATTGAGAAAAGTAATGTGCAAAGGCCAACTTTTAAAAGCAAAACAAGATAAGTGTTATTATCGTAAGGAATGAAGAGGCTAGACTTAATATTGATTCATACAAGCATTTAAGACTGGCCCGGGTTAAGACTAGAACAACTGAGAAAACTGCAATTCTAGCCCAGATACCAGCTGTCGGTTGGTGTCCCAGCTAAACACTAGAATAACTCACGACACCCGTACTTATTCTATTATTTTATTACTAGTAAGTTGTAATGCGCCTATGGCACCCGTTGAAATATGGAAAAAAAATTTTGTAAAAAAAAAAAAAATTTGGAAAAAAAAATTTTGTTTAAAAAATAAATTTTTGTTGAAAAAAACAAAATTTGTAAAAAAAAATTTTGGAAAAAAAAAATTTTGGTAAAAAAATTTGGGGAAAACACAATTTCTGTACAAAAAAAAAATATTATTTTTTTATTATTATTATTTATAGACAATTATAGAATGCCTATTTAAATTCCTACGTACTGCGTGACAGAGTCAGTGAATCAGTGAATCAGTGTCGAGGGTAAATATATATTAAGAAGATTTTTCTGGCTTGCTGAAATTCTCATTTTATTATTTCTCTACGTCCCTTCTCACAAATTTAAATAGTGTGGTGAAAAAAATCTAATTTTAAATCCCAAGAGATAAACACAGCTGTCGGTTGGTGTCCCAGCTAAACCCTAGAATAACTCACGACACCCGTACTTATTCTATTATTTTATTACTAGTAAGTTGTAATGCGCCTATGGCGCCCGTTGAAATATGGAAAAAAAATTTTGTTGAAAAAAAAAAAATTTGGAAAAAAAAAATTTGTAAAAAAAAAAAAAAATTTAAAAAAAAAATTTTGGAAAAAAAAATTTGGGGAAAACACAATTTCTGTACAAAAAAAAATATTATTTTTTTTATTATTATTATTATTTATAGACAAATTATAAAATTTCCTACGTACTGCGTGACAGAGTCAGTGAATCAGTGAATCAGTGTCGAGGGTAAATATATATTAAGATTTTTCTGGCTTGCCGAAATTCTCGTTTCATTATTTCTCTCCATCCCGTCTCACAAATTTAAATAGTGTGGTGAAAAAAATCTAATTTTAAATCCCAAGAGATAAACACTGGCAGAATAAATGTCACATAAATTAAAAACTCTCTAATTGTGACAGTTAAGGTCCTTTTCCTCCCCCCCCCTTGATGCAAAATGCAAAAGGACACACACATTCTATTTGCAGTGACTGTGTATGCACACATGTGTACAAATGCATGGGTAAATATATTTTATGGTTGTAGGATTCACACACAGGCTTTCGTTTGCCAAATCAACCACAGTTAATTCTCTTTGTAATGTTCGAAATTAAAACGTTCAATATTTATTTCCCCTAATACGAAAATGTTGTGGTAAGCCATCTGTGTGCGTACACACACTCACATACCAATATGTCGATGTATGTTTTGGCAAACACAATCACAACAAATGTTTATTGGTAAAATCCACATAAAATCCATATCTGAATAGATATTTAAACTCTGTTTTGGCTGCTGGTTTGATTGTGGGTGAGTTGGCCAAGGATTTGGGAGTATTTGGCTTTGATTGTCCAAGTATTTTGTCGATATGTCATAAAATGTTCTTTTATAATTGGAAATATTTTAACTGAAGGATTTTGTGGTCTGGCCTGGTTGTTTTTTGCCTCGTCTTACCCTTTGCCCTCCATGTTGGCCAATAGGATATGTGATATTACTTAACATTGGCAAGACAATTGTCATTTCCATATGGGCAAAGGTTCGATATTAATTGCTCGTTACTTTAACACTTCAAATGGACATTTTTTTTTTTTTTTTTTTTTTTGGATTTACGGTTTACATTTACTACAGCCAAAGGCTTTAAATGGCTATATCGGTAACGGATTTGGCACCGGAGGCATTTTTGCCATGTGGTTTATGTCGAATGTCGGTTGCAAAAATGTTTATCATACAAACAACATTTGTTAAATTTAACAAATTTACATTGGCAACATGTATTGGAAGTTTTGCTATTTTAATTCTTTACTTTAGGGGATTTTATTGGGTCCAATGGTGTCATAAATAAAAGAAGATATTGTAGGTGGGCAACAGAGAGAGTTTGAGAGAGTGGATCCTGAATTAATGAAGAAATGTCACGACTGCATATCGATATAATAGCCAAGATTCAGAGGGAGAGATGGAGGTTGAGAGAGAGAGAGAGGATCAATGGAATTATAACGGAGCAGGAGAGAGATAGAAAGGGATTTGGAGAGGCTCTTGAATTAATGTAACGTTTCGGACGGATCGAAGGACCAAAAAAGGAAATAAAATACCCTGTAGTTCTGCTAATAGACTTAATTCGTCTGCCCTTCAGAGGGTCGTTGGTTCTAAACAAAGACACATTTCTAATTTTCAAAAAATAAAATAAGAGACCCTGTACTTCTGCTAATAGACCTTTGACCTTCTAAACAAATACACATTTCTTATGTTAATGTAAATTGACCAACGTTTTTCTCGATCGAAGGACCAAAAATGGAAATTAAAGACCCTGTACTTCTGCCAATGCACTTAATTCGTCTGCCCTTCAGAGTGTCGTTGGTTCTAAACAAAGACACATTTCTTATATTAATGTAAATTCACCAACGTTTTTCTCGATCGAAGGACCAAAAAAAATAAAATAAGAGACCCTGTATTTCTGCTAATAGACCTTTGACCTTCTAAACAAAGACACATTTCTTATGTTAATGTAAATTCACCAAAGTTTTTCTGGATCGAAGGACCAAAAACGGGAAATCAATCTTTGCTTCCAAACATAGACACATTTCGTATGTTCCACTCGAAGGACAAAAAAATCCCTTGCCCATGTCACGATGTGGCACAAATCTAAATTTTCCCTCTACACTCGCAAGCGCCTTAGTAACTCTACTCTGCACGACTTGATGAGTTCCTGTTGCTCTCGAACTCTCCGTTGTATTGCATTTGATGTACCCAAATCCAATAGAACCGAGAGAAGTCTTAAAAGTTTTCCTAAATAAATATTACTCGACTAAAGTACTTATGCACTATGCTTTGGCAAAAGTTTCGTAGCTCTGACATTTTCCCTAGCCGCGACCCCTCCCCCATAGTCCTCTTATGGAAGCAGTTATTAGCGCCTGGCATCGATTACCAACAACAACGCAACGCACAGAAATAGAAACAACACCGAAGAATGAAACGAAAGCAAATCCTGTATAACTTTTCAATGCATTTCACAAAACAAAACAACAATGGCAGAAGCTCTTTGTGTAGAAGGACCTCTTTGAAAGGCTTAAACTTTATTGCATTTAACACTTACTAGGCTTTATTTCGTTTTATTTCAACTTCTTGACAAACTTTTAGCGCGGGTGTGGCCAAGGAGGAAGAGCAAAGAAAAAAACTATTAATACGTACTTTGTTTTCCATGATTCGCCGGGTCCCTTGTTAGTTTTGTGTTTTGTGTGCAAAAAGAATACGGAAATGAGAAATTTATTTATAATGTCAAAGTTTCAGTCACAGTGCGAAAACTAAGTAGTTTCCAATAAAAATGTCAGGAAATTCCAACAAATATATATAGTATATATATATCCGCCAACGTTTTTTTTCTTCTGTTGTTAGCTTGAGCGTTGGCAACAGCCTTAGTGTTACTTGTTCTTCCTCTTTTATTTTCCTCAACTTCCGTTTATGGCTATTATCACAGTAAAATAACAATAATGGCGTCAATGTCTGACACCAGCACTATACTGGCCAACGTTGATAGTGCCGCCTTCGCCTTCGCCTCCGCTTGCGCCGGCTTTATGACCAGGAACTCCGTCACAACCGGTTGCATTCGGCTGGTTGGTGTTACCAAAGCCAAACACAATTTCCGTTAAACATGGCTTACATTTAACTTAACTTATGGCGACTGATATTTATGAATGCATAAAACTAAAGCGGTCAGACGGTTATACAAAAGACATTGTCGAGCTTCTCCTGGGCCAATGCGAAAGGAAGACACAGCCAAACCGTTAAGACCGAACAAAAAGTCTCAGTTAATAAAAGCACAAAGTCTAAGTAATAGGAAGTTAAAAGGTTATAAATACCCACAGAGGCACTGATGGAAAAACTGCAATAATCGTGTTTCTATGAAGGATTTCTGACTGAAAAGGATTAAAGTTTCGGGCTTTCTGTTTGAGAGAGTTGTGTTCTTCTGAAAGGATAGCCCGTAGGCAAGATGTCATCGTTAATTTTAAAAATGTTGTTTATGATTTATGTGATTACATTTCAAAGGCAAAGACACATACAAAAAACAAAAACAGGAGAAGATATTACTATCTATCTGAAAAAAAGGACTACCATGTGGACATCCTTTTGGGATTAATAAAACCAACATGAAATGTTATTATTTGTTTGTGTTTTTATGTTTGCGCCTGGTAAACAAAAAGTCTGCATTGGACACATTTCTTTTATTGTCATTGCCCTCTGAGTAAAATTTCATACATGTAGGGGCTTGTGTCCATGGTCTTAAGGATATTTGAAGATAAAAGATATCTCAAAGTGGTAAGACGATTTCAACACTGAGAGAACATTTGCTGGGAGTCTTAAAGAGTAGGCAGGGTTATCGACAAATGTGACTGAAGTAGGGCTAAATGATCAACCTAACGATTCTCCAAGAAAACTAGCCCTTTAAATGCTCAAAAGTGTTATTTTTTAAATATTCAACACATAATTTTTCAAAAGTGGACAAATAATTAAGTAAAATTAAAAAAAATTAATAAAACTGTTTGTTATCTCGTCCAGTTTTCGAAATATGGACATTTCGATTTTGGTAATTTTAGTCTTCAATGTAATATATATATATATATATAGCCGATATCTCGATAACTAGAGGAGATATAATTCTTTTTTGTTCTCATTTTGGGCTGATTTATACAAAGAAAGACAACTCTGGCTTGTGTCAGCTGGTAATTTCACTTGTTTGCTCTTACAAATCTTTTTGGGCAAATTGTTTTTGTGACAAAATTTCGCACCCTAAAGTGTGTTGCCCCTTAAATCTTAGAAATAGAGATGAAATCTCCCTCTCTGCCTTCCTAGTTGAAGCCTCCTCGGGAGCCGTTTTTATTTTCCAATGATATGGACAACGGTAAAGAGTCCACTGTTTTTGACATGAAGTATAAGTAGACAAACGTTTTTGAATCCATCTAAATTTTAATCTATCTGCAATTTAAATCCATTATCTGTGTATATTTTTCCCGGACAACGTCATACGAATCTGTTCCATCCATCTGTCAATTTTTTTTTTAATTTGAAAGTATCCTTACAAACCTTTTCATATTATTTTACTTACTAGCAAGTTATGCCTTTCTTTTCTCTAAATGTAAATTTTTTTACTGAATACTATTTTGTTGTGTTCAAATCTTAGGTATCCTTTTGGTATTTCAACGTCTAGAGAGAGAGAGAGTGATGTAGTAGTCCTTCTTCAAAACATTTGTATTTGCCTTGGGCTACTTCTGCTACTACAAAATACACTGAAGGACTACTTGTTAGGAGAGAGAGAGAGAAAAAATGTGAAATGAAATACTTTAGGTTAAAAATGTTTCTTAAACTCGCACACACAATCGCCCATGTTCGCAATTATAATTGCATAATTTATTTATTATCCTTACACACACACACTTACAATTACATACGCAAAAATGTCATTCTCATTGTCTGCATCTCATTTGGGTCCTTTCCACTACATTTGTCTCCGACGACGATGACGACGTCGACCAACCTACATTCATTCGTACATGCGTACATTGTTGTTGCTGCTGTTGCACAGAAATTCCTTATGACTTTCCTTCTCGCCCTCTTCGTTTCCCTTTAAGCTCTTAGCCCAATGTGAGCTGGAGCAGAAATTTCCATGTGACACTAACTGAAAATTGATGTCAAATGTCTCCGAAGGCAATTTGTAGTTGCATTTTATATGCAATTTTCGGTTACCGCCGGGCGACGGGGTCCGGGTGAGTGAGGTCTTTTCTAAGTAAAAGTTTATTATTTTCTCAAAAATGTTTTTTCATCTTCCACTTCAGCTTCTTCTGTTTTCGGTTTTTGTGGTTTAATGGTAGTAATTAAATTTCATCAGATTTTTCTACTTCTTCTGGCTGTGTGGTGCCGATGTTACCGAGGCTGGTCGTCTTCTCGATGTTGTGTAAATGTGTTTATGGCTGCAGCATAAAAATGTTGCATCAAAGATGTTGTCATCTCAGTGACGACTGTGGCAGGAGATGTGTTGCGTTGAAAGTTTTGAATAATGACTGTGGCAAAATAAGTTTTTCAAGAAAATGACACGAACATTGTTTTTTTCTGTTTCTTTGATGGGGGGAAAGAAAAGTTGTTGAAGGATATTGTGGAAAATGCTGCTCAAGCATTTGAGAATAACATGTACATGCTTAAATTTGGTGTGTTGCTACTAGACAATTTTTAGAAATTTAGTAGAAAAAATGTGTGGGGGTCCGGGAGTACATTCGAATGTACTTCCGTTCATATCAGATGAAGTCCTAACACAAGATTTCTTAAATGGAACAGTTAACAAAATTGCGCTTTATAATCACTGTACCATTTGATTTCTCTCCTAAGAAAACCAACATTCCCTTGCGTCTCAACTTTATCTTCATATTTTGCCCAATTCCAACTTGTTGAAGATATCAAGGAAACTTTTCCAAATTCTATTCTGGTCAAAAAGAAAAGGCAAGAGCAACTACTAGCACACCCTTAAAATGTATGTATCTGAACGCACCACCACATATCTCACCCACCAAGCTCGTCCTTTAAGCAGATGCTCTGCTGTAAAACGACACCCTCGTTTTGTTGCCACAACAAAAACAAAGCAAATACATAAATGTAGGTCAAATCAATACTTTTCCATTAACGATTGTTAAACAAAGAAATGGTCGCTCCCCCCCTCCCAACCACCACCAACACGGTAAAGAAGCAAACAGAAGAAATCTTCATTAAATGCTTACAATACGACAGACGGTGATATTTAACGATGTCCTTCAATTATACTTAAAGCTAATTAGTTAAAATGTTCCAAAGATATGACGGCACACACACACTCACACTCACCGATTGTGACAGTATGGGAAAATGACACGCACCCAAAAGAGAACGGAAAGAGGATCAATGTGCCCCATTCCGCAAGTTGTAGAGGGGACATTGTTTTACTAATTGCTTTGTGTGTGTGTTTTTTTTTGTCAGGACAAAAAGGACACTTGGTTGGTGATCATCTCATGCTGAATTTGATTATCGCCCCATAATGTGGCCCAGGAATGCATGGAGGTTTTTGTGGTGGCTGAAGGTGAAATTGGTTTCTAGACTGCGTTTTTATCGAAAACTGTCATATAGGGTAGCCATTATTGGGAAGGAGTGTCATTAAATACTTGGGACATGTCAATGTCGTATGTGGTTTTCTATACACAAAAATAGATAATTCCTTCTATATGTGTGTACACATAAATATGTCAGTAAGTGGGTTTTTTGTCTAATACAATCCATTGGCTTACACATACTTATATATTTGTTGTGGTTCTTTTTTTTTTATTCAATATTATTTTTATCATTTCGACAGGGTTGATTGTATTTCATGATTGAGTTTTCCGAGAAAACAACCCATATATTATTCATCCACATGAGTACTGGGGGGGAGTGGGGTGTATAAGTATGTTAAGTGAATTGAAAAACCACCCTCCACCAACAATGATATGATAATGATAATGAGAACAGGTTACTTAATTAAATTTTATTGATGGAATCATTACGGGCAAATATTGAATTTCATAACCAGAATTTGTGCGAAATACCCTTATTAACGTGGTGGTTGTACATTTTCCAAGGCTTTCGGTGGTCTCAAATATTTCTTGATTGTTTCCCCAAATATGCAAGCTGGTATTTAATGAATAATTGAGAAACACTGTGAGAAATATAAAATAGTCAATAAGGCGTACAGTGGAATATCCTTACTACCGATGATCTCTGAATAATTTAAAAAAAAAACATTTTAAAATTTTACTAGAAATTCCGCATGTAATAAAAAGTTGTGGACAAATATGAAAGGTCAATAATTCCGTAGCAGCAGGAAAACCGGTTTTTATAACCACTTTTACAAAAAAATACCAATTTCATTTGTAGAACTTTGAACTTAGAACAATGAGAAATGCTTACATTAGTTTGGTGATACAGCAAATAACCGTACCATTCATTCTGGTGTAGACACCAAATTTATATTCCACTATCCAGTTTGAAGTTACGCTGCCTGAGTGATTCAAATACAAAGGAAAATAATCTTAAAAACAGAAAAACCGTTTTTTTTTTAAAAAAAACCCGGATTTTATGTTTTAATTATAAAACAAACCGGTTTTACGGTTTTTATTATAAAAAAACGGTTTTTATTATAAAAAAAACGGTTTTTATTATGAAAAACCGGTTTTTACTATAAAACCACGGATTTTACTATAAAACCACGGATTTTACTATAAAACCCCGATTTTTATTATAAAAAACCTGTTTTCCGGTTTTTACTATAAAAAACCGGCTTTCCGGTTTTTACTATAAACAACCTGTTTTCCTCTTTTTATTATAAAAAACCTGTTTTCCGCTTTTTACTATAAAAACCTGTTTTCCGCTTTTTACTATAAAAAACCGGCTTTCCAGTTTTTATTATAAAAAACCTTTTTTCTGGTTTTTATTATAAAAAGCCGGGTTTCCGCTTTCTATTATAAAAAACCGGTTTCTATTATAAAGAACCCTGTTTCTATTAAAAAAAACAGTTTTCCGGTCTTTATTATAAAACAACCGGGTTTCTCGTTTTTATTATAAAAAACCATTTTTCCGGTTTTTATTTTATAAAAACGGGTTTCTCATTTTCATTATAAAGACCCGGTTTTACAAAAGCTTGCCAATTTTCTTTGTAATCACTTTGAACCCGTTTTTTATACAAACAAAAAAAGGGGCTCAACGTAAATAAAATAGGGACATTATCACTGATATAGGATACTAGAAATAAGAAATCACCTCGTCGGCCATAACTTCTTGCAAAGCTAACTATTTTCTAAGTAGAGCTTTACAAAGATCAAAGCTAAGAAAATACCAAGCACTCGAGACTGTCCAGAAAAATGTGTGAAAAATACATAAACAATTTTCACACATTTTTCTTAACAAGCTCTTAGAATGAATACAGGGATAAGTCACTAATAGCTTGGGCCTACATAGTTTTTCTATTTGGCATAACTTTGCAATTTATTCACTGTTTTACCTAATTTCTTTGTAAAGCTAATGATCCGCTTCTCTTTTCGTTTATATTTTAATTCTCAGCCAAATTTTGCAATTTTCGAAATGTTTATATTTTCATTCATCTTCATTGTGAAAATATTATTACATAACAGGCATTATTTTTAAAGCCCTATTTAAGTTCTGTTAAATTTAATTATTTACTTAAACATTTCATATTTTTAATTAGTGCAATTTTTTTTGGTTGCCTTTGAAATTTTCACATGGAAAATGTCATTTAATATTAGAATTTAAAATATTTTGCCAAGCGACAAGTACATTACTTTACCAATGAAACTAAATGAAGTTCATTAATATCTAAATAATATTAATTAACACAAAAATTGTAATTATATTATCAAACATATTAACACATTGTTGGCAAAAGCATTTAAGTTGAATGTTAAAAAAAAACATGGCAAATATAGTATAGAGGAAAGATTAGTTGCGAGACAAGTTAATATTTAATTGGATATTGAACACAAATGAGAAATGAAATGGCCAAGAGTTTCTCATTAGGTGGCCAAAGGGAAAACTTTCCAGATCAGTAGGAAACCTCTACTTCGATTTTAGTTTCTTTGGAATTTCGAAATTTATTTTCCTTGGCTTTCTGTAGACAGTTTAAAGTCCCGTAATATCCATTTAAAAATTCAAAAAGTCCCCCTCTTGGCAAATCTCCATAAATCAATAAATGCAATTACCGCAACATAACAACAACAACAACAACAGCAGCAGTAAGAGCAAAACCCAACACTCTTATTCAATTAAAGGCAACATGTAGTTTGCAACCCTTCCGTGTTGGAACTAAACCGACAATGTCACCAATAAAGAACATATTTAATGTTTGCCATAACCGACTGTCGTCTGTTTGTTGTTAGCACTTGTTGTACCCGCATTTTTCTTACTTACCCGCTTATCCCAACGCTCCCACCCCTCCTAACAAATGTATGCTCAACACTTACCAGTCACACTTTAACGTAAGACTTTCGTTAAACACAACACAGACGCAGCCACACACAGACGACACCACTACAAGCGACATTAAGTGCATATGGTGTCATAAGGACAATTGCCAAAATGTTGTTGCCTGGTGGTTTTTTTTTGTGTCCTTTTCGTTGTTTCGTTTTTTTTTTACCAGCACTGAATGGTGTTAATGTTTGTTCCAAATGTTTGCTTAAAGTACAAAACAAAAGAAGACGAAAAAAAAGTTTTCATTTAAAAACACTCGTACATTTACTTACATTTGCCATTCATGATGTTTGCAGAAAGGGCTGCACCATAAACAATCCGCAACATAACATAGCAAACATTGTTTACATTGGGCCAGGACAAAGGAGTGGTTGCCGGCCGACTTGAATTTGCCTTGCCTTGCCGTGCCAGGACATTGCCTGCGTTTGCTGGCAATACAATAAATGTGATTGAAGGTTATACGGTTGAACTGAAAGAATGAATTTCTGCTTCGGTGTTTTCTCTCAAGGACTCTGTGGGAAATGGTAAACATTATCAACATTAAGTTGCCACCGTAAGTGCCCAGGCAAAGAGAGAACTATTGGGTGTTTTTCATATGGGATATTTTATCATGAGTGGCCTTCAGGTGCAACAACAAAACAAAAATTGCTGTGAAAATGATGTTTGCCAATTGTTTCATTTGATACTGATAAAACTGTGAACATTACTTGTGAACTTCAGACCAACGTTGGGCGCCAGTTTGCTGGTTGTTTGTTGTTATATAATAAATATCTTATTTTTTACATTTAAAACCTTATTTGAAATGACCTCGTGCATTGAATAAACTTTCCATTTTCTGAGTCACGCCTCTATTTTGCCAAGACTACATTGGAAAGCCGTACATTGATTACATACCAAGGTTGGGCGCCAGTTGGCAGTTATGGGCTTCATCCTATGATGCAACCATCAATTTCAAATTTATGATAGAATTAAGAAAACGACGATTTCCGCCAGTTACCAGCAATAGTTAGAATGTCAATGCGGCAATGTGGATCATTTGATACTACTAGAAGAAATTTGAAATCCGTGGCGATTTTAAGTTACACACGATCGCCAGTTAGCAGTCTCAGTTGTTAAGATCTTGTTGAAATAATGCCAATGTCTACTTTACTATACTATATTGAATTGTTTTTGCCTTAAAAAATACGTATGCAAATTGGGCGGCATTTCCAAGGGAACAAGATCGGGCGCCAGTTAGCTGATACATTCGTAGAGTCTTCTGAAGACTTTTCTGAAAATAAACAAATTATTTTCCATTAAAAATATTTATTTATTAATTACAATACAAAGTAAATTTATATTCAAATTTTGGGTCCAATCCATTAAAAATATTTTTAAACATTTCAAAAAATGAGTTGTTCTTACGGTGCGAAAAAAAACCTTTTGTTTTATAGAATTAACAATTCTCAGAAGGTTTTTCGTCGCTTTAAAAATAAACTTTCCATTTCTGATCTTTTTTTTTTTCAATATATATCTGTCAGAGGTCGCCTTTTAATTCTTGTTTACCCATTCATTTCATAACTCTTCTGAAGACATTTGTCATAGACTGCGCCATATACCCGTTTGTGATTTCAAATATTTCTATCATCAAAACTGGAATTCTGTTTCACCGGCGTCTTCTTTCTTGCCACATAGGTGGACAGCAGAATGTGGGAAAAATGTGTTGAAAAGCAAAACAAAAAAAAACATGTAACGCCCCCAGGACTTGCCAGAATAACTTTTAAATATTTACATAGCGTTAAATCTATTAAGGAGTATGGAATTTCTATAATAGGATTTTTTTCTTCTCTCTGCTTATTTTTCTGACATGCCATCGACTTGCTTGCTCTGGCATTGTTGTCTAAGTCTATTTGCCTAAGTTTCTTTTTCGTTTCTTCTGTTCAAACAGTCTGGTGAAAAGTAAATCTTCTTCTGTAGTTGTGTTTTCTTCTGTGCCGTCTTGTGTAATGAAATGAAAGTTTACCCGGGAACAGGGATGATGAAGAGAAACTTTCCATTATCCATAGTCGGTTGTTTAGAAGTCGTGTGTTGTTGTTTTATTGTTGTTAGGAAATTGTTAATTTTCCCCCCTACAATTGTTTGGGGGATTTTCGTAGTGAATTTTTGCTGATCTTTAGCTGTGCTGTCCGTAGGAAAGTTTCTAAGCCATAAAGTAATGAGCTAAGGATTCCGGTGAATGTTGGCCGGGGGTTTTGTCTTGTATGGCTTCTAAGAGGGTTTGACGTGAAACTAGTTGGCCTATAAAAGGTGATTAAAGGCCATACGGCCTTTAGTTTAGGGATTTGATTAAACATTTGAAATGGTTGGCTATAGAACGGAAATTGAGAGTTTCAGTGGGATTTTTCTTTTCTTAATAAAAATCTTTTTGAATTTTCCTAGGCACTAACATTAATATCAGCAATTGCTTTTAGGTCTCATCCTTTCTCATATCCATAATTTAAGCACGATTTTAATTCTTAGCAATGATATATTGTTGTCGAATCGGTCTAGTTTATTATTTAATGCGAGCCAGAGCCTCGTTTTCTTAAACACTTTTTCGGTACTCCATATTTACCTAAAGAGGAACTTTGTTTTTCAAATATTCCAAATTTTGTGGGTATTTCTTGTTTTATTGCGTAGGAAAAATTAACTGGAGATTTCAAACTTTACATTCTTTTCCCTTTGCAATATATTTTCAATAAGTCATTTCTTAATTACCTTTAAACAAATTGCTATTTCTATTATTTTGCCATCATCTCAATTTCAGTTTTGGCCAACTCCAATTCCCCCCCAGTAATGAAATGATATTGCATTCAAATTTATAACTTCTGTGTCTGCCACCTATTTTAATTAAATTTCTTTTACCAATATCTATTTCAATATATAGCAGTTTTTTTTTTTTTTTTTTAAAAAAAACACACCCACACACACACATCTCTTTGATTAATTTGCAGTTTCGGCATTTTGACATCAGCATCATCATCATATTTCAATTTATATTCGTTTTCAATTAAAACGAGATTTATTACACTTTTCCATCTTTGCCAACGGAGTCCGCACGATCCTACCAATAACAAAACAAAATATTTTTGTTGTTTTTGTTGCGAATATTCGAAAAACAAATATTGGTTTTAATAAAACATTAACCCAAAAACAAAAAAAAAACAACAACGAATGACGCCGACCGAATAGGTACACACAGACGAAACTAAATCGAGTGAAAGAACAAAAATAAAAACATACACACAAAAAATAAATATTAAACTTTTGACACACTTCCGTTTAACCTAAAAAGCGTGAGCAAACACAGCGAGCGAAACAGGCAGACAGACAGCCAACCCAACTCATCGAGTGGGGCACGACCTTCTGGGCCACCTTCTACTCGTTCAATTGTTGGCAAATCCAAACTAAAACGCATATTTCGCCAAAAACGTTCATAAATAAATATTTTGCGTTATTGTTGTTGCTGTTTGCATTTACACAAAATATGAATATTTGCAAAGGTGCTGGTTGGCTGGCGTCCGTCCGTCCGTCCAACTACGACTCCTTTTTGGAAAACTTGAAGCTGTCAAAAGAAATTTTCAAACAAATAAAATTGAATCGGTCAGAAGGGGAGACGGGGCTGGGCAAACAGGCATGGCAAAGTTTGCATTTTAGTAGTTAAACGTTTAGTTTTAGCATATAATAAATTATGCGCAATAAAATGGAAAAGCTCGTCGAAAACGCCACAAACGGCCACAACTGCTTACCATCCATTGTGAAAATAACAAAAAGAAAAAAAAGAAAAGCAAGCAAACGACTCATAACCAAAGAAAGCGAAAATGATAAAATGCCCATTATCCCGAAGGGCGGAGCACAGAAATTCATTCGTTTGGCAGGACGAAATTTATATCAATAACTTTTGTAAAACATGACTGAAAAATGATGATTTATTATACATTGATGGCTGATACGGGTGGGGGGAGACAGGGGGCTAAAGCAGCAGTGAAAGCGTTTTGGTTATTGCTTAAACCCCGTATATGATGATTATGCTGATGGTGTTTAGTGATGAGGAGAGAGAAACCAACTTTTATGGTACTTTCTGCCATTCTTTTTCCAAAAATATTTTCTTCTTTTTTGTTTTTGGCAAATAGAACGTGCTTGGCTTGGCTGTTGCTTTAACACTTTGTGGCGGACATCGTTTGAGTCTCTTTTTTGTTTTATTTCTGGTATTGAATGTCTTTAGCATTTATTGGCAAAGTTTGCCAACTTTTCGCATATGCACTGAAAAAAAAACAAAAATACAAAAAAAAGAAGAAATAAATTATGAATCGTTATCAAACTGTTCGTATTTACACTAAGACAACGAATGAACAAAAATCGTTTTTCATCCCAATGCATTTTTTCATTGTATTAATGAAAATATGTCATAGTTATTTATGGTGCTAGTTTTTCTGGGCTAGAATGCCAAAATCTTAATATATATTTTATATTTTAATATATATTTACCCTCGACACTGATTCACTGATTCACTGATTCACTGATTCACTGATACACTGATTCCCTGATTCACTGACTCTGTCACGCAGTACGTAGGAATTTAAATAGGAATTCTATAATTTTCTGTAAATAATAATAATAAAAAAAATAATATTTTTTTTTTGTGTTTTCCCCAATTTTTTTTTTTACCAAAATTTTTTTTTTCCAAATTTTTTTTTTTTACAGAATTTTTTTTCCAAAATTTTTTTTCAACAAAAATTTTTTTTTTTTCAAAAAAAATGTTTTTTCCAACAAAATTTTTTTTTTTTCAAAATTTTTTTTTTTTTCAACAAAATTTTTTTTCCATATTTGTTTGGGATTTCCAAAATTTAACATTGGAAAATGTTTGCACATCGTTTGGCTATTGCAGCTAGGTAATTGTTGCCGATTCAATGATTCTATCAATCTGCTGTCCTTTGCAGATTTGCAAATGCTCTCTTGTATACACTCTTCCTTTTTCTTCTTGGATAGTCAATGAATACATTTGCTCACTTTGTCAGTTATATGCGGTATAACTATTTTTTTTTCCATCAAAATCCTAAAGTAAAAATTCCCAAATTTGGTCTTTTCTTCAGAGTGGTAAAAGTTCTTGATTCATTAATCTGCTCTCCCCGATATTAATGATTTGGCTCTACTATCCAGATGTATGAACTGGTACAATTTGAAACCAGTTTAGTGTTTTTTCTATCAATAACACCCTCGGTTACATTTACTCAAGGACTACCCAAAATTCTTTAGTTTTGCAAAGCGCAAAATGTTTCCTTTTTTTCAGTGTACCTTTCTCCCAGAGAATGTGAAAACAGCAAAAAAAAAAAGGAAAACCATTTGCCTACATTTTGGCGCATTCGAAGTGCACGTTCATTGCACTGCATACTTTTCAGCTGTGTCGTGTAATTTTCGCTGCACACCAACCGTCATCATGATTTATATGCCACATTTGCTCTGGTTTTATAAGTGCGTTGTATTGTGTGGTACCATGGCCACCAAAATATCCATACATTAGCATATGCTAATACTATCCAGTATTGGTTTTTTTTCATTCGTTGTTACTTTTGCAGGATAAGCATTTCTTCCATTCGATCTCTCACACAACTGATTTACTGCAATATGATGGCTGCGATTGTTCCAGATAGCAAGAGATACGACTAAAGATAGTTCTTTTTTTTTTTAAATACATATGTATTATTTTCTGCTGCTAACTTTGCACAATGTTTTTTTCTTTCTCTATTTTTGGTAAAACATTTCCTCATGTTCTCTTTCTGTTTTTTTTTTTGTGTATTTGCAGCTGTAAGCTCTATGAAACCCAACATGGACACCACAAACTGCATCCTAGTCCAAGATGTTAAGTCGCAACCGCATGATTTGCATGGCAATGCTAAAACAAACATACTCAGTGGCAATAGTTTACAGCCGACAGCTTACCCCACAGAAGAATCAATACAAACCAGTACCTCCGATCATAGCTCGAGCACTGGCGGCCTGGGCGGTTCTCCTGCGGGCGGCTTTCAGAATTTGGCACCATCGTTGCAATTGCAACATCAACAGCAGTTGCTGTTGCAGCAGCAACAACCGCACAGCATCAATCAGCAAATAGGCCTGGGCATAAACAGCAACATGATGTTGGGTCAAGATGCCACACTGCCCCATCTGCAGGACCAGTCGTATACGGCGCAACAACAACAGCAGCAACATCATCATCAGCCGTTGCTGAAGTGGCCACAGGTAGTCGAACTGAAGGATTTCAATGAGTTGTATCATGCAAATATACCGGCGTATCAATTTTGGACTTTGGAATTCCGCAACAAACATCCCGCCTTTGTTCGCTTCAACTTCACCCTGCCGTGGGGCGCAAACTTTGCCGTTTATTCGCGTCGCAATGTTGCACCATCGGTAACACAATATGATTTCGTTGAATTTATCAAAGGCGGTCGCGTCGATAGTCATTTGCGGCATAGACGTAGCGCTGTCAATGCAAATGACTCCATGTACCACCGCGACTACAACAAGGATCTGGACGAGAATGGCGATATATCAATGGATATGTCCGCAGAACATTTGCAACGCTTGTCTCACAATGGTTTGCGTTTTACGGCAGCTCAGCAACATTACTTTAATGATGGCAATGATAGCTTTGAATCCGATGAGGATGATATTGATTTGGGCGACGACGACAACAACGACGGCGACGACGCTGATGATGATGTGGATAGCAACAACGATTCATTTGAGTCGGCCTCCGCATCATTTGAATATGCGGGAGACATTGAAACACCATTGGACTCGGGCAAACAATATGCACAGCAACGTTTAAGATATCAGCATCGTCAGCATCGGGCCAAACGTTCGGCGGCTGGCATGGATGGTGGTCTGCCGGCATTGGATATGGATACGATGATGGTGAACGTTTCGCTATTGCAATATTTGGACACGGGCTTATGGTTTATTTCCGTTTACAACGATGAATTGGTCTCGCACTCGGTGACACTGATTGTGGAGGAGGCTGAGGGCGTTAGCACCACTTGCCCCAATGATTGTTCCGGACGCGGCAGTTGCTATTTGGGTAAATGCGATTGCATTGATGGCTATCAGGGTGTCGACTGTTCCAAAAGTAAGTAGTAGACGAATGTGGTTAAAGGGAGTTGCTTGTTTTCGGGCGGTTTACTTTTTTCATTTCATTTCTTTTGTTTTATTTTGCTTCTTAGGAGAGACTTAAAATGTTGATTGTCGATTATGGTCAAGTGTAACCGTTGAAGTGAACAATTAAAGGGAATTCTACGAAATGTTGACACATTTTGTTGCAAGATTTAGTTATTTGGTCCCCAATTGGCTCTTTGCCATGACATTTGAATAGTGTTGCCTACTTTTAGGAACAGGTGATATTTCTTGTAGCAACAATGTTAATTAATTAATATGACACCTTAGTGCCCAAAAGGAAAACGAAATGTGTTTCAAAAGTTAACGATAAAGGAGAAATTGCTGCTAATGTTTGTCTTTCACGGAAAACCTATTAAAAATATTTTGGAATTTTCCTTTAAAACTATAGATCCGGTTGACGATTTTCAATGAAAACTAAAACAAATCCAAAGCGCCTCAGCGTTATAAATTCTGGACTGTGCTCAACATCGGCTACCCAAAACAAAGTTCATTTCAACTGTTTTACTACCTCAATGCCTTCATCTTTAAACAGCCTTGATGTTTCTCCAGAGGAAATCATTTCATCACAGAATATGTGATATAATATGTTCCTGCATGTAGCTCATAATTACTTGCTTTTACTATTCTGGCTCGCTCTGGCCACTTTCCATCACTTTCATCGGATCACTAAACGTTAAGCCTTCATCGACTGAAAGGACTTTAAAATTTGCGAATATTTC
This sequence comes from Hydrotaea cyrtoneurina, assembly GCA_958296145.1. NCBI lineage: Eukaryota > Metazoa > Arthropoda > Insecta > Diptera > Muscidae > Hydrotaea > Hydrotaea cyrtoneurina. The sequence goes on along the minus strand of OY282513.1, from coordinate 53,441,307 downwards.
AGCTCTTAACAAATTTAAAGTGTACTTTTTATGACTTTTTGCTGAAAACATAAAGAAGTTACGTTTTTAAAGCATACCTTAGGGGGGTGGTTTAACTTTACACTTGTATTTACTTATTGTAATGAAATTTAAAGTCATTATTTATCACCTTTCCTACGTCGACACACGAAAAGGAAAGGCATGAATGGACAAGGAAAAAACATGGAAAATAAACAAAACCTGTCATCGTCACCTGTTTTTCTCCCCCCCAAAACTCCTCGAGAAAAAAGAAAACTCCACGTATAGTTTGTTTTCCAAGGAAAACAACTATGTTGTTTTCAACAAATTTCTTGCAACAACATATCAGGTGCCACCCGGGCACATACAGTTGTCGTCTTACATTCATACAATCAGGAGGACGACGAGGACGATGACTACACTTACAATAACTTTTTGCTGTTGTTGAATTGAGTTTTCTTTCGTTTATATTTCTTTTTGGTTTTTTTTTCGACGAATGCAAACAAACAAACACATAAACTAAATCCTTTTCTATTTTTATTTTCATTTCTTTCTCTCTCGCTCGCTCGCTCGCTCTGCTGCTCCTGCAGGCGTATGTCCAGTATTATGTTCAGCTCATGGTCACTACGGCGGTGGTGTGTGCCACTGCGAGGAGGGCTGGAAGGGGTCGGAATGCGATATACCTGTGGGTGAATGTGAAGTGCCGAATTGTTCGAGTCATGGTCGATGCATTGAAGGTGAATGCCATTGTGAACGTGGTTGGAAAGGACCTTTTTGTGATCAACGTAAGTATAGTGTAGCAAACGATTTCCACATAAACACTCAGGCTAACAAAAACGAAAATAAACGCCAAAAGGAGTGAGGCCAGCAAGACAAACACAACGGAACCAACAGAAAACTGCCAAAGGAAGTAGAGAAGTTTTTGTTGCTTGGCTTTCTTTACAAAAGAAAAGTTTCGCATAAGACAAACATTTACCAGCTACGCTACCCAGCACAGTTCCCTTCAAAGAAAACATTGTGAACATTTTGTTTTTCTTCTTGTTATTTTGTGCTTTATTTGTGCAATATGGTGCTTCCCTTTTTTGTGTTTTGTGTTATTATAATGTTTTTAAATGTTTCCTTGCAACAATGGCAAGTTGTTATGGCCAACATATGCTGGGGCCAAGACTAACTAACTTTACCTTACAACAACAACAACAACAATAACAATCTGTTCTTTTGTAACGAGTTTTTCCCAACCTCATCTCGGATTTTAATGACCTTTTCCGAACGTGTTAAACATGCTAATATTTGCATCCTCCTCTTGGTGTAGCCTCACATATCCTTTTGTCATGTTATAATAATAATTTCAACAACAACAAATCTTTTACCCCCCCACCACTTTTCTTCTCTTCCCCGTTGGCTTGATTTTCTTTTTCCCTGTCCATTATCATAGACGATTGCTTGGATCCTTTGTGTTCGAGTCATGGTACATGTGTGGCTGGCCAATGCTACTGTAAGGCCGGCTGGCAGGGCGAAGATTGTGGCACCATCGATCAGCAGGTCTATCAATGCTTGCCCGGCTGCTCCGAGCACGGTACTTATGATTTAGAAACTGGCCAGTGTGTATGTGAACGTCATTGGACTGGACCGGATTGTTCGCAAGGTAAGTGAATAAATAACATATGTTTTGGGTTGAACAATTAAATGCAGTCTTTGAAATTGCATACATTTGTGTGGGTAGCATGCACTGAAATAAACCAGCAGACACTGAAAGAAAAAAGTTGATAGAGGAAGTTGATAAAGACCGTTAGAGTAATATTATGCAGTTTATTCTATCATTAAGTCTGACTCTTTTGAACGGGTTAGCGGTTCTCAATGAAGTTATTTTATTAGATCCCTGACAATATTCACAACATGAATGAGAACTAAAACAAATTATTTTTGAAATCATCATTTAATTTTATCATTGGACTAACGACTAAGCAAGTTCTACTGCATTAATAAAGTAATCTCATTAGGTCTATGACGGAATTCATTATAGAAGTGAAGAGAAAAACTGTTTAATTAAAAATTAATGATTTGTAAATGATTTTTTTTTGTTATTATCAACTCCTGTGTTATTACCTTAATAACAACTCCTGCAATGAGGAAACTCTTTATTCTTTCAGTGTGTGCGTCTGTGTGCATGCGTTTTTGTGCATATACAACTATCTAAAGCATATTTTAGGGCGTTATTAAGCAGAGGCCGAAAGTAAGAATTTAATTAAAATTGCTGTCGTTTTAATATATTAATGAAAACTGAATTAATATTAACATGTTTCTTAATTTTCACTAACACACACACACACATCCATACATATATGTAGTTTATTTTGACTTGGCAAGCCACAGCAACCATTTCGACAATATTAGTAAATTAATATATGCAGATGCAGCAACAACAGCCATCAACAACAATAACATAATCATGTACGATACGCTAGTCCGTCCTTATCGGCCAGTAATTTAATTGGAAAATTCTTCAATTTTACAATAATTTATAATGTTATAGAATATAAATAATATACAGTTTACGGAGTAGGCTATGGTCGTCGATGTATACATGTAGATACATATGTATGTATATGAAGTCATCGGGGCAATAATGGGCTTTGGTGATGTTTGTTTGCAGCGATGCATTTAATTTCAATAAATTCCTCTACTGACTCCCTGGGACAGGGATGTCCTGTTTCAGTAGAATCTTATTGTGAAGCCTTCATATACCCAAGTGTCTGCTTGTGTTAAAATTAAATTGTCAGCAAATCCTTTATACGCTGATGTGTGTGGTTGTTTAAGGCTCTTTCTTAATTCAGTTGGATGTTTGTGGAAGTCAAATTCCTAAAATGTCTTAATTACGCCATTGAAAAGTAAGCTAACAATTAAAATAACAGCCCTTTAACCCACCAATGATCTGATTTGATCAAATATATTCATAGTATGATGTTAGGAAAAATTCTATTAAATTGTATTGTAAATGTTGCTCATACTCCAGGACGATGGGCAGCAAATATACTATTCACTGATGGGAATTCAAAATCTGTTCCACTATCCTCAACATGCCTATGTCGTCATTAGTAAATATTCAGTAAATATCCCTTGCCCTTGTTTTACTACAGGACTCTCTTTTAAGTACATAGTTTGGAACTGCTGTGTCGCAGCCTACATTGCAAATTTTTAAAAATATATTTGGACATAAATTCAATACTTTATGAGACCCATAAAGCTTTCACATAAAACGAAAGTTCATAAATATCCAGAAGGCTAAAGGAGGATAGCAATGGGCTGCCCCAAACGCTTCGAAATTTGCATGATTATTGCACGAACAAAAACACAACCAAGAGGTCAAGGACTTCCATGAAAAGCTGGCGAATGATGGTATGAATATCGATATGATGCCTGGTATATGTGGGATGCATTTGTGGGCTTATGTTGGTCAATTATTGTTGTGTCATGGCTGAGGGTGTGGGCCCGGTTATCTTGAAATTTATGTTTATAAACTATGACATGCATATGTCAAGGAACTGTAAAATTGCATTGTTTTTGTTTTTTTCTTTCGAATATTTATGCCATAGATATTGTTTATATAACGATATGTTGGCCTGCTGGCATACTGTGGCTGCTGGCCAGTTGACAAACGCAGAGTGATTTTTTTGTTTTGTTGTTTTCACATCCATTTGCCTGGCCACAATGGATGCCCATCATTTAATGAAATGTAATAAATGTCATAAAAATATTTTGTATATGTGAGATATACGCATAATGCATTGTGTTTGAACACTGGTCGTAGAAAGCATGGTTGTTTTTGGGTGCAATGTGGGGGGATTAGGGATTATCGTGTTTTTTTTCTCAAAATATATAGTGTATTGCTGTAAATGCGTTGAAATTAGCCCGAATATAAATTATCAGCTCAACACTTAGTGTCTCCATGAAATGATTTTTATTTTTAACATAAATTGGGTCATATTTTCGGGCTGGTTTAATGGTAATTATTTGTGGCATAGTTTTAGGGAGACATTTTTATGCGGTGAGGCCAAAGTCGATGCAAAAAAAAACGTAATAGAGAAATATATCTAATAATATATCTAATAATTGTTAAATTTGTTTAAATGTATTTAAAAAAATGGTTTAGAAACTTTGTGGCATATTTTTAAGTATCAATTTTTGTGTGTGATGCAGACAGTAAAATCTTCATAGAAAAACCTAAAAGCTATTAATGAAATTTTAAATAAATTCGTTTAAAAATGTTTTTAATTCTATTTTGCGGTTGATTTGTATGTAATCGCTTGAAAACCTGAAGGTCATACCGAAAAATCAAAATGACGAATTTAGAATACACTATAACGTGTTGTGGATCGAAATGACGAATTTAGAATACACTATAACGTGTTGGGGAAATAGCTTTAACTCTTCGGAGCCAGAATTGAATCAACTTACGGATTTGGAGAGATTATTCAATTATTTGCATTTTGTTGAATTAAAGGAATAAAAACAAAAATTGTGTTATATTTTGCAACTGTTTTTGTAAAAACTGGTTAATATTTGAGACGTTATTGCTTGAAAACCTGAAGGTCACACCCAAAAATCACTATAACGTGTAGTGGATGGTAGAGCAATAGCTGTAACTCTTTGGAGCCAGCATTGAAAGCAGCTTATTGATTGGGGGGAAATTATTCGATTATTTATTTTATTTTATTTTAATTTACTTTATTTTATTTTATTTTATTTTATTTTATTTTATTTTATTTTATTTTTATTAATTGCAACACAGAGTAAATTTATATTCTAATTTGGCTTTTTTCTTATTTTAATTTTCCTTGTCTTGATTTATGAGAGCTAACTTATATTTTTCTATACCAGTGGTCGACACTAAGAGAACAGCCAAGTGATTCAAAAAAATATGCAACTCCTGGGGGTGGTTACTTTTGTTAATTCTTTTCTTTTACTTATGATTACTGATGATTAGCATGTGCAAATTTTAGTGGTCCTTGTTCTGGGCTACTTGTATTGGCCATTTATTTATAAGGGTAAAATCATTGTGGCAATAGCAGTGGTCGTTACAAAGAAAGCTGCCAAGAAACACAAAATATTTAAGTTTTTGTAAGAAATTCCTATTCGTGGCTACTTTTATACGTCCTAATTTTGAGTATAACCAGCTGTGGTCTGTTCAAAGAGACCAGCTAAGGAACTCAATACATTGTTGACATTGTTCTGTAGGAAAGGTCTGTTCGTGGAAACCTTTATTAGTCTTTGCATTCATTTATCTAGGCCAATATCAGTAACAGAGAGTAGTCAAGAACTTCAGTGTGTTTCGGGGGTGTTGGTAGGATAACACTGCCCATTGTACTTTCTATTAACTCTTGTATTTTCCATTGAGGTATGCTTTCGCAGTGGTCGGCATAAAGAGAGTGACAACTCGATTCGGTGTATTGGTGTATTTACACTATACTAGAACTTCCTGTTTGTGGCTACTTGTGTTAGCCATGGAATGTGTTTTCGAGTCTAACTTCTAGCAGTGGTCGGCACGAAGAGAGCGGCCAAGCGAGTTATTGTATTGCTTTATTTGGCAAATGTATGTCAGTTATTTATGTTTTTAACTTGAGATCTGATTTGGATTTTGTTCATTCTGATCAGCTGTCTATTATAATTATAATTTTCGTTTGTAAAACACTGTCTACCACTGAGGTAAATGAATCTCGACCAGGAATTTTTTAACACTGAGGGCTACCGCTGCAATATCTTCCCTCGTATTGACGTTGCTCATACAGATACGTGGCGGGATATCCCAAAGCCTAAAATCGGTGATAATTTCTGTTACGGCAACCATTTAATGGTCAACTTATGCCACCACTCGGAAGTGAGGAATATTTTCCTTTCAATAAAGAAGAAGAAACCCGAATCTTCCCTATAGTATATGAGTTGATAATGTAATATCAGTGCATACTACATTCAATTTATGCCATACCATTTAGTCCCCCTAACAATTAATTATTATTGTGTTTATACGTTTAGGTTTTCCCTAGATTCATTTAGCAGCAAAAAATACATTCTGTTTTTTTTTTCTGGTAAGCAACTAATTAATTGTTTAGAACTTTTTTAAATTAACAATTATAAATTGCTTTTACCACTTTCCCAAACTCTTTAACAATTGCTAGGTGAGGGAGGGGCAAGCGTACAAAACCGACACCGAAATAACTAATGAAACCAAAAATAGTTAACTTTTTATACGAAAAGGAGGGCCACTCAACTCAAGTTAACTTGTACAGTACACACACACACATACATCCATCGTATATGGCTAAAAACAAAACTAACCCTTCACCGAATGTTGATGAAGTTTTGTTTTTTCAAATATTTTTCCACTTAACCTGATTTTTGCAACAATCCAAACAGCAACAACAGCCACACAAAACAATATCCAACACACACACACATACATACGATAATATCGCCATAACCGACCACTAGAAAACAAAAACGAAACAGAAAAAAATATGTGTAGAAACCAAATAGGAAAAAAGATCATAATAAAAATTGCAAAATTTAATAACAACTCAACAATATTGGAGTGCCTCTACACCAACAACAACGACGAAACGAGAAAGAAACAACAACCGAAAACTAAAAACAAACAATAAAAGCTACACATGAACGGGAGAAACTGAAAAAAGTAACACTTTTGCTGCAATAAATTAGAAAAAAATATAACAAAATACATATGTGGATGTGTGTGTGTGTGAAACTCACACTGACACCCACCTCCACCACTAGAGCTCTCCAATGCCATCGTGCAGCAACACCACAGATACAAAGTGAAAGGACAACACAACTGCACTACAAAGTACCATAACCTAACAAATACCACCATAATCCTCCTCCCGATTCAATCCCCACTTCCACCAGAACATGTTGAAAGTCAGCACAATTTTTTTTCCGCTCACTCTTGAAATGCTACACACACACACACACACAATACTATAAAAAAAAGGCGAAACACTTGAGCGTAAACATAACTCCGGTGGCAGTAGTTACACGGCTCTGAACGGAGGTGTAGCAGCTCCAATGGAGGGCATTACAAATGGGTTATGTGATCCCCAACAACAGATCCTTAGCCCGACCGACCGCCCGCCCGCCCGCCTGCCAGCAAGAGCCAGGGTATGAATATGGTAAACTACAACTATTTAATATAAGCAAACAACACATGCAACACCAACAACAACAACATGGGCCAACGACACAGCGTATATAAAACATGTTAGAGCCAAGAGTGGCATGTTACGACCATGACCAACACTTCATGTCAGTGTGGTCGTCATGGGCCACATGCCAACAACTACAGAATGTATGGCGGTACAACATACATATCTATGTATGAGTGAGAGTAAATGGGATTATGTATGAATGTATGGGGTGTGAGTGTGTGTGTGTGTTACACTCTGAAACAGAACGCATATAAAATGTAATAGTGGTCTGGCTGGGCCAACACACACTCATGCACTTTTACATGTATAGATTCTCTACACACACACACACACACACACACACACATCAGTGCAAGCAATGTGCTATTGATGTGACTTTTGCAGCTGCCACACACACACACGCATGCATAAATACAAAATATGTTCCATTGTCACATAGAAGAGTTTCAAATTCTTGGCACATTTGGAATAGGGGAATTTCTTCGGACCTCAAACCTGCATTCCTCCCGTCCTATACTTTTTTTTTTGACATAACGCAGTTAGTTTTAGGCTCGACATAATTTTCTATGCGTGTTGGCACTTTTGAAGCGTAAAGCATCGATATTGTCGGAGCGGGAGATGAGGCAATCACAAGAGCTGCAAAAGGAAAATGCTAAGATTTCCTAGAAGTTTTGCCATCATATTGGGAAATCACCTAAAAGTAGGCAGCAGTTTTATTGTTATCAAAAAATTGTAATGATTTTGGGCGACAGACCCTTTTTCAGCAAACTTCTAAAAACTTTTCAGTTGCACGTGTTTCTGTACTCAAAAAAGGTGTTCAAAGTTTCTCATCTAAAAAAAGGCCATCTCGTTCTTTTTAGAAGTCTAACATTCGAAATAATCTTCATCTTGTGGGCAATATTCATAAGCAATGTCGTGTTTCGAAATTGCAAGACTACGAAACAGCGAAAATCCTTCCGAAGCCATCGCACCAAATATCGTTTAGTGTATTAAGATAAACGGCATTCACCCGGTGCTAATACCACCGTACATGTGAGCCAGTGTGGCATGTACTCACGTAAATCTGTAGCCAAGGAATACCTGGGATATATTATCATGTTCGACGAACATCGACGGAATAGGTCTTCTCGAAAACATTTTTAAATATTCGTTAGTTTCCACCATTCTGCAGATTAGAAGATATTGCCATTAAATTCAATTAAGCGCCTAAAAGGTGGCAACATTTTGTAAACACATTCTTGAGTCTATTTCCAGTTGAAAGGTTCTATTACCTACTACAATCCTGCTTCCTTCCTATACGAGCTATCAAATTCGAAGAGTAATAAACCGCCTAAAAGAAGGCAATGCTTTTATTAAATTCCCGATATCCATTTTGATGTCTCTACCAAGTAAAGAAGATAATACACTTTGCAAAATTTCATAGTTCAGGTCTTTTAAGAGACATTCTGGAACGTTCTAACCATCCGCCTGCTACCAGGTATTCTGGGACGGTGTCGTTGAGGATCGTGATTTGTCTAAAATTCGCCTTTTGCAGTGCTTGGAATTGTGTGGAAGAATTTAAGCAACGACCTGTTGTTCAGTTATCGGTCGTTTCAAGAGAGATGATGGCTACAATTTTACTGCCAAGAAGGCCTGCCCCCTATCCATTAAGGCCTGCCCCCTATCAAAATGCAATAGCCGAATATTGGGTGGTATGAGTTTTTAACAAAAGTTAAAAAGTTATTGATAACCTGAGTTCGCTTTTGAAGACCATACAGTATCTTGAGAGCTATTTTCCCCCCACAGAGTATCTTGAAGACTATTTAAGCTATTATAAAAAAAATTTCTTTTTTCTCTACATATTTCTTTTATAACAAACAGCTTCAAGTAAAACTGATACATAAATCGTCCAGCTATCTTTGGTTATCTCACGAAAAACAAAAATTGGTTTCTTTCACAGCACCTTGAAAAGTTCAACGAAAATGCCACTTCCTCCGGGGTACAATCCTTCCTGACCATTCATATGTACATAATGTAATTTTGAATCCTGGCAGTCATTTTATTTTCTTTCTTTCTGCTATCAGCCGCCATTCATAAATTTACTCATTCGTATAAGAAACTACTTTGTTGCTGGCTGTTTTCTCTGTCCCTATGTGTGGGTGTATGTGTGAGTGTGGCCTTCTTTTGATATATTTTCGGTCTTTAAGATGTTTGCAAAACATTAAAGCTTATCTTCAAGGAAAATGTACACATACTGGCATACGTGGAGAACCACCTCAATCTGTGTCCCTCTCTCTCTGTCTGTCTCCCGTGCGCTCTATCTCAAAAGGGCGTTACACACTTGAGTGATTTATTTCGTAAGGAATCCTTAAGAATATTCATACCTTTCATATACCGAAAGACAGACCGGCGGACGGACATACAGACATACTTACAAAAACATGAGTTAATGAAAGTTATGGCAAGTGGCATATAGTATAAAAAAAGGCACTTTTTCTTCTCATCAAGATGAGAGCCAAAGAAGACACGGCGCAAAAAAAAAATCATTACAAGGAATGAAAAAGAAGGACCATGTTGGCTGCTCCTACAAAAGCCCCATCTATTTGTAGAGATATCTATAAGTAGGTCTATGTATGTGTGGGTGTGTGTGTGTGTGTGTAGGTGTGTGTGTGTGTACGGTAACCTTTTTTGTGCACTTTACATATACATCCATACTTATAAACGAGACGGGCGGTAAATAGAGTGAAGAGAAACAAAATGAGTTTATGATGAAAGGCAAGTGTTGACGTTGGTAAAAACAGTCTTTCTTTATGATGCCGTTCACTTTTCTGCTCTTGGTCTTGGCGCTGTTGTTATTGTTAGCTGGATAGTAAAGTCTATACCAGGCATTTATGTATGTGTATATATAATAGTTTTCGTTTCGGTCGCCTTTTATAACTTGGCAATGTTCATCGTTCTCATCAGGCTGAGGAGCTGTTCTTCTGTTACATCTTAAGTATTGTTAGTTTTCTTTTGAATTAAGACACATTCACCTACACTACACTTAGACATCAACACACACACACACCCACATGGACTGGGACTGTCAGGTGAATCCGTCTAAGATCCCTCCAGTCAAATAGCGCAGAAAGAATATGATGGAGTTGTCAGCTGAGCGGGAGTTGGTACGATATTAGTAAATTGCACTGAAGAAACCTTTGTCTGTATTTAATATACATAACCTGTGAAAATGGAGGTACCATAAAAACCAGTTAAATTACATGACTATGATTATTTCTCAGGGTATGGGCCAGATCAATTTGTATGGCGGTCTAAAACTAGTATTATCTTAAAAACTTAACCATGAATGACAAAGATCAGAGTATTTGTGTATGATTAATGTGTACAAACATATATATGATTGTATTCCAACATATATGTGTTTTTGTCTGCAAATATACGTGTTTTTGTCTGCAAATATATGTGTTTTTGTCTGCAAACATATGTGCGTTTGTCTGCATACTTATATATTATTTTATGCAAAATATATATTTTGAGGAACATAGATGATTCATGAGTCCCCACACTCCGACAAACAGTCAGAAATCTTTTATTGGAATTTGCGTTTTTTATGGCCGGCTGCCAACGGAACAGCTTTTAGAAGACATTATTGGTAGACTACAAAGTAGATGAGGCCCTCGCTGGCATGTTTCAGCTGCTCATACCCAGATAAGTTTCAGAACTTATTGAGTAGGGGTCTACACGATTCGTCTTAACTCATCGTATGTTCTTATTATTTTATGTGTATTTATTCTCAGCTAGTTTAGCTTTATTTCCTTACGTTAGGTTTTTATTCTTGCCTTTAAGATTTCGTTTTTTTTTCTTTGTTTGTTTTTTCATATGCCTTAAACATCAGGCATAAAACTCAATCATTGATTTTTACGTATCGAAACATTTGAAAAATAAGTCCTAACATACACTCACACCACTTTCTCACATCCCCGGCAAGGCAGACGGAAATAACTGATACGTGGTGTAGCATGGAGTGTGTCTGTGGCTGTGTGTGTGTGGTGCGGCATGTGTATCTGCGAGGATAATCATATTCAGTCAGGTTGACTGGCGTCTGGTTTATTTTTTACTCGTTTCGCTTCAGTCACATGTTTATCGGTGTGTGTGTGTATTGAACTCCACCCATACAGGCAGACATTCAGGTATAGCCACGTTTACGTTCTAAACTTTCTAAACTAAATAAAAAAACTCTCACATACACACATTTTGTTGTTGTTGTTAGGGATTCCCATACAAAAGGGTTAATGTACTTTCAATGTGTATGTGATTTCGTTTCTGTGATTATATTCCATATTGGCTCGTTGCTGTATGTGTGAGGGTGTATTTACATATAGCTGTACATGTGTCTGTATAGGAGTTTAGGTGAATTTAATCCATATCACCAAAACCATGGAAAAAGTTCATAATATCATAAAAAATAAGTTTTCCAGAGAATAGACAGAGAGAGAGAGAGAATACCCTTCTGTTATTGTGTTGGTTGGATGGCTGGAGAGTTTGTCGGTGTGGTTGATTGAAGTTTATAAAGATTTGACAAGGTTAAGTTTTAATAAACTCAATTTTTAGAACCGGAACTTGAAAGACTTATGGTTGTGCTTGACTTTTAAGCTGATATACTGCCAATATTGTAGTGAATTTAAGTTGATTGCTTTTGGGCGAATTTCCAGGTTTTTTTTCTCTGTCTCCTCGGTTTATGTTCGTCGTTTAGAACAGGTATGTGGAAAGTGATTTAGACTAATAGAGAGGGAGGGTTGTTTTTTTATTATTAATAATGTTTTTCTATTGGATTTTTTTGTTCAAATGATAATGGTTGTAGGTTTTTATGGATTTAAGTACATGCGATTGTTAAACAGGTCATATCAGCTCAGCTGTTCAGATACGGATTTTCAACATACGACTTGAGGTTTTTTTTTGGTTTTCTCCAGCACTAATCGTTAATTGCTTGCTTGCAGGACGTTACTTGTGGTACCCTACACATAATAATCCTTCTTTATAAATAAATCACTCTAAAAGTATTCTCTTAATATTGAACAACTAGTCAGTTGTAATGCGCCTACGGCGCCCGTTAATTTGCTTGAGAAAGTATTTGTTACTTAATTTTAAAAATTTTGTAAAAAATATTTTGAGAAAACTATTTTGTAAAAAAAAATTTCAAAAAAAAATAAAATTGGAAAAAAAAAAATTGTGGAAAAAAAATTTTTGTTGGAAAAAAAATTTTTGTTGGAAAAAAAGTTTTTGTTGAAAAAAAAATGTTTGTGGAAAAAAAAAAAATTTTGTTGAAAAAAAAAATTTTTTATTGAAAAAAAAATTTTTGTTGAAAAAAAAAAAATGAAAAAAAATTTGGTAAAAAAAAAATTTACGATATGTCGTAAATTTAACAGAATAATTGTAAATACAGTTTGGTAAGAGTTCAACAAATTTTGAATGCATTCTGTTAATTAATTCAAGTATATTCCGTCAATGAAAATTTATTTTTGAATAACAACACATTTTAAATGCCGAAAATCTACTCTGTTTTCCCTATTTCATACATAAACTGGTGTGGAAGTTGACTTTAATAATTGCAACAACGTGAAATACTGATAGGGTACCATAGATTGGAGTCTATTACAATTCTAACACGATGTACGGTGTCCGTCCGTTAGGTGAAAACACAAATATTACCAGACAATATGTCAGGGCGGCTTTAAACGTATTTTTTTCGTAGTCATGGACAAAATCAGCCTGACACGAAGTTGTGTTCTTTTTAACCCGAATCGTCCTGGTGTTGCCATATGGCAACGTATAAGCACATGCACTTTTGTAACCGTAAACTTGCAACGGTTTGACATTATTGTGTACAACTTGATGTTTTTGACACGTGTGAAGTGTTTCTTTCTCACAAGTGGTCGTTTGTTACAATCGTGTTAAATCGTTATATGACAAGGTTGCAAATTTGGATTTAAACACAAAAAAACACAATTTTTATCGGTAATTCGCGCTAAGGGACAAAAATCCTTGAAATAATTAAATTTTTTGAAAAATTTCCACACTAGATCTTTTTGTAATTGCGCATTAAAGGACGCTCATGAGTCTTGGAGGACAACAAAAATTATGAATCTCCCTTAAGGTATGCAACACATTCTTTTAAGTACAGCTTATGGGGAAAAAAACTTTTCGGCATGTCTGCTACATGAAATACTGTTCTGATCTCCCCAAGGTAGGCAACATATTCTTATAACTTTAGCTGATATAGGAAAAACGTATGGGGTTGAATCTGTAGCTTATGTTCTGTGAGTTTATACATTTTTTGAGATAAATTATCTTAATATATATTTACCCTCGACACTGATTCACTGACTCTGTCACGCAGTACGTAGGAATTTAAATAGGCATTCTATAATTGTCTATAAATAATAATAATAAAAAAAATAATATTTTTTTTTTGTACAGAAATTGTGTTTTCCCCAAATTTTTTTTTACCAAAATTTTTTTTTTACAAAAATTTTTTTTTACAAAATTTTTTTTGCAACAAAATTTTTTTTCAACTAGTTTTTTTTTTTACAAAATTTTTTTTTTCAACAAAATTTTTTTTTCCACAAAATTTTTTTTCCATATTTCAACGGGCGCCATAGGCGCATTACAACTTACTATATAATATAATTAAAGGAAAACTATTACTAATATGTAGATTATTAACATATGATTCGTTTGTATTTTTGAAAGCCCCCCAAGGTATGCAACACATTTCCGTTGGTACCAAAAATTCATTTTTTCTAGGCTAACACTAGTTGTGTGGCGCTCAGCCATTATGCATCCCAAACGTATGTCTGACATATTATTTACCTTTTTTCGCTGTTCCACAAAGTATGCACTACATTTTCCATATGTTGGAAAAATCACTTTTCCTTTGGCTGACAATTTCGTGCTGGGTATTTTTATTCCAATGACTTTATCCAAACCACTATTTAATAACAATTAAGATAACGCATGCTGAAGTAGATACAATTTTCCAAATAAGTCGCCAGACTTATACTGTCAGAACAATAATCTCCTGCTTGAGTGAGGCCAAGGGGAGTCTGTTGTCTACACATCAATCCCAATCAAATATTTGCTTCCAATTAAGCAATACAATTGTCTGACTCTTATTTGGCAAATACAACATGAGATAGGCATTTCAACAGGAAATTTCTAAACAAAAGGCACAAATTGAGAGGCATTACCATTTCACATGAATAGAATAGAAGAGAATTTTGCAAAAAGAATCACTTCTTTAGCCTATTAGAGAATTCCCAAAAATTAATTTCCAACACGTTGTTGGTTGGCACCGTCTCCAAAAAAATGTTCCACGCGCAGACATAATTATATCTCGGTTAATATGTCAACTACTAACGATGATGATATCTTAATATATATTTACCCTCGACACTGATTCACTGATACACTGATTCACTGATTCACTGATTCACTGATTCCCTGATTCACTGATTCACTGACTCTGTCACGCAGTACGTAGGAATTTAAATAGGCATTCTATAATAATTCTATAAATAATAATAATAAAAAAAATAATATTTTTTTTTGTGCAGAAATTGTGTTTTCCCCAAATTTTTTTTTTACCAAAATTTTTTTTTTCCAAAATTTTTTTTTTACAATTTTTTTTTTTTTTAAAAAATTTTTTTTTTTATAAAATTTTTTTTTTGAACAAAATTTTTTTTTTCCACAAAAATTTTTTTTTCAACAAAATTTTTTTTTCAACAAAAATTTTTTTTTTCAGCAAACATTTTTTTTTGAACAAAAATTTTTTTTTCAACAAACATTTTTTTTTTCAACAAAATATTTTTTTTTTCCACAAAAATTTTTTTTTTCAACAATTTTTTTTTTTTTCAAAACATTTTTTTTTTTTCAACAAACATTTTTTTTTCAGCAAAATTTTTTTTTCCACAAATTTTATTTTTTCCAATTTTATTTTTTTCCGAAATTTTTTTTTACAAAATAGTTTTCTCAAAATATTTTTTACAAAATTTTTAAAATTAAGTAACAAATACTTTCTCAAGCAAATTAACGGGCGCCATAGGCGCATTACAACTTACTAGTTATTAATAATGAGACTATATCCAGACATGGAATATTAATATCAAATGTTAATATACAATTTTGGGGAATTGTCCCGTAGGTTGAGGACTATAAGAATTGTCTACGAATTTGGTAGTCATGTTAAACACAAGCCATATAAGTTGCAAAGTGCCATGACAAGTAGTTATTTTTTTCCCATTAAATCTCTAGCACAAATCCTTAAAGCAAAAATATTCTGCAACGTTTTACTTAAGCCAAAAAACTTTCCTGAAGTAATCCTTACTTCGCTCGTCTTTATCCCCATTAAAGTTCCATTTTATCTTTGCCATCCTTTGCTCTGTCTGGAATATTTCAAATACAATTTGCCCAAAACGCGCACATATTAAAATCAAATTTTGCTCTATGCTGTTACTTACGTTGAACGAAATAGCTTTTAAATTCTGCCAATTGAACAAAGCCAAAACCAACAAATGGCCGGAATAAAAATCTTACAACGTGAAAGCCACCACTATTTATTTACAGCAACCGCTTCGTCGGCCCCTCGGGCTTGTAAAGTAAGCACGGACGTTTTTCTTTATGGCAGACAAGCGGTCGTTTGGTCGTTCGCTGGCTTCGATAGCGATGAAATAAAGCTTAGACATAAAGTAAATGTAGGAGAAAACCCAATGGGCTGGGGGACCATCATCAATATATGATCGAAATTGACGCTGATGATACCTTCTTCCATATTTTTTTTTTGTCTCTCTCACCCTTACATTCGCTGGGTGGGTACAGGCAAAGAAAATATTTTATAAAAAACGGGAATAGAAGGAACACCGAGTTCTAAATTCAATGCTATCGAATGTGTTCGGTTCTCAGTGCTAGAAAAAACAGACATAAAATCACATTTTGTTGTGTTTGGCAAAAGTTGGCAAAGGCAGCAAGAAGGTGGTGTTTGCACTAGGGGCATAGTCGAGGTATTTTATGCTATTTTTTTTTTTTTGCTAGATGTTTTACTATATAATTCTGGTATCATCAGAAATGCATCATTTATCATAGACTGTTCCAACAGTGGCAACATCAGCAGGCAACCTCCGCCAACATCCATAGCAACCAAAGGAGCCAACTAAATACGACACAACACCAACGTGGCACGACATTAACTGGAGATCCTCCAACAACATGCTGGAACGTACCTCTAATAGCTAAAGCAATTTTTAGTTATGACAGCGGAGGTGGGTGGGAGGGTTCGCAATACTCACGCTGGTGTTAGTAGTGGTGGTGCCAGCGCCAGTAGTTGCCGTGTAGTTGTTGGTTGTTATGACTTTGGCATTTGGTTTCGAGTATTTCCTTTATGATTTTTGCAACCCGTGTATATGTTACTTTCATACTCGTAAACTTCCGTTTTGTGCGGTTACTAATGCTTTATCGTCGATTGGCAAACTACTAGAGATGACTGAGAAAGGGGGTTATAAGAGGGAGGAAGTCGCGGCATGAAGAAACCAGCAAGTGAGCCGTCATATGTATCATACGAGAGAGAGAGAGCGAGCGAGAGGGGTTGGAAGCAGAATCCTATCATAAAATGACATTTTTATGTAGTACATCGTAGCTGGTATACTCCATAGAGGTAAACTACATAAATGTGTGCATGTGTGCGAGTACATATAAACTTCATTCGCACGCACATATGCAGAGTCTCGATGCCAAAAATCAGAGCCCTCGGCGAGGCCTACACAAAACAAATGCATGGTTAGACTAGATAGCTCACACATTCGTTAAAGCTTTTTTTTTTTTGATGAGCCAGATCTCCCTGAAGGCCTTTAAAAGTAGGGCTACTAATTGTTTACAAAACATAAGGAAGCCCCCATCTTCCCGAAGGCCTTGAAAAGTAGGGCTACTAATTGTTTACAAAACATAAGGAAGAAGCCTTCTATTTATCAGACAAGAGCCAGCATGGAACTGCAAAACTTGACAGCAATTGTTTTTCACCTGCTTTCAGAAATTCCTTTTTCAATTGCTTTCTAAAGATGCCTTCTAAAGAATGCAATTGGACAACGAAGGCCCTTTCTGAGACGGCCTTGTAATTTTCCCCTGTTGTGATGGTGCTTGTACACCTACACCTACACCTACACAAAGACACGCTGATGAAGTTTTTTTTATTTCTATTTTTGGATGGCTCTTTTAGTTAAGTTTACGAGGAATCGATTGATGGAGACAGACTGAAAGAGTAATAGAGATAGAGAAAGAAGAGGGAGGTGGAAGGATGCAGCACTGGTAACGAGAGATGCTTGTATCTATAAACGTCGCTTTGTTGTTGTCGGTATTGATTTTTTCTTCTTTTGGTTGCGGTTTCAGCGTTGCACTCCTGGAACTATGTTTAGATAATGGCCAACATTTGGTGTTTTTAGGAAAATTGTGTTTAAAAAATATCAACGTAAACTTAGACGGGAAAAGCTTAAATTTTAGGGCAATACTGGAGAGTGAGGGAATAATAAAGAAAGCTTTAATTGATATAGGAACAAGTGTGAACCTTTGATTTTTTGAATTCAATGAAAGGTGGACGTAAAGTTTTAAGCCTACTTTGAAACGGTTTACATTTTACAAATCTTTTTTTATATTTCCTTGGATAATTGGTTTATGGTTGCTTTGAACAAAGCTTTTTCTTGGTAAAAGCCAGAGATTTATGAGAAGTGTGTATTTCCCACAATATGCTATGGAGGATCAAAACGGTTGATTAACCCATTTATGACCAATAAATTTTTTTTTAAAAAAAAATGCTATTTTATTAAAAAGGGGCCCTGAGTTCCGTTGTCATTTTTTACCTTTACGAAATCCTTTTCTCTGTGCCATATGGCATCGCTGGCTATGAATGGGTTAAGACACAAAATGTGTTCATGTAATGACTTTTATTGATGTAATGACTGAAAATTAGAAAACAAAATTGTGTGGAATGCTCTTGACATTGTCATCAAATTCTTACTTCTAAGTAGTTTTATATTTTTCGCATTCTAAGCATACCTTAGAGCGTATCTTAGTCCGTTTCTAACACGATGCATACCTTTTGGGCGACTGTAACTCTAAGCTTACCTTAGAGCGTTTCAAACCCAAACCATGCCTTTGGGCGTTTCTAACTCGATGCATACCTTAGGGCGACTCTTACTCTAACCTTAGCTAAGGGTGTTTCTAACTCAGAGCATACTTTATGGCCCTATCTGCAATATACATAGAGCATATTTCGATCATAAAAAAAATAATTGACACACTTTTTTCCAAGTTGCATGAAAAGGAATAATGCTTAAGTATTTCATTGTTTGTGACTGTAAATTTCATTAAATGTGGCCCTCTTTCCTGCGCTTCTATGACTGTTGCGCCACCCTGTATAACATCAAATTTGTATGATTATTATTTAGAAGATAACAGAACAATATTATTGTACACTAATTTGAACAATAAAAGTATCAAAATTCCATTTGCCTTGAAGCTAGTCCATAAATCTTGGTAACGCCTAAATATATGCTTTATATTTTTTTCTTTTATATAGAAAACCCTAACATGTATTTCCAAACCAATTAAACTAATTCTATTTGTACATTTCTTTTCACTTAACACAGCTGTCTGTAGCTTAGACTGTGGACCAAATGGTGTTTGCGAATCGGGCAAATGCCGCTGTAATCCCGGCTGGACTGGAAATCTATGCGATCAGTTGCCATGTGATGCCCGCTGCTCGGAACATGGACAATGCAAAAATGGCACCTGTGTATGTTCACAGGGTTGGAATGGAAGACATTGCACATTGCGTAAGTACAAATCGAGCAATACCACCTAAATATTTGTAGGTAGGATATGAAATCAACCCCTACACCGCCCAAAAGTATGCGACTGATAAAAAGTATTGATGAACTTTCAACAAAAAGTATTGAATTGAATTTTGATAACATCGCAAAAAAACCAAGAAATAAAGTGGAAGGATGGTAACAAACATAAAAATAAAGGACAAAAACTATAAGCAACACTTTGAGTATCGGGTGCGCTCGTTTGTTTCGCATAAATATAAATAAAATCAAATTTAAAACTTTGCAGACAATTGCAAATAAAAACAACAACCAGAGAGAGTAAAAGAGACGGGTGAATGCTGAACAAAAACGAACAAAGCAAAATAGAACAGAAAAGCATTTTCAAAGTTCTAATAGTTTTTTGTATTGAAAGCACACCAAGTTTTATTAGTTCCATATGCTCGCACACACACACACACACACACATCAACTTTGTCTAAATTAGTTACTTAGTTGCTGGTTGAAGGTTGATATTTTTTTTTTTGGAGTGTTTGGATTACTGCAGACACCTTAAAGTATGCAATCAAACATTTAATGTTTTGACACCCTCTCAAAAAATGCTAAATAACCAAGCCAAGACAGAGGGACAGACGGACGGACAGAAAAGTAAACTGACAGACAGCCATGTGTCAGTTGTTAATAGTATGTGCACATCTTCCAACATGTCATGTTTTAAGTATTACGTCTTTTACGTTTTCCCTGCAAGATTTCCATTTTTATTTTTTCAATTATAGAGCCCGGCATTTTGCTCGTTGCTATACTACAACAGCTACTAGTATTTTGCAAATAATGTGACATGTTACGACATGCACGAATATTTAAAAAAAAAGAGAAGAAGAAACACAACGCCTAGTAGTAGTATGTAGCGGGGACCAACAAGGGCAACAATTGCAAAATGAAAATGTAACCCAACAAGATATATAACTTTCATAGACATCCAAAGACATTAGTTTAGCTTCAATTTCATCTTCTGCTGCGTCTAAGGGCGTTGAGTAAGTAGAAGAATGTTTTCTCTGTATATGCAGCATACCTTGATGGGGTACACAGACTGGGGAACCCAAATAAACCGGAAGTGTGCTGGCAGCGGTACATGTCTGTGCTGCGCAACAACACGCCGTACGAGAAGTCATCATCAAACCATCATTATCATGCAAAAACATAGAAATTGTTGTTAATGTTTAAAGTGAAATTTCCTGCAACAGTGCACAGTGGTCACTAAATTTTTTTGGAGTTTTGAAAATGGAGAATATAATATTGGTGCCGGGGCGAAAAATTATTATTTTTCTACTGTTTGAGGTCGTTCAACCGATTCTCACTAAACATTGTTTGGAACTGCCCAATGAGAAATCTCATTACCAAATTCTCATTGTCGTATTATTTTAAAGATTTGTGGTATTCAAGAAGGACATGTAGGTGGCGCTTAGATGCGCTTTCCTCAACAGTGGTTCAACTGACAGTAATTTTATTCGGAAACGTTATTTGAATTGTGATGTCGGTTGGTCTATGGGTGATTTGATGAATTTCTATAAAATAAACTGAGACAGCTTATGTCCAAACCCAGAAGTCATTGTTGAACCATTAACATTTGTGACCTATTCTTGGGTGAAATGAAGGTGGCGCTGAAAGCTAATCGGTCTGGAAATGTTTTTGTTGTTACAAACTGTGAATTTGTTTTTGCCATAATAATTATTTTTTTAAGCAAATTTGAGTTATTCTTCCCCAATACTAGAGAATATCACCGATTGAAGTCGATAATCGAATTGTGTATTTTCTAGCATAAAATTGATGCTAACTGAGTTTGGTAATCTAATGTTCACATTCTTATGTATGACATCGCAAAGATAAGTCAAATTAGAAACATTGTTAGGATTGCATAGATATTTGTGTTGTCCTTGAGTGTTAAGTTGTCCTTGAGCTTAAACTGGAACCCGGTCTCATCGGAGTCTGTAATATCGAATTCTTGAATTTTGTTTTCCTAGTGCAATCCCTACATTAGTAGATTACTATGTTTTTTGGTTACCTACCAGATTGGTGGTGCAAAATTTGAGAGACTTTTATGGGCTTTGTGTCGGTCTTGACTAAGATGAGGAAAATACAGTTGTTTTCCTGATGTCTGAAGACCAATAAAAAAAATATTGTATTGTCCTGCTGTCATTGTCGTCTTTGCTCCCTCTTTAACTGTCATACAGATGTCGCTATTTTAGGTCACTTAGCTTATCACTGCTAACAAACTGAAACCATTTTGATTCGCACTTAAACTTTGGTTTATCTAAAAAAAAAGTTCGATTTTCCTCGCCCCCATTTCTCCCCACTGTGCACCGGCTGCTATTCTCGCCGGGTAAAGAATGTCTACCAATACGGAAAAGCCAAATAGCAACACATTACTTTTCTCCCTCAAGAAGGCTGAAGAATGGCAGAAATTAGTTCCATAGACAAATGTAACTTTCGAGCGAACAAAACAAATATGTCTTACTCGTACGAATGTATGAAGCAACAACAACACAGCAATGTTGTTTTATTTGTCGCATTTATATATACACAAACATACATACATAATGTATAAAGCATACTATTTGGCGCTTTGCTAATGTCATTGTGACATGTGTCATGTACAAACATGCTGTTACGTATTGCAAAAGCATTTTGTATCTATTCAAACATCCTGTGCTCTCTCTCTGTCTATGTGTGTGTTTTTAACACTGCTGTGATCTCCTCTTGCCGAACTGCCGGCTAGATGACGACAACACAATCCTGGGAGTGACGATGAAGGCCGTGCAAGTTTGGGGTCTGTTCAAAAGTTTTCAGTTTTTTTTCTCGTCATGCCAACATTTTCCCAGTACTTAGTCGTTCTATTCCCTTTCTAGCCAAAGTAATATGCCTTATTTGGTGTTTGTGTGAATGACTGAGTCCTTGCTATTTTTTTTAACTGTCACTTTAGTGTAATGTTGCCTCTTTTTGTATGCCTCGCTCTCTCTCCACTCTCTGGGCACGTTGTTAGCATTTATATTGATAATATGTATATGTATTGTGGTGGCTGAGGATGTTTTAAATTGTTTGTCGTTAACGGTGGCTTTCATTCTTTTCCATACGTCTCTAAGCATTATACTGACATTACACATTATCAGCGGGGAAATATTACTGTGAACATATTCGCAATTGTGACAGCCGAAAAACAGTCAGTTTGTAGGGGAAGGATTTTGAGGCAAAGCTAAAAGAAGACACAGAAGGCACTTACCGAAATACTAAATATGTACCGTTGTCGAGTTTATACGCTTTTATACGAAAATATATTTCTAAGATTTCGCTAGGAAATCCCTTAGAAAATCAAATTTTATATAGTGCAGTTATGGCGCCACCTACATGTCTGTGTGGTACTTTCTTTCTAGTCAACTTTAAATTTGCTAAAATTATGCATACACTCTTTCTTTATAATTAGTTTTTAATGGCAGGAATAACCTATACCCCCTCACAATCGGCGTTACATATTTTCCTTTTTCTGTTAAATGAAATATAGATGGCGCTAATTTGCAATCTTTCGCA
The DNA here is from genome assembly GCA_958296145.1 of Hydrotaea cyrtoneurina. Lineage (NCBI taxonomy): Eukaryota > Metazoa > Arthropoda > Insecta > Diptera > Muscidae > Hydrotaea > Hydrotaea cyrtoneurina. Next base: position 53,418,659 of record OY282513.1, on the reverse strand, counting down.
AAATGCAGCCACAATTTATTAATCATACAACTTTTCTTTATTTCTTTAAGTTTTAAAGGCAAAAATACTCAATACACAAACTTCATTGTCGTGGCATATTTTCAAAGTTAAATTGAGTGAGATTTAGGTGGCGCCGATTGAGTCCTATCACAAAAGCCTACATACAACTAAAAAAAAATCGAATGACCTCTCTGTACATGTGATGTTTAAATGCAACGATAGCTAATTACATGTTTCTAATGTGTGAGATACAGGTGGAGCAAACTGTGACATAAAGTTGGCCGAAGTCGTATTGAAAATGTGTTTGGAAATATAACATAATTTTTTGCCAAAGTACAAGTCGTTCTTGGTCTTGTATCTATGTCAGTGTGTATTAGATCGATTCTCTGTATGATCGCTCTATGTGATGACCAGACTGACATGTAGGTGGCGCTAGGTCAACTAGATTCGCTTATCCTATCATTGACAATGTTATAGCAAGTTCACAGCAAGCTTTCACCATACATGAGAATATTAATTTTTTGAAGCATACTTTCGAACGCATATTTTTCATGTTTTGTATGACATCTAGGTGGCTCTAGTTTATAAGGATCATTTGACCTGTCTTTGACAATCTTAACTCTAACCCCCACATTTTTTAAAATCTATAAACGAATGTGCCTCTAAAGGAGTGACACTCTTGCGGTTTAGAGGGTCCAATTTCTGGAATTGTTTACGTTAGAAATGTATATTTTTAAAAAATGTTGGAGCACACTTTTCGGCGGCCATTTTTCAGTTACATGAAAATACGCGCCCTACCTAGCACCAACAGAGTACTTGAATAGTCACATAGGCCCCCCTCTTCCTTCTCCACTAAACAAAAAAAAGTCGTTAACTTGTTTCAAAATTGCCTTCTATTTTTTCGACATTTTTAGCTACTTTCTTCGTTATTTTGTTGTTGTTGTTGTCATTTGCGTGTTTGTTGTTTCACAAATAGCGGAAGTTTTATTGGTTTTGTGCACGTCAACAATATTGAAAATATTTTTTTGGCTATAACTTTTATGTACACACACACACACACACAATTTCCGTTGAAAACTTATATGTGCATAAATATATCTGCACTATAACGTATACTATATATAGAATCGGTAGAAAAAAAAGAACAACATATTGTCTCAACATTTCACAGATGGCCGATTTTGATATATGTATCACTGATTTTGTTGTTGTTTATTTTCTTTTGCGTTCAATTTATTTTTGCAACATAAAAACAAAAAAATATACGAAAAAATCTGTTGTTGTTTTCATTCATTTATATTCCAAAACATGTTTCGTCAATTTTGTGTTAATCGATATTTCTTGTCAAAAGTTTTTGTGTTTTTATTATTTCGTTTTTATCAGCCTTTTGCTAACGTCGTCCAGTTTGACTGACATGTTGATGATGTGTTAATATGTTCAAATATTGGGGAAAATTGCAGTTGATGCGAACATACTAAATGTTTTGGGTATTCTTGGTTGACACACTTTAGAAGCGTGACGTGTTCGTCCTCAAAAGCTTTAGTTGGAAATCCAAATGAGCTGTAGCCGGACAAGTTGCGCTGGCAGTATGTATGAGTAGTTTCAAGGTCTTAATTTGTTAAAAGCTTTATGTCTTTGGCATATTCAAAAGCTTTACATAGCTTTTTAAAGATCTATAAAGTTACTAGTTCATATGAAATTACCCAGAAACTCACTGCATTTTGTAACATATATTTAAAGCTTCGAGGGCCTTTTAATAGACGAAAGCTTAATTTAGAAGAACAATTTTCACTTCTATTTTTTGTGTGATTTTATTAGTCACAACTTTAATTTGTTATGATGCCTAAAGCTTTTATCTTCAAGTGTTACTAGAACTTTTCAAAGCTTCAGTTTTATTAGTATTTAAATTATGTCTAAAGAAGCACAATTATGTCACTCTATTTGTCAATCTCTGTTGTCCATAATGTTGAGAGGGGAAAGTGTTTTCCTTTGTTTATACACTTGCAAAGCTCACATTGTTATAGAGATATTCTTGTATAGGTCTGAAACAAATGCTGTGCTCTGAAAGTATATCCATAGAAGTAAACCTATGAAGAACATTTCCATTAAAAAGCGTTCGACCTATAGAATGCGACTTCTTCACAAAGAGCTTTTGATTTTGAATGGATCTTTCTGTGTAATTTAATCTTTTTGTCGGTACATCTATGAAACTGTAAAGCTTAACAAATTAACAAGCAGTAATCTTTCCTCCATCGTTGTGTTTAACTTTAGAACCCTCCTCTAAAGGAATGCATAAATTTTAGTTGCTTCAACTGAATCTCTGTAGGAGTGACGTGTTTTACGATCTTCCTCCGTACGACTTTAATGCTTTAATTTCTTCCTCTGTTGACAAAACATACTATTCGTGTAATAGTGCTTAATCATCCATTTTTAACTGGGTGATTTAAGCCCAAAATCTTTCACAGATCTACACCAAATTATTTGCACTGAATATTCGGTGATTCATGTTATGTATTCTCTGTTGCAATCCGTTACTCTTTGTGTGTTCCGAGTCTGAAGCTTTTTGCCACAGTCCAATGACCCCGACGACGGCAAGCATTTCCGCCATATGGAATATGTAAAATGTAATTTGCCATGAATAAATTATTCCTTGTTCTTTATACTACATGCTTGTTATTTTTTTTTCTCGCCGTGAGTTCATTTATATACAATTCATGCCATTTATTGAGTTTTAACTCATTGAACCTTGATTTCCATTAATTATGTACACTTGGCCATTTTTCATACATATCCTGGCATTTGTTGCAACATCGATTTTTTTCTGTTCTGGTTTTTGTGATTTTTTTTCCTGCTGATTCTGATTTTCTTCTTGTTGTTTTCTTGCAGCTGGTTGTGAAAATGGTTGTTCACGTCATGGTCAATGCACTTTGGAAAATGGTGAATATCGCTGTGATTGCATTGAAGGATGGGCCGGCACCGACTGCTCCATAGCATTGGAAATGAATTGCAAGGATAATATCGATAATGATGGCGGTAAGTACAAATGAAATAAATATAGAAAAATAAATAAGAATAAGTTTAAGCTATTTGTAGAATTTCATAAATCCAGGGATCCTTCTTTTTATATCTTCCCACAATTCGTGATATATTAGTTGGATGTGTATTTTATTTTCGTTGTTGTTTCTGTATGGGCGAAGAAATTCAATTATTAATACTGTTTATATATGCGCTTTTGGGAATACATAATATAATTTCGTATTTTTGTTTTCTTCCTTTAGTCCTTTTGGGCCGGGTGTTTTTTTTTGTGGCTTTATGTGTACAAATATAGAGGTAGGACGAGGTTGTTGTGGATTCCACATTTCTGTTTTTTTGTTGTTGTTTTTAGACACAACCCAAAACTTTTCAATCAAAGAAATTCTTGTGAATTTTCATATGTTATTGGTATACCATAGAACAGCAACACACCCCTCCCCAACAAATAAATCATATTTATTTAATAAAAAAAAATAACTAAACCCCCACAGGGATCTGCTTCGAATAACTACAACAATGGCCCAATGAGAACACTTGTTTAAGGGGGCGTTTTTTTAAGTTCTTTTTGAAAATAACATTCCAATTATTTTAGTTGTTTTTACGAAATGAAATGGTAAAACCAAAGAATTTGTTCTCGTACGAAAAAGTAACTCCTTATCAGTAGAACATTTTAGTTGTTTTTGGTAAACAAATTTTGATCATTCTCCTATGAAATTATCCTGGCGTACAAGCCAGATTTATATTACAAGACTTCAGTTGACATCCAATATAAATCGCAGACTCCTCTCTACTACAAATGTTAATAAACATATGAATATTTTCCTGTCAAAATGTGTAGTTAAGTTGCATTTTGAAAAGAAACTCGTTCGTGCCTGAGTATTTTCAAATTCTACTATAAATTCTGTCCAATGGAGGAGTTAACAACTTTATGACATGATTTCCATAAAGGCATTGTCAATTTTCGTTTTCCGACAAAAAAAAAAAACAAAAAACGGACATCTCCGATGCTTTCTTGTGACAAATAACATCAAGAAGCTTTTCTCTATTTGCTGTTTTTTTTTTTACAACATCCTTCTCTTAGAAGTTCATAGCCCATCTTTGGAAGAGGGTGGTTGGGGTAACGTACTCCACCACCTACACACTTTACACTCATACCGTTTCCTGACACTTCGTCGTCACTAATTTGGCACCTCATTGTCATCGTCAACATTTCCATATTGTTGTCACACATCTCTTTGAGTCGTGAGTGTTGTTTCCCTTATTACAAAGTTCAACAAACATTGTTAAATATTTAACAAACACATACGCAAATAACAGAAAGATGAAGAGCAGAGCGAACAAGAAACGATTGCTAATGCTGATGTTGTGTTGTGTTGTGTATTTTTTCACTTATGGTGTCGATGTTGTTGTGGCTGTTATTCCTATATCCTTACAACAAAGCTGTAAAAACAAATTGTTATAGGTGCTAAAAGCATTCACTTGTTGTTTTTGTTCCTGTATGAAAGCAATGATGGAAAAGTACGACAACAACAACAACAACAAAAAAACAACATGAAAGAAAATAGAACAGCACACTTCGACAAATCCGGCATGTTCTTCTTTAAGGTGTAACGAAAAGAAAAGAAAACAGACGAAGAAAAAAAAAATCAAAAGTAAAAGGAAATCAACGGAAATTTAAATCAACTTCGAAATAAGCAGATTGTTATTGCTAAACAGCAACAAAAAAAAGAAGAAGAAAAGAAATAACAAAAACAGCAACAATAAGAACAGCATCAGTAAGAATAAGAATAACAACTACACCTCAGACCTAAGTACATACACTACCATACAACCGAATCACATAACAATATCCTTAAATGCTTTTAAGAGCACAAGAGCAACTCACTTATAGATTACCCATTTACAGCCCTACATCTGTACAACGTACATCTTCCGTAACCCCTTCTGCCAGGCTGCTCCTGTTCTTGTTGTTGAGGCAAAGAAGCAGAAAAAAAACCGAAGGGGTCCTGCTTGCCACTCTGATATGCAACATATTTATTTTTCCTGCTACGTTTTTCTCCTCTGTTCTTCCGCTTTAAAGTGGTTTATCAAACACATGGCTTTTTTTCGTTTGAAAGTTCCCCCCCCCCGCCCCCATTGTGTTTCCCACTTTTCCCATTTGTATTGTTTTATGCATTCATATGAGTTTGAGGATTTTCAAGTAAAGAGTTGTGACAATATTGAGGCATTTCGTTTATGCGAAATCTAACAATACATGTTTCTTCAACATGATACGACGCGTATAAGGTAAAAAAGTACTAACACTTTTGTGATATTTAAATATGGGTGATAACGATGGCAGTGACGGGAGTTTTTGCGGTGTTTCTCCTACTGTTCTTTCAAAATTTGAATATCGGAGATTTCAATATCAACAAAAGCTTCAGATCTCTATTATTTGTGCAGCGTTTTTTCATACAGGGAAGGGCACCTGCAGAGCCACCTAGATCTCATTTCATTTGTATATTTATAAAAAAAAATTATTTATTTATTTATTACAATTCAAAATTATAATAAACTACTGAAAAAAGCAATGGCGATCAAGGCTATCGGCCTAAAAAAAATTAACTAATTAAATTGATATGGTAAAGTAATTAAATGTATCCTACTTTACCTAGGGCGCCATCTACATCGCATATAATTTCTTTACATGCAAAAAATCACCCTGTATGTGAGTTGTATGTATTTAGAAAAAAATTACTAATTCAATGGATATCACATAGTGTTTAAAATCTCGCTTTACGAGAGGTATTCTAATTTTTAATCTCATCTTGTTACTCACACTCAGAGACTAAGGTTAATTTTTATGAACTGAAAGTTCTGTTTTGTTAGTTATGGGATATATATTTCGATCCATTCATAAAGCCTCTCAAAGGAACCCACGCAAATTCCCGCCCCCTTTGATTACTAAGGTCAAACATATATTTTTAATGGATCAATAAAATAATTAGGGAAACTCTTTACCCATACTTCTTGCCATTCACGCTAAAAAAAAATAATGTACAGGTATACCACATACATTTGTTCCTTGTCACACATACATTCAAATGTATGTTATTGTCTGTATAGGCATATGTCGAATGTATTGTCTTGTTTATTGAACAAATACACGAAGGGTTAATATTTAAAACATGTCTTACAGTAAGACGTGCTCTTGCATATGGCAACACACACACTCACCTCTCTGCTCTGTAAAGGTATTCACGAAACAGAAAGAAAAACAACCTCAACAGCACCCTCAACATCAACATCATCAGCCAACCAACAACAAGACCAAACATTCTTGGTGTTGTTGTTGTTGTTATAGAGCAGCACTCATCCTACTACGCTACAAGAGAACCTTCAGTTGTTGTGTCAAGTTGCTTTTTCCCGTTCATACACTGGCAGAAACGATCTGGTGTACAACAGACGGCAGCATCGGAGAATGGGTTTATATCGTCAGACGTGGTACGAGAGTTGTATGGAATTTACTCGTATGCGTGGGTGTGTGTGTGTGTGTGAGTAAGTGTTTGGGATTTAAATTGACATGCGAGTACAAAAAGGTTACGTGATTGCATATACAACACCATCAGGAATAACAACAGTTAAGAGGCCCCCAAGAACACCATCAACACCGCCAACTTCATCATCTCTAACGGGGAGTGATAGAGAAAGAGAGAGAGAGAATGAAAGAAAACCATCACCTGTGTGTGTCGAACATGTACGTCGTGCTGTACGAGTATTTACATGTATTGTGGCAAACTTATTTTTCAACTTTGATCTGATAAAATAGTACGAGTATGTGTTGGATGTGATGGTTTGGAATTTAATGTTGACATGGGGAGAGAAAAAGGCTTTGGAGTACGAGGATCGAAGAAGACGTCCATAAAAAGATCTCAGAGTAAACAAGTTATGGTCCGCCAAATAACTTTTTTTTTTTTTTTTTTTGAAAATTCAATAAAAAAAAATATTGCATATTTTCTCAAATTTCTGTTTTCATTTGAAAGTACAATCATTCCGGTTAATAATGGAAAATAATTTTATTCAAATGGCTGCCTCGGCTGGCCATGCAGTAGCCTAACGACATCAGCTCTGCGGCTGATAGTGCGATCTTCAAAAACAGGGCGCAACACATCGAGTGCAGCTTCGGCTGTGTGGCACGTAGCGACGTCCTGTTGAAACCAAATGTTGCCATGTATCCTCCTCTTCAAGTTTTGTAAACAAAAATTCGTTCAACATGGCCCGATAACGAAAATGAAATAAGCACTAGTTGAAAAGAAAAAAAAAACGTTTGTTGGCGGACCCTTTATTCTATGAACTTAAAAAAACATTTTAGGACTTTAAATTAGACTCAGTCTCAAAAAAAAATTATGGCAGGCTGAAAGATTGTTTTATGGACAGTCGTGGTGTGGTAGGAAGTGTAAGCTGCTAACACACAGTAAACATTTTTTACTTTCAAAACTTCTCCAGAAAAAGCATTAGCCGGCTAAGTCATGAAAATACGTACAAAAGAGATTTAAACAAATAATGATAACGGATGAAAATGGTTAATACAAATTTGAAAGTTTTCTTTGGCAAAGCGATAAAAAAATGAAAATGAATTAAAGTTATCCATGAAAAAAATTCATTGGATCACAGATATTATTTTAATTTTCCTATTGAACATTCTCTTCATTGATACAATAAATTATTTTCGTCCCATCAATGAAAGATTTTCCATTGTATCGGTGAAATAAATTCATTGCATCAATGAGAAAGTATTATATCAATGGAATAACTTAATGGTATTAAATAATTTCCATTGCATCAGTGAACTATTTGTCATTTCATCAATGAAAAATTGTTCATTGCATCTATGAAACATTTTTCATTGCAGCAATAAAATATTTGCCATTTCCATCGAAATAATGACATTGTTCAAAGGAAACTATTTTCTTAATTATATCAACGAGATTATTGCCATCGTGTTAATGAAATACTTTTTCATCCCATCAACGAAATAATTGTCAATGCCCCATCGAAACCATTTTATTATGTCGATGAAACAAAATTATAGCTCTAATGAACTCAATTACAGGTTAATTGTACCAATGAAGTTCATGGCACTACTATATAGTTACATTAATAAAGACTGAAACTCTTTCGTTGCTTCAATGAAGCCCTTTCATTGCATCAATGAAGCTCTTTCATTGCATCAATGAAACTCTTTCATTGCATCAATGAAACTTTTTCATTGCATCAATGAAACTCTTTCATTGCATCAATGAAACTCTTTCATTGCATCAATGAAACTCTTTCATTGCTTCAATGAAACTTTTTCATTGCATCAATGAAACTCTTTCATTGCTTGAATGAAAGTCCTTCATTAATTTAATTAACATGTTTCATCGCATCAATGACACTTTTCCATTTCATTCGCAAAATGTCTTCTGTACATCTGTGATACTGTTTCGTCAATGGTTTATTTCTTTCTGTGCAATCTTTTGTCGTCCACCGAGTGCTGCTTTTTTCGTGCAATCGATAACCCAAAAATAAAGTGCTCAGCCAAATTAAGTTCGAAGGTCAGACGGTTGTCAAAGACAGCCACCCCCCCATACGTACTCATGATGTAGGCTGTTCTGTTAGTCTGTCCTGCCAGGGTTGTTGTAATCTTGAGTTTATTTAATAAAGCAGCCACGGTCTATTGAGTTTCGGTTTTCATTTATATTTAGTTGGTTGGCCTTTCTCCATGCAGTATGTACATTATAAATATGGGAGACCTCGACCATCAATCTTATTTTAATTCATTTAAGTTTTCGTTATGGATAATATTTCCTGACGTCCACGTATTTTTTTTTTTTGTTTTTTTTTTATTTTTTCGTTTTGTGGTTTAATAGCATTTGCCCATTTTGGACTTGTTTTTATGGTTGTGTTGTTGTTTTTCCTACATTTTCTTTGCAGACGGTATGACTGATTGTTCAGACAGTGAATGTTGCTCGCATCCCGCCTGTTCGGAGCACATTATGTGCTTATCCTCCAATGATCCGGTCGAGGTACTGTTGCGCAAACAACCGCCCTCGGTGACGGCATCATTCTATCAACGTGTCAAATTTTTGATTGAAGAGAATTCCGTGCAATCCTATGCCCACATGGATGAATACAGTGAAAAGTGAGTACAAAAAGTTTTCCATTTTCATTTGGGTTGTGTGGGTTTTTCCCAACCACCAACAAGTATCTTGTGTATTATAGTTTATATAACATCTCTATTGAATTTAGTGAGATAAAACAAAACAAAAAAAAATATGATTACGTTTTTCCTAGAATATGAAGAAAACAATCGAAACGAAATCAAGACGATGAAATAAGCTTTTAGTTTTTCTATTTATGATATATGATTTCTGTTCTTCGTTTCGATTTTAATGAATGCACCAACGTTTTTTTTTAATATATCACTAATTTAGGGGGAAGTTCTTTTTCTTTTGGTGGGGGGAAAAAAACAAATATGTAATATGAGGGCTTCACTTTTATAATTTAAGAAAAGCGTTTTTTCTTTTATTTGTTTTTGTTTTTATTCTTACTGAAGAAGAAAAAAAAACACTGGTGCAATGAAGAGAAAAAGCTCAAATGTTTGTTTGTTTTTTTTTTTTTTTATTTAATTTATGGAAATACATTGATAGCAATCACTAAATTTAAGTATTTGTATTAATTTGTCATTTGTTATACTTACAAATTTATAATTTGATTTTTAAGTTGTTGTGTTTTTTTGTTTGTGTGTGTTTATTTTGAGTATCAAAAGAACACAAATATTGTTTTTTTTTTGTTTCTTGTCAAAGAAACTAAAGTCTAGTGCAAAAAAAAAAGTTATAAACCCCTAACAAATCCTTTTTATATCCCTACCAAGTCCCCTCAATGAGTCTATCATTTATGCGTTGGAATATGTGTTGGTTTTGTTTTGTTTTTGTTTGATTTAATTTTATTTTATTAAAAACAAATGTAAATCCTTAATTTATTTATTTAAAAAATCAAAATGACTATCCTCATTGTTTCAGCATTAGTCTGTTTTTTTTTTGTTGTTGTTGAGTTTTTTCTTTTTCAAGAAATTTAAGCGAAATTTTAAAGCGAAAAGCTGACATACTTTTTGGTTTGAGCTTTTTCTTTTCTTGCCTAACTTTGTAGGGTTTTTTTGTGATACCAAAAAAATGTAATAAAAACATTTTTGTTTTTGAAATTTTTGTTTTTTTATAATCAGTTATTTTCCTGTTTTTGTTTAATTATTTTTATTTTATTTTTGGGTTTGTTTTAAATTTCATTGAAAAAAGTCCAAAGCGAAAATAATGATAGCACCTCATTGAGTATGTGTGTTGTCTAGTGTTTTACCTCCTTGTGTTCGTCTTACCCTCAATACAAACAAAAAGTATAATTAATAAACAATTAAAAAAAGAAAGAAAACATAAACTATTTAGCAAAAGCTATAACCAACAAAGCAGAAAAAAAACGAAATTTAACAAAGAAACGTGAAATTTAGGTTAGAAAAAACAAAAATAAGGTTTTCTTTTGTCAAACTTCCGTTACCGATTCTCTTCAATTAAACAAAATTTTATTTATTATCATTTGCTTTCTTGGGTTTATTTCATTTTGATTCTAGTCTACTATTAGTTTAAAGCTTTCAATATAAAAAACATAAGCTAGTTTCATTTAGGTTTTATGTAAACTTTTTTGTTGTTGTTTTAAGTTAATTTTTCTTATCAGTTCTTTAACCAAAAAAAAAAAAATATATATAAATATTACCATAACAAAAGATAAGTAGCAAAAAAGAAAAAAATAACAACAAGGACCTAAAACATTTTTTCGTCTTTCAAAAAAAAAAAAAATTCATTTAGAGCAAATTTCTTTATTTTCTTTTTAATTTTCCTTAACTTGTGCGTGTCTAAAACTTTTTAGTTCTTTATTTTTAAACATAAGTAATATGTTTTTAAACTAAGTACTAAGTAACCAAAAAAAAAGAAAAAAATACAAGAAACTGTTGTAAGGATCTTTTACTAACACCCAGCTAACCACAGAAGACCAATCAAAAGTAGGCCTGAAACTAGACCCTTCAAAAAACAATAAAACAAAACGACAGTAAAACCAAAATTGTGAGAGTGTGTGCGTTGTGTATGTCTTAGTATAACCTTCATACAGTGTGTCAAATGTTTATAATTTTATTAAATCTATGTTCGTTAATTTCATTACCAAACCAAAAATACCATCTTCATTTGCTCATTAACCAATTGATTGGGGGCAAAAAAAAAGAATCAGTATATAAAATTTAAATAACAACTTTAAATTTTATTTATTTGCATTCTTTGTCTCTTCGTTTTTATTCATCCCCCTCCCCCAATCAATCATTCTTCTTAGATATACTTATATATATATTTATATAAACATATTCAAAAAAAAAAAAAAAAATAACATGTCATTTGATTTTCTTTTCAACAATTGTTTTTTTAGTTTTCTACTAAATGTAATTATTTTGTGCTAACGAAAAATTTTGTATTTGTTTCTGTCTTTTTTTCACCAAACCAAAAAAAAAAAAAAATGAACTAAAAAAACCAACATTTATTTTCAATTGTTTTTAAATTGTTAATGTCCTGTCTTAACAAAATGTGTTTTGTCCTCATGTGTAATGCCGTTCGTTGACTCCACAACAATTCAAAAAAAAAAAAAAAATAACTAAAATAAAAAACTATGACAATCCATCAAAAAAATCGAAAAAAAAAACATAATCCAACCGAACTCGTTTAACTCTACGTTAACCAAAAACCAACAAACGTCTTGGCATTAAATTGTCTGAAATTATTAAAAAAAAAACATACCTTATCTAAAATGTAGTCTCTTTTGGAGCTCATTTACACCTTGGTAAGTTTCGAAGGAAAACCACAAAAAAAACAACAACCAACCATTCTGTTAAAAAAAATTAAACAACCACAGACATGAAAATCATAAACATGAACAGTCATAATATTTCTTTATATTATCTAAAATCACTAAAAAAAAAAGAACATAGAATACAACTTTTGGACCAGAAATCTTTTGTAGAATAAAATGCTGATTTGTTTTGTGAGAAACGGATAGTTAAAGCAATTGGGTTTTAAAAATCCCTTGAGGTTTTAAAACCTTCTCGTTAATCAGTTGACAAAAGCCGCGATGCTTAGGAAACATAAGATAAGTTGGGGTTACCACTGGGGCTTTGGCAAACATTTGAGAGCATTGCAAGTTCTTCAGAGTTACACTCATTGAAAACCATTGTTCCAACATAGACATTGTTTCTCCTCTGCGATGAAAAATACCTTATCCCTCTCGAAATAGTAGCAAGTTGACGATGTACTGTGCCAAGACACACGAAAGCCCTCTAGGAGGATCCTTACATGTACGAACTCTATGGTTGCCATCAGTGAAAAAATCCCCAAAGCTTTGCAAATCATTTGGAATCATAAAAACCGGCTGCAGTGCTTCTGGATATCTTCTAGCATATCTCTAAATAGGAAATTGCCTAAGTTGATTTTTCAATTATTCTAAATATGGTTTCACTGCAAGCGAGAATGTAAGAAACCACATTCCATTTGAGTAATTAAAGAAAAAATAATGCGTTTCTTTGAAATTCCTGTCCAGATCAAAATGTGATTTTCTTTTTAATGTTGTTAAAATTGGATACATACACACCAAATAACAGTTCCCTCGCAACATTAAATAATATTCACAATTTAAATATGAACCAATAACCTGATTCTTAACTAATCTGTGGAGGATTCCAGTTTTCAGTAATCTAAAAACAAACTCCTTAGAATTACACAAATGTCCTAGGAGAAGAAATTCGTTATGCATTTTTGCTAAAAGTTCCAAATTCGAAAGCACTCCCTCACGATTCCAATATGAATGGACATAAAAATCGTCCCCTTAACAAAATCGTCCCCTACTCAAATGGAGAAAAAAAAGGAAATCAAATTCCAAAAAAAAAAAAAAATATTTCAACCAAATAGCCACTTTTGCCCGAAACTCTAATGTAGTTTCTTTAAAAATATTTTAACTACATGATCATTTTTCGAACCCGGGTTCGAAACCGGGTAATACCATCAAACATTTTTCAGCGACTGTTTCCGCCTCGTAAATATTGGCGAGTAAGAGAGTAATCTCTAAGCCATGTAAAACTTCTCGATAAAAGCATTAGTCGTTCGTAGTCCCGGTCAGTGAGTATACACAGCTCACTGATTCGAGAGAAGTTCTCCGTATGTTCCTTCATGGAATGTTAAGGGAAATAAAAATAAAAATCAAGACTTTGCTCAGCTCACTGATTCGAGAGAAGTTCCCCGTCTCTTCCTTCATGGAATGTTAAGGGAAATAAGTAGGTAAGATCATTTTGATCTCGGACTTAATGACAACTTTCCATGTATTTTTTACTAGTTTCTAGTTGTCCATGCCAATAATCCTCCACAGTTAATTGATAAAAGTATTTCTTTTGGAAAAATTGCTATGGCATATTTTTAGGCCATGAACCGTGGCTAATATTTTGCCTGGCGGATCTGAATGTCCAATTTATCGCTTATTGTTACTGCAACAGCCAAAACTATGACTTTCATAAGTAACCTAGCATAATTTTAGGCTTAAAACTAAAAAACGATATTAAGGAAAGTGTCTAGTTTATACAGCTCAGCTATAGTCCAACTTCCCTGATACTCACAAACAATCGTCACTTTATTTTTATTACAAACTAAATTCCAGGCAAACAAACTCATTCCTCAAAGCAATCACTCCCAAATATTCTATGTTTTTTTTTTCCTTCACCACCGTTTCATTTTTAGCTGCATCTCATTTTGCATCTCAATTTTCCAAATTATTTTTCCATACATCCATAGACTTTCGAAAAAAAAACTACACTCTCAGTTTTTCTGTAAAATACTCATATTTTTGTTCTTAAATACTTTTGCAAACATTCCAAAATACTACATACTACGTTGAAACATTCCGATTAAAAAAAAAACATCATTCGAAACAGAAAATAAAAGCAATTAGTTTATAATATGTATGTGTTTTATGTGTACGTGTCTATGTGTATTTAGTTGAATTTATTTCGTTTACTTATTCGTTTTTTTCCAATTTTCGTTACTCACCAGAATCAAATATATATTTTTTTGAGAATTTTTCAATTTCTTTATGTTTATTGGATATCAAATAAATAGAGCAGAAAAAAAACAGAAAACCTAATCGAAAACCCCAAAATACTAACACGAATAACCTATGAATTTATGATTTAATATGTTGTCATTTTTTTTTTTGATAATTTTTTTCTAAAAACCATAATCATTTTTTGTAAAGACATAACTCAATATTCCAGTACACCAGTTATTGCTTTTGGTTTTTTTTCCATTCTGTTCCCATATTATTTGAACTGATTTATACTTTCTTTATGTGTGAAATTACTTTATTACAACAACAAAAAAGTTCACAAAATATAATAATACTCTGTCTATATATATTCATATATAGATATATTTATTTATTTATTTGTTTTAGTATTACAAAAAACGAAAAAGAAAAAAAATCTACAGCCACCGTATTTTTATGAGTTTTATTTTCTGTTTGTGATTTCCAATTTGAGTTATGTTTCTTTTGCTTTTTACAACAATGTGAATTCTCCAATGGACATACAGATTTTTATTATTTCTTTTTTGGTCTCCTTTATTATTCACTTCATTGAGTTTTCTGTTCTGGTAACAATTCCATTGTTATTCGTATTCCGTTTTATTCCTTTTTTGTTTAAACAATCAAAATGTGGGTATATACTAGTATATCATCATTATGTCTGACAGAATATATTTAAAAAAGATAATGAAGAAAAAAACCAAAAAAAAAAATTTAAATTTTACGAAGAAACCGAAAAAAAGAAGAAAGATACTGATACAAGTTATAAGAAGAAAGAAAGAAAGTATAAAAACGAAAAAGAAAATCTACTACAAATCCCTATATGTTGAATCCTTGAAACCCCTTGATCCTTAACAAAATTCCCCATTGTCTGCGTCTAATCATTTGTTTACATGTTCTCTCTCTCTATCCTCTTCCCCCCAAAAATAAAATGAAAAGAAAACACAAAAATGTTTTGTAAAGAAACACTTTATTATTTTTTTTTTTTCATTAAAATGTTTTATTTATTTTTAAGTTTTCTTTTTTGTGTGAATTTTTCCAATTTTAAATTTACCAGTGAGTGACATTATTTACAGCATACGTTCAAGGGTATCCGTCGTGAAATGATATTCCTCTAAAATGTATATATTAATTATGGGTTTATTAAATATTTAAGTCGTACATTGGTGGGATCTGATTTCAAAATGATTCTTTATAATTGTATTTTTCATATATTCAAATTTTAAGGTTTTGAGTAGGATGTCATTTAAACGATTTTTATTATGTATTTGTTAATATAATACTTTATGCATTTATGTTCTGAATTTCGAGTCCAAAGTTAAATTTGGAATTCTCAAAGCTTTTATTGGGATCCGCACCTACCACGAGCACGCAATATCATCTAGACTCGAGCTCCGATAAGATCATTCTGCTGAATATTATGCTAGTTATATTGTTTTTCGTGATCGTACATGTATACAAAGAAAAAAAAAACGTATTGATCAATTAAAAAATTAATTGAAATACCAATTGAATGAATTAAAATATAATTTGAGCATTTTAAATGGATGGAAATCCCTTAATTTATAATTTCACCATTCACATCTGATTCAGAAATTTGTTAAATTATTTGACATTCTATTTAATAGCTGTCGTTTTATTTGACAGCTGTCATTCTATTTTGACAGCTGTCATTCTATTTTGACAGCTGTCATTTTCTTTGACAGCTGTTATTTAATTTCACAGCTGTCATTTTATTTCACAGCTGTCATTTTATTTGACAGCTGTCATTTTATTTCACAGCTGTCATTTTATTTGACAGCTGTCATTTTATATCACAGCTGTCATTTTATTTGACAGCTGTCATTTTATTTGACAGCTGTCATTTTATTTGACAGCTGTCATTTTATTTGACAGCTGTCATTTTATATCACAGCTGTCATTTTATTTCACAGCTGTCATTTTATTACAGCTGATATTTTATTTGACAGCTGTCATTTAATTTGACGGCTGTCATTTTATTTGACAGCTGTCATTTTATTTGACAGCTGTCATTTTATTTGACAGCTGGCATTTTATTTGACAGCTATCGTTTTATTTGACAGCTATCGTTTTATTCGACGGCTGTCGTTTTATTTGACAGCTGTCATTTTATTTGACAGCTGCCATTTTATTTGACAGCTGCCATTTTATTTGACAGCTGTCATTTTAGTTGGTTAAAAAATTAAGTGTACTTAAAAAAAATTTAATTAGTTTTGAAACCACATATTTATTATGATATTTGAAGAATAAGTTTCATATTTTTGTTCAACATATATTTAAGCCAGTTTATAATTCTAATCGAATTATTATATCAGCTTTAATTTTTTTTTTAATTACACGTTCCATTAGCGTTTATTAAACCAAATTTAGACCTCCTTTTTACAACCCAATGAAAAGTGGGTGGTTAACTCGATTTAGTAGAACTTGGTACAGCTCGTGAAAACCCATGTGATTCGTTATATTATGTGATAGGTAGTCTGTGTGCCAATATCACACATCCAATGCAGGTATCCTAGTAAGCACAGTTTGTGTATTCCGGCCACTTTACGAGTAACCTCTCATCTACGCATTAAACAGTAGCTCCCATCTCCAAATATCTTTATTGTAACTGAAGTGTAAATGACAAATCTGAGTTGCGATGAAAGTTATGATAATTCAACATTTATGATTAAATACAGCATTTCCGAATGTCCTGGATAGCAGAAGTCCTGTTCTGTAATCTATTTAAACACGCGGCCTTTAATAAATGACAAAATAAACATCAGTGAGTTTTTCACACACAAAAAAAACAGTTAATACAATAAAGCAAACGGCTAACATTGTTTCAGTCCCAATGGCAAAAGGAAAAACCAGCAAACGTTTTTTTTTAAAGAAATTTTACTCTCAGAAAAGCGAACTGACGAAATTAACCGTTGAAAGAAAAACACAAAAAATGTAAATATTCATATTTTAATAATTTCAAAATGAATACAATGTTTGAAATGCCGAGATTTTCAAACAACAACAAAAACTGAATATTATTAAAGCCTGAATGCGGAATGCTTGAATCATTTCAATGCTTAAAGGACTTAATCACAAAAAGCCATAATTTTTTCCAGCCTACATAACATTGGCAATCAGGGCATTTTTTTTTTATATAAAACTTCGTTTTTTTTTTTTCGAAAAACTCATTAGCTTTATATAAAAGTGCTTATGAAGCGAAAGAAAAAAAAACTCTGTATATATTCACGTAATTACATAAACTAATATGTAATAAACCATAATTGTCATTTAACATGTATTCGAGGAAAAATGCAGTATTTTCACATTTTCAATTTTTAATTGATTTGCGGTTTACGTTTATGTGTTGTGCGGCAAAAATTGTATCGAACAACAGCAGAAAAACAACCCAAACTCACAGGCAGTGAAACGTGGACATGTGACTAATTAGAATACAACTATGCTATGTATACATTTTAAATCTAACTATTAACTTTTATTGAAAATCTATAGTCGGGCGCTTGCGTGTATATACACATGTAATTAACATCGAATATTTGCCAATATTTGTTCAAGGTTAAACAATACGTGCTATGCTTTTCATTTACCGCGTATTGGGCGTATATTTCATGGCCCAATAATGAGCTGAATTTTAAATTTCAATAACTTAATAGACGGGAATGCAAATGAGTTTGTGTCGAAATAGATTGGGCAGTTGGATGGTCTGGCCAGACATGTCGGAGTATATATAAAACTCCTTAAGGTTTAAATTGTTTTAAATTTCCTTTTTTTTTTGGCAAATTCCATTTTGTCGGCATTACCTCTTTGGTGAATTAATTCCATAGTCGAGTTGCTATGAAGAAAATGTTTCAATAGAAACAGAATTCAAAATTAAAAGACCCAAAATTTTAAAAAAATTTATTAATATGTAACAAATATCCCCAAATTAGAATATTGATCTGCCCAACTGAACTGGAAAAAGAGCCACAAAAGGAGTTTTTTTTTTATTTTTTTCTTTGGAGTCATTTTCTAATTTTTGTATTTATTCAATTTGAAGTACAGGGTCCGCCAAATAATTTTTTCAAATGGATATTTTCTCAAATTTCTGTTTTCATTTGAAAGTACAATCCTTCCGTTTAATAATGGAAAATAATTTCATTCAAATGGCTGCCTCTGCTGGCCATGCAGTAGCCTAACGACATCAGCTCTGCGGCTGATAATGCGATCTTCAAAAATAGGGCGCAAAACATCGAGTGTAGCTTCGGCTGTGTGGCACGTAGCGCCGTCCTGTTGAAACCAAATGTTGCCATGTATCCTCCTCTTAAATTTTTGAAAAAAACGAAATAAGCACTAGTTGAAAAAAAAAACGTTAGATGGCGGACCCTGTATAAAAACTTCAGTGATTGAAGACTAGTGTTTTTAACCCGGAAATTCCCGGAACGTATTTGCCAGACAATTTGCCGATTTTTTCTTTTCCGGGAATAAAATACTAGCCAAAAACGAAACCATCTACCCTTTTATGCATTTTTTTTAAAACTGTGATTGTGATTTTTACTGAAATCAGTTAAGCCTCTCCCATAGAGGCCCACATTGATTCCATTGTATCTAGATACATGTTTAATCTAGATACATGTTTCATATATCCGGGATTGTAGCACTCTGCTGTGTCTTTTAATTTATATTGGGTTTTCTTATTATTCTAGGGGATATATAATAATTTCGCAGGTACTTTCGACCCATCATGCTCCAAATTCTGTTTGGGTGTTAATCAGGAAACCTGGATTATAATAATTTCCTGAGTGGATTTGAGTTCTCCCTTTTTAAATGTATCTCTTGTTTTGACAGTTTTCATAAAAGTCCTTTGGTTGGAATCAGAATAGATTTAATTGCAAGCAGTTATTGTCTGTTTGGGTGAATCCTTATGCCATATCTCACAAGTGTATCTTCCTAGATTGAAAAAAAAACTTGAATTATAAATTTTCTAATTTTTAAGTTACTATTTACTATTTCTCAAAATCGACTTGTCCTTCCACACAATTGCTTAATGACCGGGAATTTAACATGTGCGCTAATATGATACATTTACATATGTATAGTTGCATACATATGTATATGTATATATATTTATATATACATATAATCCAATATCAGAAAGCACAAAATTTATCTGCATATTATATATTAATATTGATTGCCCATTTTAATTTGAAATGCATCTCTCATAGTGTATATGTATGTATTTATTATGACACAATATATTACAAACATATATTTAAATTAACATATAGATTTCCATTTAAATATATGAATTATTTTTGTTTTAGTAATAATAACAGTACACCAGAATAATTAATTATTGACAATTTATGGTCAGATTTATATAATGCCTGAGAAGAAGGAGAGTCAGATGGAAGTAAAATTAATTTTGTTTTTATGAAAATGATATAAAACATTTGTACAAGGGGGCGTATGTCTAGCAACGACTATAATTACATATCAATCATACGCCACATGGGACATGAAAGAGGATCCCCTGCCATGCAATCTATAAATGCTCTCCAGTGGTTTTGTAGGAATTGTGATTTGTTTTATGGCGATTTAAATTTGTTTTCATAACCATTTAATCAATTGGGTTTTTTTTTTTGTGAAAACATTAAATATTTGTGCTTTCTTTTTTGGTTATTTTCCTTTAACAACTCTCCACAAACATTATACATTTCAACATCACGAATTGTATATATTTTTGTAGAGTTTTTTTGTGTTTTTTTTTTGGTTTTGTTTCTATTGCCGTCAAAAGTATAACAACAAATTTTAATAGTTAAAATTTTACCGCCACCTCGTCATTGAACATAAGTGTTTTTAAGCTCTGTTTTTAAAACATTTCCGTTTCCGAAAATGCTTCCTCCTCTTCCAATGGCACATTAAACACATGCAAAAAAAACCCCTGTGCCGCTGATGGGCACTCGTATATGTCAATGTTTCATTTCCTATTTAACTTGTTTGTGTTTTTTGTTGTTGTTGTTGCTGTTGGTGCCATAAACCCCTAATGGCTAAATTTTCGTATGGAAATTGTTTGCATTCGTAAAACGTGCTTAACTACATTTTTGTCATTCCCAACAATTTATGTAAAATAAAAATGACACCAACAACAAATATATTCCACAAAAGGAATAAGCCATAAAATGTGTGTTTGTGTTTTTTGTACAAAACTCTAAACAATTGTCTCTCAAGTACGAAAATGTCGGCGGGAAAAAGATACTAAAAAATAATTGCAAACTAGATTAAAAGCATCGGTATCAAGTGGTTTTTATTCACATCACATTGAAATTTCTATAGTTTGTAGTGGATTGTGTATTTAATCACTTGCAGTTTTTCGTCCGTTCATCCATCAGGAGGCCACATTTGTATTCGATAAGGGAAAATGGTGACACTTAATGTCACACATAGGTTTTTTTTTTGGAATTTTAAATTTTGAATACAGTTTTTAAATAGATATCATCCTCTACGTTATGACTTTCAATCACTGTCAAATTCCAGTCAAAAAACAATTAAAATTCAATCCATTCAATGCAGCTGACCGAACTCAATTCTTCGCAGTATTCGATTTTCCGGCAAATGTGAGTGAAATGATGGTCCTACCAGGTTTCGAACCTGTGTGACAATTCCACACAGGACCTACCATGCCACGGCCAGCAAAATTGTATTTAGGGCACGGCATGTCTTTTTTTTATTGCCCCGGTCTTCAACATTGAAGACATTTCCAATCTGATCCCCAGTTCTCAAACTATAAAGCAAAAGTTTCAAAAGTCCTAGCTGACTTCTTTGAGTCATTAACCTCTTAACCCTTAACAAAACGATAGCTGCTGATAGACCCAAGTGAGATATGCTTCGGTCAGCTGCCAAATTCCTTAAACCTCGCTGGAACGTCATTGTTCGTAGATGGCTCATGTTTAAAAAAAAAAAAATAGTACACAATAAATATAAGTATGACTTTCTAGGGTTAATCGTGCAAAGTTTCGGAATTGTGCAGGCAAAAATGTGGGCAGTAAAATTGCCCATATTGGAATTTTTTTCTTCTCATTTTAGTTATTTTGGGATTCAAATAAAAATAGTACCCAATAGGTACAGGTATGACTTTCTAGGGTTAATCATCTTACAAAGTTTTTGCCCTGTACAGCCAACAATGTAAGCTGTCCGTAAAATTCCCCTAATTGGGATATTTTCTCCTCATTATTGGAATGTGTTTTTGGTGAAAACTCCTGTGTTTATCGCCTTTAAACTTTACTTTCTTTAAGGAGCCTAAGTTTTCAATGAAGTGTGACGTTTAGGAAATATTTTAGTAAATATTTAACGTATTCCCAAGACATTCGAGAGTGCAAACAGATTATCCCAACAGAGTTAGCTATATCTTTTTATATGAACGAGACAGGTCTTTCTCGCACACTTACTGCTACTTCTGCAAATACACGGGTCGACTGTCATTTTTCGAATTTTACTGCTTTGTATGTAACATCAAAACTCATGGAAATAGACTTTATTTAAAGAAACTTTTCTAAAAAAAATTTTTTTTCAAAAATTCAAAAGAGAAGATTTTTTTTTTACAAAAATTTCGACTCAATGGAAATCCATTTTTCGAATTTTACTGCTTTGTATGTAACATCAAAACTCATGGAATGGGCTTTATTTTAAGAAATGTTCCTAAAAAAAAAAATTTTAAAAAATTCAAAAGAGAAGTTTTTTTTTTACAAAAATTTCACCTCGTTCGAAAAACATCAGAATTTATCTGATGTTTTCTCACTCTATAGATTGTCTGCAGGTAAAAAAAATGGTGGCCTTTTTTTCCTAAAGAATTCCTTTCAGATGAAACAACTAACATAATGGCATAGACCCGAACTTATCAGGGATATTTGCTGTTTCCTGCCCTGGAAATCCTTTACACGGCAACAAATTCAAGTCTTTTTTCAGAAAGAAAGACTCGAGTGGTTACTAACTTTCCGATGGTTTTTTTTTTATTAAAAACTGGAAAAACAAAGTATTTCGTTTTTTTTTTTACTAAAATTAAAAACGACCCTCATAACACCGAACCGAACTGTCCGATGTATTCCAAATGCATCCCTCAATATTTAGCTTAACCCCCGCATGTCTGTTGCAAAGAGCCTCCGCCGTATTGAGTATGCAAAACAAACGACGGTCTGCTGTGCTGCCAATCTCTGGCGCAAACATTTGCTTATATTGTTGTGTCGTTATTGCTGCGTCTGTCTAACTGCAAACATTTCACGAGCACAGCCAGCAATGTGGCGGCAAGCACACCCCAACAATGCAAGGGTAATATTTAAAAATATATATTTTACTAGCTGTATGTCTTCTTCCATATACACAGATATATGATTTCAGATGAATTTTTCACAGTTGTTATTAAACATGTATGGCCGTTCCCTTCTTGGGATTTGTGTGCGTGCGTGTGAGTGTGTTCGGAAACCCTTGTGCAAATGCAAATAAAATAGTGCAATTTATTTGTTATCGCCAACAACTGACACAATAAAATGCAATATTTTTTTTTTGCGCTGAGCTATTTACACCCTTTCTCTTTCTCTCTCTGTCTCTGCTTTCTTCTGTAGATGGTGGGTAATATTTCTTTTTTTTTTTTGTTTCTTTGTCGTACTGTTTGTTACAGAAGCGAAGAGCTTATACAAAAAAAATCCTTTTTTGCTTTTAATAGATTTTGCATAGAATTGCAGTTTTTGAAACAAAATATTATCGTGCATGATGATAATAACTACTGAAATGTGCTGTAACCATTTCCATTCCCACGCACATGCACTCGTCTACTTGCACAACACAGCCAAGGTTGTGTTGCATTGCAGGTTTTGTGGGTGGGGATTAGCGGAAGTTGAAGAGAAATTAGTTGCTTAACAAACGGGTATAGTTTTGGAATGTGCAGCGAAAGCAAAGGCATTAGACTACTTTAGTACGACTAATGACAGATGAGTAAAATGTTCCAAAACCCAAGTAACTCTAGAACCAAGCAGCGATTGAAAACCAATTTATTTATTTTTGTGTATAAACGAAGCTCGTGGAGCTGAGTATTCACGGCCAGTGAATGAAATATTTCGTGATGCATTGAAATTAGTTGCAAATTGGGGCGAAGGAAATCCATTGGCGTGGTCAGAACGTCCAAGCTTACCATGGGAAATGCGAAGGTGAAGTGTATTTTACCAGAGGAATTCCCAGAAGATGTTGTTTTCTTTAATTTCCCAGTCTGTATTTTCATAAACTCTAACATATTGTTTGTCATTAAATTTCCCTATTTAAGGCGACTTGGCAACATTCTTGCGGTATCGTTGAAGTAGTAAGATTTTGAAAAGCAGAGTCAATACCTCAAAAATATTGCCCACTGTTATTTTATAAACGAAAGAGTGAACAATAAAGTGGTTTTTATTTAGTTGAACATGGCGTATGAGTAATAAACTCCAAATAATTCATTCGCCCCATGTTTCACAAGACCAAAAGAAAACATCGCACACATTCTACTAAAGAGGCACAAATCCAAATTAAGCCATTTTTAGAAAACGCAAAAAAATGTGTGCATCTCGCGGTTTCCAATACAACATGAAGAGAGACAACTGTTATTTGACTGCAAAGTACAGTAATGTTTTGTGAGCTGGCAGATAAGTGTGTGATGAATCGCTCTAACAAGTAAACTCGCAAAATGGCAAATTTTTGAGTTGTGCCTGTGGGACAGTAAAATTAAAATCGTCGCGATAGTGAAATGAGGGACCCAATATAGAATCCTATGCTATGACCCTTGATTTGAGCACATTGAAATCAAATTTCTCACTACCATTAATTGGCCATCGATGGGGAAAAATAAATTTAACAAAAAAAATCTACATTACATCCTATATGTGAATTAAATTATTTCTTTC
This sequence comes from Hydrotaea cyrtoneurina, assembly GCA_958296145.1. Classification (NCBI taxonomy): domain Eukaryota; kingdom Metazoa; phylum Arthropoda; class Insecta; order Diptera; family Muscidae; genus Hydrotaea; species Hydrotaea cyrtoneurina. The sequence continues at coordinate 53,394,528 of OY282513.1, read as the reverse complement.
ATTATGAATAAAAACCACAGGACAATGCGCTGCAATTAAGGATGCAATATTTGGTGGTTATCATCAGTTGTGGTCCGGCCGAATTAAGATATCAAAATAGTATCATTTATTATTCTCAATCAGTTATCTTGGCCAGCTGCTCAAATAGATTTGCTACGATAGTCAATCAACTCCGAAAGTAACGTCCAAGGGCGAACCGGGTGACACAGACTATTTGGCTAAATTTTTGCAGCGACAGACCAAAGTCTTTCTAATCGGAAAACTTTGCAGAGGCACCCTCGCACTTAGGCCATCAGCTAACGGCTGTTAACTGCAGCAATCTTCAGTTGGTACTGGTACTAGTGTAAGCCCCACCTAAAGCCTGTTAGCTATTTGTTAGTTATTGTAGCACAATTTCCCAAATACATATTTATGCAAGTATGTAATACATATGTACGTACACAAAAAGCTCCGAAGGCATTCAGAAACCAGTCAAACAAACATACATTCAATGTATGTTGCTATGTTGGTCATCATAGCCAACCGATTGACTATATTTACATACCCTTCATATACTGAATGTGGATATAGCCCAGTGGGCTAATGATTGTGAAATGCAACCATTCGCAGTGAACACTTCATATATCTATATATATATAAGGAGGTACTAGGGCTAGGGTATTTTGCACAAAAAAAAAAAAATACTAAATACTCTAAAGCTGCTGATAGAGCCAGAGCTAAGTGTTGTTCACGTGCAGAGGTATGGGTACACATGAAGGGGTTGCTGGTGTTTGCTGACAAAAAAAAAAAAAAAACTGACTAAAATCTACAATTTATTTTATTTAAAGGATTTACAATAAATGCCCTCAAATGCTGCTGATATTATTGAAATAAAAATGTATGTCTAGTTTTATCCCATCCATTTTTTTTTTCTGGCTCTTGCTGTCTTTTGTTGTCTGGCTCATTTTTTGTTTGTTTGTTTTGCCTGTTGTTTTGGTTTTTAAGCCAATATCGTTGGTGGGGATATTTTCCGAAATCCATTTATTTCTATACAAAAGAGTGGAAAAGGCAAAGGCTTTAGATGTAAATGGCTTAAATGTGAAAAAACATGACAAAAAACCAATTCAAAAATTAAACTCACAAGTTTGTTTCCTAGTAATAGTTTAATAATTTAAAAGAAATGTTTATTTTTTTTTGGTGTATTTTTAAATATGACAAGGTAATGGTAATTTCAAAATTACCTGGCTTATGGATATTGACATTTTCGTTAGTGCTGACATTGTCAGGGAGATATTTATAAAAAAAAATGGTTTTGCTAATTTTCACGAGGTGGATTTTGGGCTATTTTTACATATAGCAAACTATTTTCCATACAATAGAGAATTACTTGACTGGAAAGTTATTCCCAATTACACGAATTAAGGTAAAACCTGCTAATAATGTGATTGACCATTGACACTGAATCAATTTTTAATTACAGTGTACCCTCTCCTGGCGGACACTTTTTTCAATACCAATCCGCTTCAATCCTCTTGTGTACTTCTCTCATAAGTGGACAAAATGCTCAGTCCCTTAGGTGTCCGCTCATGACTCAGTACACTGTGTTTCCCAAGGAACTCCTTGAGGAGAAAAAGATTGCGTTTGTTTGTAAAGACACTCGAAACTCCTATAATTTTGAGGATTTCCCTTGCCCACAAAGCAGTTTTTAATCATTTTCAAACCTTTGCGTCTTACTCAACTTTTTAAGAACAAAAAATGTAAATCTATGCCGACATTTTGACAGTGCCAGATCACAAGAAAACGTCAAGGCTTCGTTTGTCTTAAAATACGTAATAAATTCAGGGTTTTCCCTGAGCTTCCATTGTCTTTAAAAATCTATCCACTTTTCTCTTATACAGTCTTGACTTGAATATTAAACCTTTTTTCTCTTCTCAATATATGCCACTCACAATATAGTCTTCACCTCATCACACTTGCCGGCAAAGAAGCCAGCAAATGAGCTCATTGAATTTTCAGACAAAAGAAATTTGTCTACAAAAAACAAAAAAGCCAACGATTTCTTTGCCAGTAAAAAAACACACAAACAGAAAACAAGGAAACCGGAAGTGGATGCATGCATTCATGCATTCCTGGTTCCTCTTTGATTACATAAACATAAAATGCACTTTTACTACACTTTGCATACAATACCCGACTACTTCAATAGTTTCACTTTTCTCAACAACAACAAAAAAAAAACCGAATGCTTACAACAAAACGCCCGCATAACAAAGAATTTCCGTTAACGAAGAAAAAAAAAAAAGAAATTTCATTACAATACAAAATGTTCCTTCCATCATTGTTTCACAATGCCACCGACAACGACAACGTCGTGTACAACTATTATGGGGAGAAAATTAAGGCATTGTAACAAAACCACATCGCAAAAATACGGACGGACGGTGGGTAAATCCCGCCATAGTATTTCTACCCAGGAACGAGAGTGATGAAAATTGTTCCACTTTTATGGCAAGAGAACAATATGACAATACGCTAACAGAAGTATTTTGCATTCGTCTACATCTCCCCGCGCACCACAAGCAAAAACCGAAGGCAATCAACAAACGCTATTTCTATTCTATTCTGATCGTTCACTCAGTCATTCATTCCATCTTTCTTTGGGTCGTGAATAGAATTTGGTAAATTAACAAAAAAAAAAGAAAAGAAAAAAGGCGATGAAAATGAATTGAGTGGAGGAAAAAAAAAACCGAACAGGAAGTGTAAATGTTTGTGACATAAATAAGTTACAATTTTGATTGAATGCCAGGCAATGAATACTAAGATTGTGTGAACAGAGCACAGAGAAGAGCAACTTCTGGGGAATTTCCCCTGAGCTGCTGTGGTGGTGTAAAGCGTCTCAACGAAAAGTTAATTTAATGGAATTTTTGAGGGAATTGTAGGAGTCAGGACTGGGATTTTGTTAAACTTGGTTTGATAGCAATCACCATACTATTGAAGTGGGATAACTAGGGGTGGTCGAGAACTTTCACGATGCCATTGTGCCTTTGCATGGGGTGAACATACAAATTGTTTTACAGTTTTGCAGAAAACCCAGTTAATTTAATTCAAATGCAAAATTAATTGAATAAATTCACAATCATCAGTCAATAGTTAAAGAAATTACAGACAATGGAGGCTCAGCATATCTAAGGTGACTCTACAAACAGTAGCTGATCTTGGCCTGCTTTTCAAACACTTCGCCAGGGGATATCTTTTTCAGATATGGACATAATTACAAGACACCTTTATTATATGTAAAACAGTCCCGGATACCTTAAGTTGGGCGCCAGTTCTACAAGTTGTTTAACCAGGTTGAGGGGAGGTACTACAAAATTGCTGTTGCTGTCCACCGCAACCAAATATTGCCGGTCTCAATTGACAGTGTCTGAGGGGATTTTCTCCTCTTAAAGACTCGTACATGTTGTTGGCTTCTTTCTTAACCACTCGTTAGTTGTATAATATTCTCTAGACCACTAAGAATAATCGTTTTGTTAGCTGTCCTAGATCCCTTATGTTGGGCGCCATTTTCGAAATATCGACAAATTCTCCCGTTGATGACTCGTACATATTCTCTTAGCTTAGTTCCCTTCTTATCTGCTGAGAGGCTGCGTAGTTTCCTCTGAAAGAGGATAGAGCTTTGATTTTGTTTAACAGTTCTCGAACTCTTATGTTGGGCGCCAATATAGAAATTGTATTACTCTTTTGGATTAGTACAATTCACTACTAATATTATTAAATAGACAATAGTTTTCTCTAGAATAGAATCACCCTAACTTTCTCCTTGCTTTTGCTCTGGAAAACTGTGAAATTGCGTTTTCTAGCATTTCTGGAATTTCTTAATTGGTTAACAGCAAACATAGACCAAAAACATCATAAATTTTCCTTTGAGTTACTTATTTGCTAACAGTGTGCCACAATATTTTTCAATTTATTTTTTTACTTTCCAATATGTGAAAACACATTTAAGGAAAACATTTCAATACATTCTACAAACATTTAATTTTCCGAGAAAAAAAAGAATAATAATGCATTTTATGCCAAAAACTTGCAACAACATAAAAATATCCGAGTTTGCGGTGTAAAAATATTTGCCTTTCCAAAAAAATCCACAAAAATGCAATGACGTTCGTAAATTGTTTTCTCCGAAGAGTTATTATTATTTTTAAACAATTTTCTAAATAAGTATGGCATAAAACTTGCGATAAACTGAACAACTGAAGGCAAATGGTATGTGCTCGCGTCTTCCGTCCTCACCATAAAAAGTAAGAAAATTACAAGGAAACACTTTGTTGCAATTCACTCGTTTGTTTTTGTTTGTCTCGTTTTTCTTCCTTTTTATTTTGGTGAACACGCGAAAGTTATTTTAAGCAATTTTGTATTTTTCATTTTTAACTTTATGGAAGCTTCGGTTGTATGCAAAACGGGTGCATACGTTTAGGCGTAGCAACTCAAATCACAGATGTAGAAAGTAAAGAAGACCGTCGTATATTTTTAGCCTGCCGGTGGGGAGGGGGTGGGGTTATTTTCTTAAAGTTTTTGTGTCGAAATTTGTTTCTCTTCTTATAATAAATGTGCATTTTGTTTATTTAATGTCATTGCAAGAGTAAAAAATAGTTTTTGAAGCAGAAAATTTGCTGAAATCTGTAGCAACTGGCAGTTTTCTTGTGCCAGTTTACATGGGTCTTCTGGGAAAAGGAAAGTAGTACATGCGAAATTTTATTTTATGTTCGTTGTGTATACACATTGAAAGGCGGAAGAGGAAATGAAACGTGGGGATGTGGGATGGCAAGTTTCTCCATAAAGGATGTAATAAAAATGTTTATCGGAAAAACTAAAATTTTAACAAAATACAACGCACAAGTGTACAACTACCCTGTTTACAAAATAAAGCACAATTTCTACGAAGTTTTTAATTTTAAAGCCATTCGTTTCGGTTTATCAACGCACCAATGCCCATCATTGTTAGTATTAATTGACTTTGGCAAAATGAACCGGTTAATAACTGTCATAATTTTCAAGGCCCTTGTGCAATAAAGTAAATATGTTATGGCATTTTTGTTGAAAATGTTGAATTTTTATCTCATCTTATTAATCTTTTGTAATTAATGTGCCGGAAATTAATTGTTATTACACATAATCATACAAAATCGCGCACCAATACTCGTTTGTATGGCGAGAGAGAGAGAGAGCGAAAGGTTTAGTATGCCATAATATGATTAAAATTGCCAATTAGAGATAATTGGGCTTTGGAATCCTTAACACCCATGCACCTACACACAAATGATTCCAATGAAAGCCGCCTAAAAGTAGTCTATGATAGCCTATAATAGGAGAGTTTTGGCAGAGTATTGTTTTACAAATGGTTTTAATTGCATAACCAACAAGTGTATTTGTAGTTTAAAATTTTGGAATAATTCTTCTGCTTCTCCTTCTAGCAAACATGTTTTAACCGATATTTAAATCCATTAGATACATTCTTACAAAAAACTCTACCACGTTTACCACGTTTCTACTCTTTCGGAGCTGGGTATTTCCAATGGGATCGTGTCTTTTCTACCCATGGTTCTTTTACAGTAGATATTCACATTTTTTAAAAATCCATATGACTTATAATTGGCTCGAAAATAGTTCCGAAAGATAGTTGTTATGAAAAAATAGCACAGCAAGCCTGATAAACAACAAGTGACTGTTACATTGTTTCCAACTAGGGCAGTGTACCGACATTTTCCCAATTAGAGCCCTTGTCTTCGTATTTGAAAACCATTTCCTTTATTCTTAGTAACCGATATTCTTATACACCAAGCAGCAGCATAATCTGTTGTTGTACTCATATGTAAAGCCAAAGAGTGTTTAGATGAGCTGGATTAGTAGCATTTGCTTCCACGAATAGAGGCCTACACATAATTTGGACAGTTGCTGGTCCAATCGTAGGGGAAATTCAAAACTATATTATCTTTAACAGAAAATTATTCCTGGCATTATTACATTTTGTCATTCTGCACTACTCTAAGACACCAATTTTCACAACCAAATATATCTACGTTGGGCGCCAGTCTGACTTCATTGCTGGCTATATAAAGTAATTGTATTATTTAGAACTCTAGTTCATGTGAAATGCCAAAATTCTGGCGATTATTTACTGAAAATGTATTTTTATTCAACAGATATTCGTACTGGTCGCCACTGTTTGAATCTGCGTTGGGCGCCATAGTTATAAGTGAACCTATAATAACATTGTCGGCCACAATAACAATTTTGTTTTTGTCCAGTTCAGAAATCGTACTTGTCGCTTAACTCCATACATCTCCACGTTGGGCGCCAATGTGATGTTCTCGGAAATGTAATAAGTTCACGTGGCCGGATGTTGTGTGATATCACAAATAAGTAAGATTTCTGATGTACTATGGTCCCCTGAGTAACAAACATTTTCAATATTTTTTACGGCAGGGATTTTTTTATGGTTATAATTTTGTGTAACTCGAAGAAAACCCATCCGTTTTTTATCACTGTTCTGCATTACAATATAAGAAAATACTTCTCCACATTGTGAATAAAAGCGAAAACCTTTCATCGATTTTAATAATAATATCGCATTTTAGTTATACGATATGTTGTCTTACGATAAATTATTGAAAATTTACGACAAAAATTTAAAAAAAAAATTCTTGAGTTAAAAAAAAATTTAATATTTTGTACCTTAAATTTATTTGTAATATTTGAAATTTTTTTTCCTGAGTATTAAAAAAAATTGAAAAATAATATTTTTTACCTGTAATTTATTTATAAAAAAATTAGAAAAATAAATATTTTTTACCTTTAATTTATTTATAACTGCGAAACTCCCATTCAGATTAAAAGCATTAAAGATTATATGATGTTAGCTTACGATTTTTTTTTGTGAAAATTTACGATAAATATTTGAACACTTTTTCTTGAGTATTGAAAAAAATGTAAACATAAATATTTGTTACCTTAAATTTTTTTAAAATTATTTTTTGAGTATTAAAAAGAAGTGAAAAATATTTTTTTTTTACTTTTAAGATTAAAAAGCATTAAAGATATTCTAAACCTCAATTTTTCAAAATTTATTTTAAGAAAATCGGACGAGTTGTTTTTGATTTATATCACATTAAATTTCATAAAATTAAAATTTTTGAAAAAAAAAAAATATTTTAGCAATAACATTTTTTTTTTTCAACCTTTTGTACTCAGCGGACCCTTGTCCATCAAAATGGTATTCCTGGTTATTTCGTACAAATTTAATTTTTTGCTGTCCATCGTAATCATTCTGGAATTCAGTTAAACGCTGTTTTTTAAATTCAGCTGAAATTGAGCGATAAAAAGCCGTGAATTTATGAAAAGCATAAACATTTCGGTTCTTTGGAATGTAACATAGTTTTCCGCCCTTTCACTCAATGACTTCATGTCCCTCTGCCTGTTAACAATAACCTGAAACTACAAAAAACCACAATCATTTTCTAGAGAATTGAAAACAAACTAACAAAAATAGAAAAAAAAAAACGATACAAAACTTTTATTCCATTTCCAGTATTTATTTGTTGGCCTACCTTAAACCATACGCAAATATTTTCATATAAAAAAGGACTAATCTAACTTTAGGGTTTCAATTTCTTTACACTCCTACACCACCATTCCTCTGATTGAAGAGGTAACGAATGTATTCTTTATCGTATAGAAATAACGAATTCTGTGATGGAATAATATTTTCTTCCATACAAGGACAAAAAAATAATTTTTGCGGTATTATTTATGTTTACCTTTGAAACTTTTGGGGTATTTTCGGATAACCTGGCTGTTTGTGGTAAATAGAAAATAAAAAATATTTTTTGTGGATATTGAAACATTTATGAAACAATGAAATAATGTCCATGAGATGAATTTGTACATTTTTCTCCATCGGTTCGTTTGTCTTATATTTCTTAGACTAGTAAGGTCGGCAATGGTGTGAAAGATAATAAGTGCGACCCAGATATTGTGGGAAGTATATTGGAAATATTTTTCAGCGGCCGTTACCATGTCTCCAAGCCATGTAAAACTGCTCTAGAAAATCCGTCTCAAAACAATAGATCCCGGTTCGGCAGTATACAAATGATATAATACCCCGCACACTGATTCAAGAGAAGTTCCGCGTCTCTTTCTTCATGGATTGTTAAGGGAAACACGTATTTAATAACATTCGCCCATGACAATTCGCCCATGACAATCGAATTTTGTTAAAATTTGCTCTTGTCATTTGAAATCGCCAAATTGGTGTCACAGAGATCGCAAACGCTTAATATTTGGCGATCAAAAGCATCAAAAAACGATGCACTTATACAATTTAAAAAACTATGTTTTTCTAAGCAATTTTGTTTAAAAACTTATATTTAAAAATGTTTAATTTTTTCATTAGGTCCATGAGGCAAAAGTTCTTCTTCTTTTTCTAAAATTTGCTAAAGGGGTAAAACGCGTAAAGTGTATGACAGGAAGAAAATTTATTGGCGATTCGCAAATAACATGTGATTTCACAATCGCACGATTGTCCGTTGATGGTAGATTATGTTGATTGACTGGGCAACTTGTAGTTATTCTTCCTCAGCCATCAGCGATTTAGATTTCCAATTTCGCAAATTTCCCATGAGGCCAAGAAGTTTCCCTTTTAGTTAAAGAAAAAAAAAATCATCAAAAGAATGTTTTTTTTTTTAATATTTGTACACTATTATTCGACATTTCTCAAAAATTCTACAGGAGATCGTAAATATAAGATCCAAGTAATTTGAAACTGTAGCTCTCTCCAAAATGACCTGGAAAAACGATAAATCCACATTTCTCGTACTGAAAATGTATTAAATTTTGAACTTTTCACGGATTACGAGAATATGTTTGTGGCTTAAACCCTGTCAGCATCATGCAAAATAAGTTTATACCTTTCTGCAATACAACGTGCTGAAAGGGAATTAAGTTGTATGTAAAGCTGGATGGCAAATCTGGATGGAATAAACACTAAAGTAAGCACTGACATTTCTGTCTGTTTAACTAGTCAGTTTCTGACTGTACAAAAATCCATGAAGTGCTTTGTACAGTACCAATCCATTATAAACGAATAATATTCTCGTTGGGTTGTTAGCAGTGACACTTGGAAATCCATGAACTATTGTGTACAGTACGAAGTCGCACAAATCAAGAATATATTCGTGAATATTTGTTTGCCTACAAGTAGGCAACATTTTTATTTGCAGTCCTCAGTGACACTTCGAAATCCAGGAATTATTTTGTACAGTACGAAGTCGCCACAAATTAAGAATATTTTTATATTTTTTTTTATTTTAATTACAATACAAATTAAATTTATATTCTAATATTGGCTCCAAGGGTAAACCGGGTGACACAGAACAGACCAAAGCCTTTGGTGGGAATCGAACCCACAACCACCATGCTGATAGGCCAGCACGCTACCAACTCGCCTACAGGGGCAAGAATATTTTTTTTTGTGTTTGGTTAATAAGTGCAGTGATTATTACCTTAAATGTATTTGTTACTTAAAATTCCCTTTATTAACGATAATTAATCAATTCTAAAAAATTTTCTACTGCGGACCCATACATTACATCTCCGCTTTTCCTCTGTTCTTTTTTAAATTCCAATAACATAAACTATCTGAAGCTCTCAACAATTGAACATAAATTGCACTTCAACATCCGGCAATGCCTTTTTTTTGCCCTTAAAATGAGCAATTATTATAAATGTTATGAAGAACACGACGAAGAAGCTGAAAAAAAACGACCACCTCATAATTAACAACTTTTCTTTACAACATCCGCCGACTAGGGACGTAAAAAAAAAATGCCCACTAATTGAAAGAAACAAAACTAAAAGAAAAATCATAAAGAAATGAGAGAAAAGAAAAAATAAAAGCGCCAATATACATACATACATCAGGGAACACAAAACACACCACTAATGCCGTCGAAACAATAGTTTAATGTAGTTTGGATTTAAAACAAACGGAAATGATGTAAAAGACTTCTTTTTTTTATAGAATTTTATATTTATATATATATATTTTTTCTAAATAGAAAAGTGGCTGGAAAAAGTGCTTTCAAATAGTGTTGCAAACAGAAAAAAAATATATATCAAAAGCCAACAGCAAATTGTGTGGTGAAGTGAAATTGTATAAGTATGTATGTGTGCTTGTGCCTTTATACACATGCATTTGTAGCTTTTAGCCATTTCTTGTGCGAATGTGTTTGTTGAAATGTATTTTATTACACTTAATTGTGAAATATTACAAACAACACGCAAATGTCATATGTTTCAATTGTATTACACAGACTGAAACTAACCTAGCACAGAGGACCCCAACCCGACCCCACCACGACCCACCGACCAACGTCTAACGTGGGGCTGACTGAGTGACTTTTAGTTTAACCGGCAACTGCAAATAGAAATAAAATATCCCTACAAAAGCAAACGAACATACGTATCTGCAAATGTTGGATACATGTGTTTAACCATCATCATAAATGTCATAATTTCATATTCTTCAACTTCTGCGAGAACATTATAAAAACCAATATGCGATTAAGCCATGGAAAACATTTGTTTCTTTTTCTCCATAAACTTAACATCCTAAACGTCATTCGAGAATGTTTTCCGATAACGCTAAACTTGAAAATTTATATTTAAGACAATATCGTGATAGAATTGTATTATAGAATGGCAACTAGCCGGCAAACAATAGTTGTTTTTTGTTGTATCAAACTTTTACTTGAGCACTTTTTCAAATTCCATACTCGTTTTAATTACACTTCAGCAAGTTCTAATGGAGACAGAAATTTAGTTATTTCTAATAAAAAACTGCGCGTGCGAAATCGGTGGTCAGTGGTTGTTCTCGCAGACTCGCATACACAATGTTCACACAATTGAATTAAATATTTCCGACAAATTCAAATCAACGTTTACATCATAGCCCAACAAATTATTTGTCGAATACCCCTCACTTACCCATCAGCACTTTGTATTGCATGCAATATATATTTTTTATTTTAATAATCATACATTTAAGACGCTTTAGGTAAACGAAACTCACAGTATCGATGGTCAAGGCAGATGTTCTTCTAACACACAAACCTGCAATGCAATGGATGCGTGGGTTTCTTAGCGGGTTTAAAATATTGAAAACCAATCCTTAAATAGCTCATCAGCAGTCAGTGGCCATAGTTTTAAAACTGTTCTTGGAATTGTTGTAATAATAAATTCTGAAAACGAGCAGAAATTTTTAAAAAAAATTTTAATCTGTTTTACCAAAATCCTGTTTTTTAATTAAAACCCCAAAATGACTATGGCTTTTCAATAGAAAACCGATATAAATTTCCCACAAATAAAATAACCAATTAATCTTAAACAACATGACAATGAAGCCCACACCACATAACTCTTAAACCGCCGACCCAACTGGCACATCCAATACGCCAAAGTGTTACTTGTCTTGCTTAGATCGTGCCCATGTCTCAGTTGAAGAAACACCACAGGACAAGAAAAAAAAATCAAAAAACGATCAACTACAATAACTCGGCTGCTCGAAGACAGACAGACCGCCGAGCACACAGAGAACGTAAATATTAGCTTATGGCAGAAAGCATAACAACTGCATTTCATCCAAAAGAAGCGTGACAAGAATACTGTAGTCACTTCAGTTTTAGGTGAATTTCAGCAGCAACAACCAAAGACAAAAAGACCAGAAAGAAAATGTCATCAAAAGAACGGAAATAACATGAAAGAAGCTCGGTAGAAAATAAAAAAAAAAAAAAAAAATGTGAGAAAAAAACGGAAAGAAAGCCAATGAAATTACATAGAAAAACTGGACCAAGCCAGATATGACAACGGCAACAACCGACTTGAAGCAATTTTCCTACCCACCGAGAAGATGATGATGAAGCCGCCCGACACAGGCATGTGCGAAGAAAACGTCCTTCAAACATGACTTGCAACAACATCAAACAATAAGCGGCAATAAGACTTGCTCACACACACACACTCTTACCCACAAAGAAAGAATACTTAAAACAACTAAATGGTTTTTCAGCAAAAGACAGGCAGTAGAAAGAAGAAGAAGATACAAAAAAAAGAAAAATCTTGTTGGCTCTATTTTGTTCTTGCTTTGTGTGTGTGTGTGTTGTGTGTATAAAATAAAGAAATAGAAACACATAATTCAATTTCCTTTGATGGCATTTGAAATCAACGCAAGGAGGCAAGGAATCGTATAGTCTTTTCTTGTTTCGCCATGCAGCTTCTGGTGCACGCTACCGTGGTAACAACAGTCATGGATTTTAAATCTTTTCCTCGAAATCTGTTTTTTTTTTTTTGGTTGGAATTAGTTCTCTGCGATATTTGTAAGAGCTGCTCAGATTTTCCAGTCAAATGCCCCCACTTTCCATTTCCAGAAAAATAACTTCCGTTGTTATTATTTTTTGAAACATAAAACAACCTATCAATATTTCTAGAAAATTTTGCAATGTATTTATTTGTATGTCCCTGTTTTTGAATGCATCATTTTAATAGACATTCCTCCGCCGATGTGAACTCCATGAAAATTCGAACGAAATGACGATAAATCCATCAACTTGTTCGATTGTAGAATACAACCAATTGTCGAAATATGACTGACAGACAAATTTCTTTTTGAAAATTTTTTACTTTTTAATTTTATAGGCAGCTTAGAATCATATTGCATATTGAATATTCCACAAATATGTGTATAGTTTTAAAAGCTGAAACTTACCGTCCACTCTTTCAGATAATTTTGAAAAAATCGTATAATTTTTTTTTTAAAAAAATCCAATTTCTTTAGAGAACTATTTTTTTTTTAATATCTTCATTTGCGATCTATTTACAAGAAAACATTTAGAATAGCTAGTAGTAGCTTAGTAGAATAACAAAAGTACAAAATGTACCCCCTTTTTGGAATGAGAAACTCGAGTCGTGTTTTAAATATATAAAAAATTAAATATATAATTTTCGAAAGTTCTAATGATTTTACTGTTACTTACTGTGTCGATGTTTTCTAATAACAATAAGTTCTTACAAAATAAATTTGGAAGAGACAAAGTAAAATGTTACAGAAAAAAACAATAGATTTACGAAACTTATGAAATATTTTTCAATTTGAATTGTGACAGTGACACTCGGGTGAAGAGTAAAGTAATAATGAAAAACAACATCAGACAGGACCATATCCTTTTCATGAAATTTTCCATAATGAAATCGCAAATTGACTGCCCTCTGTCATCGATAGCCTCACGAATTCTATTCTTGAGATCTTGAGTCGATGCTGGGCTGTTGGCTTAGACATTATCTTTCACGTGGCCCCAAAGGAAGAAGTCGCAAGATGTTAAATCACAAGATTTCGGTGGCCAATTGTGATCACATATTCGAGAGATAACACGGTCCGGAAACTTTTTAGTTTTGCGAACTGTGACTGCAAGATTTTCATCATTTTTTTTGTTGTGAATTTTAATAATTTCAATGCGTTGTTGAAGCGTGTAACGTTCCATTTTTAGTAATTCCGTAGTTTCTGCTGTCAAAGAATAAAATCTTCAAAAGTGGCAGCTAGCGAAATACCGGGTGATTCAAAATGACAACTCTTGTTGGAGAACCCTGTATATTTATTGTCGTCTTTTAATTTTATTGCATTCCAGGTCTTCGTTGTCATTGCCACTTCACAATCAAATTGTCTCCTCGTATGGGCTGGTCTTCCTATTTTGCTGCAACCTAGGGTTGTATGAGCCGATTCACGTAAAGTCGATTAATCGACTTTTTCTACTATTCTATGTTGAAAAATTAGCTCGACTTTTGATTACGAAAAAGTCGAGAAAATCGATCAAAGAACTCAAAGATCTTCAAAGACAATCAGCGACAAAAAACCGTATCGTTAATTAAAGAAGTTCGGATCAGGTGTAATTGCTGTTACGTAATGAAAGCCCGGGTTCTTCTCCAACTGCTTACATAACTTTTATACTGAAAATAATGTTACTCTTATACCAATGGTAAATGTCTGTTCCTTCTGGAACGTCAAGGGAAATAAGTCAGAGACGATATGAACAGTGTATGTGGTTTAAATCGAAGTAGACTTTTTGTTTTACATACCATAAAGTGGAACTGAATTCATATTTTTTTTTTTATTATTTTTAATTAAAAAGTCGAACTGTCGACTTAAATCGAGTTGTAATTCACAAAAACTCGAAAAGTCTAAAAATCAACTTTTTAAATTTTTGAAAAAGTCAAAAGGTCGAAAAGTGGACCCTACTGCAACCTTGTGGATTCCACTCAATGGCGGTCAGTGTTAGCTTTTTGGCTGATTTATGTAGAGTGTGACCTAGACAATTCCAATTGCGTTTCTACACTTGTGTACCTAAATGTATACCTTAATTTATTTTTTAAATACCATGAATGCCTTGAGGTAGGCAGTATTTTCTTTAAACAAAGTCTAACTGTCGATTTGTAACGAATGAAAAATATTCATTAGATCATTTTTTTCTCTTTTTTTTCAAGTTTTCTTGTAGGGCACCTCACGTTCGCCTATAATCCACTTGCAGCCACCAAACTCTTAAGAAACTTAAGTCTCTTCACAATGCTTGGTTTATTTTTTTGCATTTTTAATGCATCATACTACAGCTTAACTTAAATAGCTTTCTATTGCGTTTTTCTGCTCGCAAAAGACAAAAAAAAAATGAAATGAAAAGGAAAAACACGCTGAACGCAATAATAGCGAGAGAGAGAAACACTACTTTGAATATAAAATAATGTTTTATATGTTTCAGTTTATATATTTGCCCCTCACCCCCGCCGCAGCGTTTGGCTCTGTGGCATTTTAAAACAATTTCAAAACAAAAGCAGAGAATGGTAAGACTACAAAAAAAAAACAGAAATGTATGCATATACGAGCACAAAAACAAACCAGAAATACGATGGAATAATGTCAACAACTTAATTTAAAAGCCATTATGACTGTGTTTAAGCTGAAATAATAGTCGAAAACACTTTGTGGAGTAAAGTACGTATGTTTCATTTCGTTTCATTCGGTTTGGTTTGGTTGGGTTTCTTTCAAACGTTCGCCGGTTCGTTTAGCTCCTTTCTATTCATTTTATTTCATTTTTCGCCATCTTCATCCTCATCCCCGGCTTTTCAACACTCATATGGATGATGGATGCATAAACAAGAGCAATTCGCAAGTATGATTTTGAAAAGAACTTGGCTCGGCTAAAACAAGTGAATAAAGAAATACAGAAAGAACGAAAGAAAGAAAGAAAGATTTCATTTAGTAGTGCTTTTATGTAAATAATATACAAAAGTGCAAATTATGCTCTACAAACATTTATAATTGTATTCGGGTTTGCGGTGGAATGGGCCAGATGCGAGATGAAAATGGAAAAAAGGGTCTCTTGATTTTCAAATGCTATTACGAGTAGAAAAGAAAAAACAAAACGCTAGCGTGTGTTACACACTCGTTTTGTGAAGAATATGTACGAGGGAAATTGTAAACGTAAAGACTGCCAACGAAACTGGCCTTCCATTGAATGAAGTGTGTCAACACTTTGGGGAGTTTGAAAGGCGGATATTAAAAAACACAAAATAAACAGATTTATGATTTCATTTCAAGTAATAGAGCACATATTCTATCCATGAAATGAGTATGCTCATTATTTTGGATTTTTGGAAATTACTAGAATTATTATGGTCCACTTACGTAGTATTTTTTTCGAGTGACCTTTGGGGTAACACAACGTATTCGTTCGCAAAGTCTCAGTTATGACTCCAACCAGAGTCTTAGTTCAGACTCCAACCAGACCGCAATCAGTGTCGCCGTTAAAATTCCAGCCAGAGTCTCAGTTCAGACTAGGCACAGAATTCACTCACAGTGTTAATTCAGACTTCAACCAACGTCTGAGTTCAGACTCCAACCATATTCCTAGTTCAGACATCAACTACAGACTCCGTTTAGATACCAACCAGTATCTCAGTTCAGACTCCATTCACCAGATTTCTCCATTCAGATCCCAATCAGAGTCTGCTTTTAAATTCGAACCAAAACTGGAGTTCAGACTAGGCACAGAATTCACACACACTGTGTTAATTCAGACTTCAACCACATTCCTAGTTCAGACATCAACTACAGACTCCATTCAGACACCAACCCGATTCTCCATTCAGTCAGCAACCAGAGTCTCCATTGAGACACCAACCCCAGCCACAATTCAGTTTCCAACCAGAGTCTTAGTTCAGACTCCGTTCCGTGCTGTGTTCATACTCCAAACGGTTCAGACATCGACCAGAGTATAAGTTTGCTCACAATTCTCATTACAAACTCGAACTAGAGATTTCGTTAAAATCTAACTAAAATGTTAATTTCAAATTCAAAACTATTACAACTACTATGCGAACAAAAATGTTTTAGATATCTGATTCACCAACAGTAGGAACAAACAAAGTTCGAAAGAACATAAATTGAACAAATGTAATCCTGGGTCTAGTTGAAACCTTAATCTGAACTAAACATACACTGACCGACATTATTAAAACTTTTTGTCCCGTCGACACTTGTTCCTCAAAAAGGATCGTAACAACCGTCTTTCAATATTAACTACTTCGATTACCTGCATTTAATATTGTCAGCACTCCATCAACACAATTTTATATATAACCTAAAAATAATCCAGCACATTTAAAATCCCTAACGATCGCTCAATAATTACGCCATATTTTTATGGCAATAAAACAAACACACATTTTATGGCCTACATTTAGGCGAAAACTAAAGTTGCTCCGCAGAAGGCATTACGGTTTTTGCGCATTTTCTGCACTCTGCTATCACATATAACATTATTGAATTAATGCCACCAAATTATAGACATTAATCAAAAACCATTTGGTAATTAGGTAAAAAGCTCTAATAAGTAAAGAAGTGCCAAGCAAAACAGACGAAGAAACTTTTTCACACACACACACTAACAATGTAATAAACTACACACACCGGGCAACAAAAGAACTAATGAAGAATACGAAACAAAACTAAAACTTTATTAATGCCCGACAACAAAAACCAAGCGTTCTACTCAATATCAAGCAAACTCCACTCCATGGACGAAGGATAACAAGAGTAGACCAACACTTACCGATACTCTGAAAGAAAACTCTAAGAAAAAGTTCGCGAAAAAAACCCATAATCACCTTAAATTAAAGCATTCATTTAAGCTCCATACGAACGAAACCTCCCATACTTTTGCGTCAGCAAAAAGAGAAAAAAAAACCAAAACTCTCTAAGACCACAACAACAGCGCCAGAATGGAAACTTTTCTGTTTCTTACATTTGTGCAAGAATTAGAAAAAGTACAGAAAAAAACTGTGGCAGAGCAAAATCTACGCTAACATTATTTCGTACACCCAGTAAAGGAGACGAGTTTTTGGGGATATAACAAACTTTTATAATTTGTTTTCCTACATTAAAAACGAGAAAACTCACCGACGAAAAGAAAGTGTTTTTCGCTTTCGGTTTGTGTGTGTTTGGCTAAAAGGGGAAAAGAATAAAGACTAGAGAAGAATTTATGTTATATTCGCTAATAGTTGAAGTGCATCATATTTCATATGTAACTGCAGGACTGTACTCCTTTGTACTCCTCCAAAGAAGAAGAGCCCTTTTGGTTTTAAGAAATATACTGGCCGCATTAGCTTACCTTGACTCCAGCGGATATGAAAGCGGTATGGTGGGGGAAACGGACTACATGCACTGATAATAAATAGAAAATTAGCTACATTTTACGGCCAAGAGACGAGAATTTCACATTTTTCTTAATGGAAAACAAAGATGCCATTTTACAAATGCGCCAAATGACTCCCATGTGTGTGTGTATGTCAGCGCTGCTGCGAAACTATTAACTGCTTTAAGGATATCACATCCATAAACTGTACAATGTACCAAAGAGCTATGGCCCCACAGACAAACACAATGATAGTTTCTTAAAAACATAAACAGCAGGGGGATTGTGAATTGTAACAGGCCAGCAGACTGGCAAATAGATTAAGAGAAGGGCATGCATATAGACAATGGAGCTTGGGATAATTGCACAGGCGGGCAACTAGACAGATGGACGGGAGGATGGACGCTCGACAATTTAGTACACATTCGTACGATCGAGATGGCGCTGAAATACTTTTCTGAATGTGCAGTATGAAATATAACTGCATCGTGATTATTTTAAATTATCCCAAAGGACACCGATAGCAGCTGTTAAATTCGAAGCCATTATTTGTTGATTGGCAGCACAGAATAGCTAAACATTGATTTGAGGTTTTCCGAAAAGAATAAATAATTATGTGGTAAATTCAATTCCAATTGTAAAAAAATTCATGAAAAACATGAAATCTCTCATGAGATATCGTCACAAAAGAGCTTCTTAATGAGGACATTATTTTCGACTATAGCGACTGTGGACGGCCGTGATATGGTAGGTAGTGTGTAAACCTAGGTTCGAAACTGGGTAATATTATCAAACATTGTTCTGCCATGTACAAATTCGGAGCCGGCTTTAAACAGTAGGTCCCGGTCAGTGAGTATACACGATTATATAGTGCAGAGCTCACTATTCACCGTCTGTGCCTTCATGGAATGTTAGGGGAAATAAGTATAGCGTCTGCTGTGAGCATCTTTGTTTATTCTTTATCAGTTGAATTGTCCAAACACTCATATCACCAAATTTGTGAAATAAGTAATATCTATTTACATATGTGGCGGAAAATCTCTCGGAAACTGTCAAATTGAATCCCAGCTCGAATGTTTCATTTCACACTTCCAGCTGAGTTCCACCAGATGCTCCAGTTAAGCCATTTTAGACACAATGCCGATACCAAAATGTTGTGCGCAATGGACTTCAGCCAAAGTCTCGATTTCGACTCCAAGAATGATAACTAACCAACCAATTTAGATACCAACCAAAATACAGTATAAAGTCTCAGTTCGTACTCAAACCAGAATTTATGTTCAACCACAAGTGCAGTCAAGTTCAACCTAACTTCAGAATCCAATCAAAGCTTTAGATCACAGAATCTCCGTTTATACACCATCCATATCAATAACCTACCCATGTCAGTCGACGTACGGCTAGGGAAGCATAATTTCCGAGCCAGATTCACTCTTACTGGTCGAAAACCCAAATTCAGACCAACTGTACCAGCAAATGCAGTGGCAGTGCAACTCGCAGATGAGGACATTCGTTGGTCCGTATCTGGCGAACCCTGGACTGTATTCATACAAATTGGAAGTAGCTTAAGAAACATTTTAGAAATACAAATACAATTTTCAAACAAATTTTGTTAGCAAAGATTTTTTAAATTTTTAGGAATACTTTGTAAGTTCATAGTCTCAGTGGAGACTCAAACCTGAATTTAGTTTTAGCCTTAATATCATCTCAGACTCCAACCTTGGTATATGTTCAGAATCCCATCATATTTTTAGATCACAGAGTCTTTGTTTTTACTCCTTACAGAGTCTTAGGTCAGACTACAACCAAAGTATAAGTCCATAGTCTCAGTGGTGACTCAAAGCAGAATTGAATTTTAGCCTTAATATTATCTCAGACCCCAACCTCAGTATCAGTTCTGACTCCTATGGACAAGCTATGGAAACTGCATTGACTGCTTGTTGGGAATCATTCTATCGGTTCTAATTCAACCTCCTCTCTGGCTACACATGACGCCGTGTATAGCATATATGGTTTTCATAAAAAAAAAAAATCCGCTGAAAAGTATGCAATACATTTTTTATTTGCTATTTTTTTTTCTGTGCTGTGTTCCTCCTCAAGATATTCATTACTTTACTGAACAGATGGGGGAAAAAAAACGAAATTCTCTGTAAACACATAACCATGTATAACATGTATGTTGTATGTAATACAGTCATACATACATATGCATTTGTACATGCCAACAATTGTTGTGTATGGGGAAAACCTCCCCCTCCCCCATTCGTAATGGACCAAAGGTAGCAACATAGATTTTGTGTAACATGTTGGCCGGGAGGAGTACGGCGGAATTTGCTTCCATGCACACAGCAAGTTTCCATTCTCCTCGCAGCAGTGTTTGCCAAAGGTTGCCAGCCAGAGTGCAGTATACCCCATACAGTGGTAGCGACGGTGTTATTCATTTCTTGCAGTTGTTTTTTTTTTTTTTTTTTGCTCTGTGAACATTTGCCAGCACCAAGAAAAGAGAAGGCAAGAAGAAAAAAAAAACACGTAAAAGATGACCCACATTACATATGAACATATGAACTCATATTTGTACTCATATATTCCCATACACATGGTTCATGGTAGATTCATATGTATGGGGGTTATGATTACATGCACATATCACCACACAAACACACACGCACACACTGTGTATGTGTGGTTGAACAAATAACCAAACTGTCCTGTCTCCTGTGTATTTTCCAGTATACGTATTGCATGCATGTGTGGAAAACTGCACTTTTGCTTACATTTTATTAAGGAAAACAACAAGTTGAAAAAAAACAAATTTCCCTAACAGTTGGCTTTGCATATCGACTACCCGAAAGTATGCAAGTAGTTCTGTGTTATTAGTTTCCGTTTTCCAATGAATGGAATAAAACTAAAACTTTATTAGTGCCCGACTACAAAAAAAAAAAAAAAAAAAAAACAAGCGCCCTACTCAATAATAAGAAAATTACACTCCACACGCGGTATATAACAACAAAGGACCATATCTTGGGTCACTCGGTGGGGAAACTGTAGAAAAAAAACCGTTTGTCCCTTAGTCATTTAAGGTTTCTACGAAACCTCGTAGGGGTTCGGTTTCCCCCGCATTCTTTTATCGTTCGTTAATAGCCGTCTCACCTGTACGATCTCTCATAATGCTTTGTTTTTGTTTCATCAATGAACTCTGTATTTTGTAAATACTAAAATCAACCGATTTCATATTATAGAAGCTTTTTTCTGCCCGGCTGTCTGTGAAATTTTCTATGTTTGAACATTGCTGGTTTTTAATAATTTTTGTAAATTTTGCTATTATAAAAAACAAAAAAAAACCTCAGATATTCTTTGTTCTTCATAAATTCATTAAACATATGAATTATATACATATATTTGAATGTCATATTCTTAGCAACCTCCTGATTTTATTAAAGTGCTACGTATAACATAAAATATTCATTAAATGTCCTAGAATTAAACTAAGGATATTCCTTAACAATATTTTTAAAATGTATATAATTTTTTTGCCATAAATTAGAAATGCCGCGGATTTTTGAGAAGAAAAACGTCGTATTAAAATACAATAAGCGAGAAATAATGCTGGATATTCAATGAGAACATGCAGCATAGGAATGTCAAGAGACGAAATTAATTCTCTAACTTTGCCATCTGAAAAGTATGCAGGTTCTTTTAAGGTTCCTGTACAGTATGTCCCCATTGTTTTATGCGAAAAACAACAGTTTTTCCCACATCTGAAATTGCCTGACAATACCCTACATCTTTAAAATCATCCTTCATAGTTAGATTGTTGATGAGATCTGGAACAGTCTACAACAATATTTGCCGATCAGCCCTTTTGCGATACAAAACCATTCACATTTTAAAAAGAGACACATAAAGTAAAACTAGATGACAATGTTCTAAAAAAAAACATGAAGTTGAAGATATTCTGACAGTGTCTCCCAAAAGTATGCAACGCATTTTATATAACTGTCCTAAGGCATCCCAAAAGTATGCAACATTTTTTATGTAACTGCCCTTAGACATCCCAGCAGACATTCACATTCCGCAAATATCCCTTAAGGTGATTTTAATGGTTTATTATGGACTTGTTATGGAAACGAGGGCTTCTGTGAAAACTACTTGCGTACTTTTTTGACAAACAATTGGTGGTTTCTTTTTCAGTTTTTTCTTCATACATGTCAATTACCTATAGATTTGAGGGCAGGATACAGTAATAACCTAAAATCTGCTTTTAACTGCAGAAAGAAAAAATCGTTGGTTTTGAACAAATGCATGACAATTTCATGCTTGAGATATGCAACACCATCTCTCTATGGTAAAATTCAGTCTAAAATCGTATTAAAATACCCTTTCAATGTATCGAGGCCTACGACTTAAGAACAAGTTCCAATTTGATGAGTACTCGCATGCTTTAAGGCCTGCTAAATAGTAAGCGGTCCTCTTTTTTGGTTTTCCCAAATGAAATTAAAGAACAAGAAAAGACTTGATCATCTTTAGCTGGAATTGGAATTAGTGAAACACTTTTGCCATAGATTCAACGCTACGCCACAGTAAATATTTAAAGTAATGAAAATAAAATTAGCTAAACATGTGGTAACGATATCCACCTTTGGTTTGTGGCTGTACATTGTTTTTCCAAGTAATATTAATCGCCGGGTTTTCCCTGGACACAATAGGAATTTAAATTTATTTTTCATTGTAACTAATGAGTTCAATCCTGGGTTGGATTGCCACCTGAAGTGTCTGTAGTTTCATGAAGCCATTATTTTGTATGACATTCAGGAAGAGCGATCCAGTTCATAGCCGACGATGCCATATCGCACAGAAAAAAGGATTTCGTTCAAAATATCAATGGAGTCAAACTAAGGACTCTTTTTTATAAAAAATATTTTTTTTTTTAAGAAATGTCTTGGTCATGAATGGGTTAAAGGAGATGACATCAACATTCTTAACACATTTAAAGGAAACTCTTATTGTGATTCTTAAACAATGCCTTTGAAATAGATCCTTGATGGTGGGTGACCCCAAAAGTATGCAACAAATTGCCTTAGCATGTAATCCCTAAAGTAGGCAATTCCTTACCGTCACCATTAGTAAATTTAATCATTAAGTAGTTTATGTGAACTGTTTAGTACACAGTCTATAAAAATGGATTTGGAAGACTAAAATCCGAAAGCATACATATAAGGCAATTGCTTCCTTGCTTCAGTTAGCCTCTGGAGGTATTCCTTCTTATTCCATAGACCATAATATAGTTTACTTCCACACAATCGTAAAAACAATTAGACTGTACCACTTGACCACTTGCAACAAATTGACATACATATTTAGTTTCAGCCTATAAGTATACTTGATATTTCTAACATTTAATATTATGAACTGCTCAGACAGTTTATATGAGCATTTCAAGTAGAACGGGCTAAGCCTATAAGTAGTGTTTCTTTTTGCCTTTGTCTTTATCTAGACATTCCTACGAAAAAGAGGTTAATTAAAAACTATATTTTGCATTATTTTTGTTTTTTCATGGGATACTTGCGGGCGTTATATCTCTTAGGCTTTCATTTTGGCAAAATGTCAATAACATTTTCCATGTTTCCCTATATGAGTAGGTATTTGTGTGCCACATCATATTGTTTCGTGGGGGATTGTGTTTTTTTCCCCTCTCTCTCTCTCTCTATCTCTTTGTTTCATAGCAAACAAAAATATTTTCTATAGCAGATTTCTAGGGGCTGCTTGTGTGAAAGCCATTTTGCTCTTCTCATTTTTATGACTTTTATGCCAAACAAACAGTCACACACGCCAATACATAAAATGCCATGAACGCTCGAGTAGAGAGAGAGAGAGAAAAAAGAAATGAAGAAAAAGAAAACAATTTTATTTCATAAAAACATCACAAAATTGTGTCAACCAGTAAAGCCGCAAAATATGGCCGCATAAACACTACCACACAGACACTTGTACATATGCTTGAACGGTTGATGGGGGCAGATCTCTTGAAGCTTTCTCGGTTTTTTTTTCATTAAATACAGCATATGTTAAGGCGTATTACATATGTTGGCTGTGGTAACCGGAATATATGGATTTAATGCCGTCAAGCGTTAGACTGGCGAAATTATGAAAAGACGACGATGACGACGAGCGAGTGTATTAAAGCATGAAACTTTGATGAGCATTTCGTCTTTTATGGCCCAAATAATAAAAAAAAGCTTTCAGCCAACAAACATCGTTGAGCGCATAAAGAACCACCACCGCCATGGACGCAACAAAACTAAAATAGTTATAAGCCGGCAAATGTAATGGCATATAAAATGAAATCAACTTCGTAGCCGGCAATGGATTACAAATCGTAAAGGGGTAGCGGTGCTGGGTGCTCTCTGTCACAATTGGTGGCAGAGGGTAATCAACTTGAACCGGAAAGAAAAGGCAAGAAAAATAAAATAAAACAACTTGAAATGGCGTTAAATGTAATTGTCCCGAAAGCCATCAAAGCCTAAATGATTTTGTTTTAGCCAAGAGGCGTTAATAAAATTGCCATACATAAATTATGATAAATTATAAATTATTAGTTTAACCTTTCGTTTTGTGCAGGATTTTCTCTGTTTGCGTCGGGTGCGGGTGCCGGTGCTGCTCACAGTTTAGTTTTCAGGGCATGAGTTGGTTTATATCTAAGTTGTGGGTCTGTCTGCCGTCCTTCGCTGTGCCAGAGGAGAGGTTATCATAAAATTAAGCCAACAAATTTTATGTGCTCGTCTTCCATGCCAGCTAACGTTGGCTGGCTCCACAAACTCAAGCGTTATGTTTTCCCATTTTATTAACTACACTTTTTTAACATAATTTTCTACGTGCTCAAACTTTTATGACCCGCTAATGTACGTGCTTAAATTTAGGGGGAGGTAGTCAACAATAGGTGGCCATGGTAGTTTTCTGCCACCATCAATCCACTCCGACTCCTTATCCCCCCAAAAAAACAACAACCATAAAAATATTTTGTTGTAACCACCATGACGGGGATTAAACGTGCATTTCCCATTTAAACCCGAAAAAAAACGGAAAATTGCTGTAAAAATGTCACACTTTCTCTGGTATATCGTTTACTTTATAGTGTTGTATAGTATAAATTTGTTAAAAACAATTTATTTCATTTACTATGTATGTAATTTAAGTTTTTACAACAATTTATTCAATTCTAAATTAAATTTAACTACGCCAACCAAAACATAATAAATAGAAATACGAGAATATTAAATGCAGAGGCCCTTAGGGCTTTTGCTCACGACAAAACAAAAAAAAAAAAACAAAAAAAAAGATAAATAAAATTACAATACAAATTATATGCATGTTAGTTGAATTTTGTTACAAAATTGAGTGTAATGGAAATTGTTATTATTTTTTCCCACGAAAACAAAAATAAAACCAATGAATATTTTATCACCAAATAGAATTATTAAATAAATTAGAATGTTAGTTGAAGTATTTTAAGGCCAGGCTACATTTTGCTGTTTGGATAAGTCTGCATAAATAACCGTATTCGTTTAGTTTGAGCAATTTCCATCGACGAGCAACTGTTGCTTAAAAGTGGGCAACATTTTCTGAACTTATCGCAAG
This sequence comes from Hydrotaea cyrtoneurina, assembly GCA_958296145.1. Lineage (NCBI taxonomy): Eukaryota > Metazoa > Arthropoda > Insecta > Diptera > Muscidae > Hydrotaea > Hydrotaea cyrtoneurina. The sequence continues at coordinate 53,369,122 of OY282513.1, read as the reverse complement.
CTCTCAAATAGTCTCAGACAATTAGCAGATTCACTATTTTGGAGGCATGGCCAATGGTTGCCTAAAAGTAGGCAACATTTCCCATACAATATTTTACGCACTCGGCTACAATTAGTTTCATTCATTATATCTGTTTGTTTATCTGTTTGCTTTATTTTAATTACTTTGCTTAAAACCTTTTCAGATGAGCAAATATTGCCTAAAATTAGGCAGTATTTTCTGAAATTATCCCATCTAATAACTACCAGACCTCATATAGTCAAATGTCTGTGATAGTTAACCCTTTAACCACTAAGACTGTCTACAGACGGTCATCGCAAACATTCACTAATGGTTAAAGGGTTTGATTTCAATGGTTAAAGGGTTAATACAATTATCCGATTGACTTATTTGGAGGAAGGGTCAATTATTGCCTAAAAGTAGGCTTTATTTCCTATACAAATTTACACTCAACTAAAAAATAATCTGTTTGTTTAATTTGTTACTTTCATTACTTTGTGTAAACTTTAACTGTTTTTCTTTTTAAATAAGCCTAAAGGTATGCTGGGATTTCTTTATGAAGTTTCAATATTTTTTGAATGGCTTTTAGTCCAAAAGCCTTCTCCAAAATGTGTGTTTTTTTTAACTCATTAAAAATAGCCATTTTGCGATCATTGTCCTCCTTATCTTATAATCAGTCCAGCGACACAAAGGTGAATTCAATTCTAATAATTGCAATTTCTAAACGAAATTTAAATGTATTCTTAGAATGTCTACTTGTTTGACAAATCAAGCTAAATCAGTTCAAAGGAAAATTATATATTAGGGATTTTAAATAATCCAGGAAGTGGGCTACTTAAAATGCACACTTTCGATATGTGGATTATTTTTTATTTCTATGATCGTCATTTCGGGTTCAGTTGCCTTTCAGATAGCGCATTTTCAAAGACCTGGGAAATAGTAGGCATTGGGTTTGTAACAACGGGATATATTACTACATGATCTTGTATTCAAAGACGACTCCAGTCACTTCTTTCTGATTAAAGCACGCTGTAGACCACATTAATGACAAATAAGTCAACACCTATTGCAAAGGGTTCAATAAGGCAAAGGCTCCATGCATGGTGTAGTCTAAATCCCCTAATAAATACTTCACCTTCTCTTATATCAATTACCAAAGCTTGTCCTTTAAAGAACAAACCTTAGAGAGCAGAAGATTAGCTTACAATACATTACATCCTTTTTTTCCTGCCATAGAGGAAATATTTCAAAATGAAAAAGAATGACTCAAAATAGTGGATTCACATATCCTGAGATTCTTCATACTTCCACGGATTTCTTATAGTTATTTAAATGATTCACTCACTTCCAGTGGACACTTGTGGTAATTTATCAAGCAAAGTCCTAAAACAAGGCAATATTTTTTTCTTTTAACTAACTTCCCCCTAAAAAGGGTATCTGAAACAATGCATTGCAATATATCGATAAAAAAATACCGAAGACTTATTTTCGTCGAGCTTCTTATCATTTTTTATAAATATTTGTAATAAGTCACATTTAAAAATATGTTGCATATTTGTAGGCACCAAAGAAGGACTGCGTTTATTTGTGGGAAGTTAGATACTTTTTCTTATGCCGCAATATTGAATTTATTTTAATTGTACTCTTGATGGCACTAGAAGGATGTTAATGATGTTTTAACCATTTGTTAGTTTAGTGGAGGTTTTCTCATCGACAACTCTCACAGCCTAACGATATGCAATAACTTATAATTGTTTGATATTTCCTAGAAATATGCTTTAGGTACTTGAACATCATTTAACCAAAGTATTAAATATCCTATGACATATTAGGATACAGGGCCCAAATGGCACGAATAGTTGAGTTTTAAATCATAATCGAAAATTACATTAGAATAGCAAACAATTAACTCTTTTTTAACAATTTCCATTACACCATTAAATTTCATTAGTTTCACTTTTTTTCAACGTTTCAAATTTTCCTTTTTTGCAAAAAATAAAAAAAACCACACCAATTTTTTACGATATTGTATATAAAACACCCTAAAACTTTTTTTAATTAAATTTAAATATATAAACCAAAAAAAAATTAGCTGCATTCCTTTTAGCTCTTACGAACAATTTGTTTTTAAATTCTACACCGCAACAAAAAAAAAAAAATTATACAAAACTTATATAATTAAATTGTTTTATTTGTGTAAAACAAAAACTAAAAGCATTCATGAAATCATTTATTTAGTTAAAAACTGTTCTTACATATATACAGTTATTTGTTTTCTTTTTTGTTTACTCTTTTTGGTTCGTTTTAGTTGCATCATTAAATTTCATAACAAACAATTAAATAATATCTAATTGAAATAATACTAATAATTAAATAATTTATTTTTTTTGTGTGTTCCCTTAACAATGAATAAAATTATTATTCACAATTGTTTAGCCGTGTGTCGGTGATGCGTGGTCAGGTGATAACACCGCAAGGCTTAGGCATTGTCGGCATCCGTGTGTCCGTGGATCGTGACTCGAGATTTGGCTTTACACTGACGCGTCAAGGAGGATGGTAAGTGTTTAATTAATTATAACAATTATATTTGCAATTTTATAGAATTTTATAACACATTGGGTGTGGTGTGGTTTAAATTACGATAAAATATATTGTATCGTTTAGAGAAATAAATTGAAATATTTCCCTCTGGACTCGTTACTAAGTTCTGAACGGTTCACCTACAAAGGGGAAGTGTTCATGACGTTTTTGAATTTTCTGAATATCAAAGAAAACTTCCTTCGACCGTCAAACCGGAAAGTTCGTTTGATTTTTTTTGTTTGTTTTGGAACCCAAATCAATGTCCAGCAATCATGTTTGTTGTTAAGCATCTGTTCATGCAAACGTGGCTGTACAGACTGAACCAGAAATGTTCAAACAAAAATAAGAGTGTTTGGTTTTACGAAACGAGTGATTTGTTTTCTTATACCGCAGGCACAGAGAAAATTATTACAAAATGGAGGTTGGATGAAACAACAAAACCACAACGTCTCTAAGGGTTCATTAGTACTCTTTTATTTAAATTGATTTACTTTAATTGTTCCAAGCTCGTGTTTTAGTCTTGTTTTGTATGTAAAGCATCGTATGATTTGTCGATTTTTTTTTAATAGTCTTCTCTGTATTTGCTACGAGGTGTTCTGTATTTTAAAAATCATTATCCTTCTTGGATCACAAACAAATTTTAAATTTAGTTTGTCTTCGTCTTTTCAAATTCCTTTTAACAACTTAGGTGATACAGGGCCTTCGTTTGTATATTGTTTGGTCACATTTTTCCTAACGTAGCACAGCGAGGACATTTTTTAATTTTCTGACATTTCCAATTAAATTTCACAAAACCTCTACGAGTAGCTGAAGTGTCAATGAGGCTGTAAATGGAGAATCCTTGTTTTTCCGCCATAGAGGTAATATTTCATAATGAAAAAGAATGACTCAAAATAGTGGATTCGCATATCCAGAGATTCTTCATACTTCCACGGATTTCTTATAGTTATTTAAAGGATTCACTCACTTCCAGTGGTTACTTGTGGTAATTTACACAGCAAAGGCCTGAAACAATGCAATATTTTTTTCTTTTACTAAATTCCCCCTAAAGGGTAGCTGAAACAATATATGGATTAAAAACACGAAACCTCTACGAGTAACTGAAGTGTTTGTCACAGGGGTCAATGAGGCTGTAAATGGAGAATCGTTGGTCTTCTAATTCGATTTTTTAAAAACGCCTCTTTTTAAATTTGTATTTATAGTCTGACTTGTCCAAGTTTCGCTCTATCAAAGCATTTGCTGATTATATCTTTCGGATTACGAATTGTACAAATTTGAAATTGAAATGTTTTTTTTTTGTTTCGATCCTTGCCCATAAACAGTATAGTTTTGAGACCGATTTTGTTCAGTTAAAAACTGCTAGTCTTGAGTGTTAGCCGATTCAAAAACTGTACTATGAAAAATCTTGACATTGTAAAAAAAATCACCTCCCTACAGTTTTTGTTTCCCAAAAACAATTATCTTTAAGATCTCATAAAATAGTTTGCAATTTTACAAAAAATAACTTGTGGGACGAAAAAAATCTATATATTTCAATCCAATATATTTTCAACCATTTCTCTTTTGAAATTGAAGATTTTTTTCTAATCGAATTTTATCTATCAAATGTAATTCCTCAAAATTTAGTATGTGTCCTCCTAATAACTCATCCCACTGCCTATTACCTGAAAAGCCATTAAGTTTCAATTTAAAAATTAATATTTACTCAATTCTAAATTAATTACTTTGCTAAATGTAAAAATACACTACTAATTTGATTTAATCAATTTACTGTTGATATATTTAATTAAACAAAGGTTAGATTCATTATTAGCTGCGTAAACACAATAACCTGGACAGCACAGAAAATTGGAGATAAGTTTTAGTATTAAAATGTTTTCCCTTTTAAGAATTGTGAGATTTCAGAGACAATTAACCCATTGGCAGGACTAATTCTTATAACCTGGAGAGTGAACTAAAATTAAACACAAATTTTAATTTTGGTAATTTCTTCCCCTTTTTAGGAAAAGGCTAATACTTAAATACCCCACAGCGAAATCTCTCATTCACATCGCCCCAGACACTTAGGAAGTGCAGAATTATTTCCAAAAATATTTTTACAAATTCCCCCACAGTCCAATGCTGGCTATTGATTGGCCCAGGACACTGAACTAAAATTAGAAAACAAATTTAATTTTGGGAATTTTTACCTCTTTTTAGCAATGCCGGGATTTTATACCCACAGCTAAATTGTTGTGGACTTTCATTCTCATCGGAAGTCCAGAATTATTTCCAAAAACATTTTTACAAATTCCCCCACAGTCCATTGTTGGCTATTGATTTTCACAAGACACTGAACTAAAATTAGAAAACAAATTTAATTTTGGGAATTTCTACCTCTTTTTAGCAATACTGGGATTTTATACCCACAGCTAAATTGTTGTGGACTTTCATTCTCATCTGAAGTCCAGAATTATTTTCAAAACATTTCTTTTCACTCCCATTGAAGTTCATGGGAGATGATACCATATCATAATTAAATTACAATTCCGTAATGCTTCAATAATTTTTAATTCGGATAATTTAATTTCATCTTATAAACGAAATGATAAGGTTTTCCTTTGATCTCTTCCCTTTGCGCCAAGTTTTCGAACATTTTGCGATTTCATTAAAGCTTTGTGAAGCTACTGAAAAGGTCTGCTTTGGAATGTTTATCAATACTTTCTTCCCCGAGTTTTTGAATTGGGGCGGCAAGCCAAAAATACAGCAGATTTTATAATGAAACGACTCATCGTCATGGTGGCGAAACATTGGGACGTACGCCTGATGTTTTGGACGGCTGAAATGGCGGAGGGACAATGGCTTTTGTTTCCGTTTGACCTTTTTCTGTCTGTCATGTGGGCCGATTTATCATGTCCTATGTTGTGTATTTTTTGTTCGTTCTGCTTATGTTGTGTAGCCATATTTAATTTTTATTTTTTGCGTTTTTTTTTTGGTCATTAAAGTTATTTTATGCTTGGTCGTGGGACGTCTGCTGTTGAGATATTTTAAATTATGTTTTCTTATTTTTTTTCTTTCTGTGGTGGTGCTGCTTGTTCTTTGCGGAATGAATTGTTACATTGAACATTTATGTATCAGTTGAGCCACCCAGAAATCGCTTTATAATCGTTAATGCCTCATTGCAGATCGTTACTTGAGACATGCCATTTACTACTACCACTACCACTACCACTCTACCGAAATTGTTGTGTATATAGATACACAAATAAATTAAAGCAATTTTTCTTGAATATCCTATACAAGAGCGAGTCCAAAACACATCCAAGGATATATACTATATAAATATAAAAATATATATTAAAGAAAATCACAATAACCTCCAAACTGAAGGACAATCTAACTTTCGGACGAGCGAAAGAAGAAGATGGAAAAAAACAGCACACACAAACATACATACACACGTGTATATCCTGTATCAGATAGATTATAAGAACAGTACAGAGATATACACGCCCAAACTCACGTACGTACGTGTGTGTTTGTTAGCCACAGTAGCACACACACCCACACGCACACACATGTAGTATGAACACCAGTGTTTGAGAACATGTGTTTTGATGAGATTTTTAACATACTATCTTAAGGTTGTGTGATTGTGTGTGTGTGTGCGTGTGTTTCGCTACACGTCCTTAAACCTATACACTGACAACGGAAAGAAAATCCAATTTTGTTTAGCCATTTCCTTGTAAAAATAAGTATTTTTTTCCATCTGTTGGACCAGTGGGGAGTGGGACCTGAAGTATCAGCAGCAGCCAAAAGGATGCGAGAGTTTCTTGTTTTGCTGTAATATGTCACAAGTGGAGAGTGATGTCTTGTTGTGTCCTTAGTTTGACCGTTTTAGGACATACTCACATGCTTCAAATGTGCGTGTGTGTGTACATGTATGTCCTTTCTGTAAGATGCATATTTCTCCTACATACTTATTTTCTTTATACAAACAAAGCATTTGGGTTACTTACTGTATACACTTCCGCTTTTTTTTTTTGTTTTCATTTGGAATTTTTGTTTGATTTTGGAGGAAATTGTATGCATTTCCGGTTTGAGATGAATCATTTTACAAAATGTCTTATGACGAGTGTAATTTAAGAAATACAATTTCAAATTGTCGGTTGATAGGTCAATGTACCCAAAATTTTATAGTTAGTAGTTGGCATTTACTTTAACTGGTATATGTTGGGCTGAAATTTAAAAACCTGGCCCACAGTGCTCCATAGTATTTACCTCCAAACCTTGGGGTTATTTAAAGGTTTGGCATATAATGTCCTTTGAGGACAATTATTGTGGCTAACCTGGGGATTCAATTTAGATATGAGTCCCCTACATTCAAAGTTATTATTTGTTACCAACTCTCACTTCTGCCTTCCCTAGTTTTTCAAGCCAAAAACTAACCGTATTTCAAAATGAACAAATACAATTTAATACGGTAGAACGAAAAATATAAGCCAAATCCTTTTCCACAAGAAGCCTTCATGTTGTTATACCCTCCAATCCCGCTTTCACCAATAATCCAATTGTCTCGCCTGACACAGAGCTCATTTTCCAAAAAGCCCCAACTTTTTGTGAAATCAACTGTTTTTCTTCGTCACAAGTTATTTAACAACACGTACGTAGCGACGTATGAATGTGCATTAAAAACGATTGTAACTTAATGTTGAACGTAATGACGGGCACAAGAGCAAAAATAAAGAACCGGAAACATGGCCGCCATTTTTATACGTTTCCACATAATGTGTGATGTTAAATTATTCAGGAATGTACGGCTCACTCGGCCCAGCATACATGTACAAATGTTAAGAGTAATTGTGGCATAGCGAAAGCGAAAAAAACACATACACACACACACAATCCTCTGTATGCCTTTTAATTAATTTGACATTTTTTTTTTGGTTTGGTTTGGTTTGTAGCCAATATTGTTTTAATGTAATATTATACATTCGGAAATAACGTATTCATACATGTACGGGTCTGATTTCGTTTTGTTTGCCATCTTATTTTTATTTGGAAATCTGTGTAATGTAATGGAAAACAAACAACAACAACAACAAAAAGTTTGATGACGATGATGGAATTTAAGTGATTTTAAACCGATATAATTGTTAAATGTCAAGGAGAAAAAAAGGATTTCCCTTTAATTGCTTTGCGTATGACGTGGAATTGAGTTAACATGTGCATTTTCATACTGAGCATGAAATTTCTAGTTATAAATCGTATAAATACGGTTCGTCACGTCTGACGTATTCTTTTCTGGTTTAAAACATCCAGCATTCATCATTTCGAATATAAACAGTTGCCTACTTCTGGGCTGTAATTATCAAATGTTCGATATCGTTAATAAGTATTCTGGGTAAACCAATTCAGGTTAAACTGGTAGAAAACAAACTCTCTTTAAAAAATCATTTCAATTTAAAAATATAAACTTATAGAGAATATAATAAATTACTTGTGGGGAGATCGAAAGTTCTTAATAAACACTACACCACAGACGATTTCAACACAGGAGTTTCAGAAAAGTAGCTACCAATAATAAGTTATTAATGTTGTTATTAGTACGTCATTATTATTTGCTTAGAATTCATGCTGAGGGTAATGACATTACATTACCAGGTAATGCAAATTGTAGTTTTACTGGGGCTTCATTTAGAACAAAAACTATTGCATACTTGTAGGCTTTATCTGCCATATCTATCTATATATCTATCTATCTAGATAGATTTTGATGAAATTTTCAGGGAATCTTCCGAATAACCCCGCGAGTAACATAGGCCACACATTGTTTGGATTTATCTACATTTAGGGGGTGAAAATGGCAAAAGGGATAAAAACTCCCCTTTCCTATATAAATATGTGTAATACAACACTAATGTAAAATGGTAGTTTTGCTGGGGCTTTATTTAGAAAAAAAATGTTGCATACTTCTAGGTTTTATCTGCCATATGCCAAATAAATTGAAAGAATTTATTTAAGTTACAATTAACTTCATAATATATTAACCCACTTAGCGTCGGAATTTTTTTTATTTAATTTTTTTTTATTTAATTTTGTTTTTTATTTAATTTTTTTTTTATTATTTAATTTTTTTTTTTTTGGATTTAATTTTCGAAGATTTTGATTTGATTTTGATTAAAAAAAAATTAAATAAAAAAAAATATTAAAAAAATTAAATTCAACAAATCAATAAATTTACTTAATGAAAATTAAAAATCTAAATCAAATTTCATATGTAAATTATTGAACTCCCGCAATATTTATTTGCCTAACATTCTACCTACACCCCAACCTACATCTTAAAAGACTTTAAATAATTTGTTTGCAAACAAAAATTAAATACTTCCAACTTTTTTTTCTACCAAATATTTGAACAACATTTTCTTGAGGCTTGGTCAAAAACCCACCTCCGCCAGAACTGATTTTTTTTTTACAAAAATTCTCGTCAGTCTTTACATTTAGGCACGTGTCACTTTCTCCATATCTCGAACCGCTTCCAGTTTCCCGTGTGCGTGCCTTGAGGGTGTCTGTCTGCTGCTGTTTTTGGCAGGAATGCGGTTTCGCGTTGCCCCACGTTTGACTTCAAAATTTCATTATCATTTTTTCTTGCATCACAAACACACATAATATTTTTTTCTCAAGCATTAGGTATGTGCGTAATACAAAATAAATTCTTTTTTTTTTGCTTCTTTGTACAAATTATCAAAGTTTGTTATAAATTCCATTATTTTCCCCCTGTCCTTCGTTCGCATACTATTTTATGTTTCATATTGTGTGTGATCCTTTTAGTGCGAGGGTGGATATAAAAGAAGTGACTTTGAACGGAACAGTCTAACCCAGCTTTAAATAAATTCTCATTGTAATAAATATATAAATGAATAATAAGAAAAAAAATTTTTCGCTCACTGTTAATGTATGATTTTGACAGGATTTATAGGATTTCAGAAATACCAGAAGTGTTTAACCCACCTTTAAATATATTTTTTCACTCATTGGCAATCAACAATTATTTATTTTTTTTTATTTTATTTTTATTTTATTTTATTTAATTACAATACAAAGTAAATTTATATTCTAATTTTGGGTCCAAGGATAAACCGAGTGACAAAGACTATTTGGCTTGATTTTTTGCAGCGACAGACCAAAGCCTCTGGTGGGAATCGAACCCACAACCCCCACGCTGATAGGCAAGCACGCTACCAACTCGCCTACCGGGGCGCTTCACAATTATTTAGTATAAGTTCTCCAATGTAATATTTTCCAAATCAATACTAGATAATGCATCTTTGTTTCGTCTAAAACCTGAGTATGGGTTAGGACTTTCTTTCTTTTCACTTTCCATTGTTTAAGTCCGGATTCTAGGAGTCCGGATTACTGGTTTTTTATATCGCCCACCTTCTGTGCAAGCCTGCATCTGATAGAGTCAACTACTACTCGAATAGAAGTTGAATACATCCTCTTTAATGCTTTGATATAATTTAACTTCTTTCTCAAATCTGTCCTGGAGTTTGGTAACTTTTACCTCCACCTTCGTGCCAAATATTCTGTCTTCTACATGGTGTCTAAAAACGTATCTCACTGGGAAAAGATAATGTTTTTTTTTTAATTGAAATCCAATATATTTTCAAACACACTCACTAGCGTGTACAACATTCGCATATCTTCATATTACACCAACAGTCGATTTCGTTGTATGACGATGTAACCGTCAACCCCCCCAACACATAAATACATATACGTATGTACAGAGAGAATGTAAAACAAAAAGGGAAAAGTAACGCGAAATAAACCGCAACAAAACCATTATGAAAACTTTAACCCACGTAAGCAATATTTCATTAAAATATTTTTTTTTTAAAAAAAAAAACATACCAGAACAAAGCGCAATACAGTAGAACATGTAATCGTTGGAGAGGGAAGGACAGTAGTGGCCAACAAAAAACACTGAGATCATTGAAACTGTAGAAATAATGGAAGGGAAGAAATGTAATACAGTGACTATAAAATCAAAAAAGTTAATTGGCATTAGTAAAATAAATCAAAATCCCATAGGATTCTATTGGACTAGGTTCTATAGCCAACGACTGACTACCGAATCAACAGATTGATTACACAGCCCTTTTTTAATGAAATTCAACAGAAAATTGTCCAACGCTCTTAATCTCAAAATATGAATTTACAAAGAAATTGTATCGTCAGCACTACACGCCTTTTTGCTTGACCTTGCAAAAAACCCTCTACTGTAAAATTTTATTTTTGGCGCTACACCCTTTACACGGTTAGGGCTTAATATATTCTGGCGTACTTAGGCATTCTAAATTCGAGAGAACTATTTACATAAAATTTTATGGATAGTTTCTTCTTTTACAGGGTTTTACAACAAGAGGTGTTATTTTGGTATTCAAAGAAAAATGAAATTGTTTGAAATAAATCATCGGATGTGTATTTCATAATAAGGAGGAAGGCATGCGGTTTATAATGAAAAAACAACATCAGCCAAATGGCCATCACGACCACTCCAACAGGACCATATCCTTTTCATGAAATTTTCCATAGCCAAATCGCAAAGTGGCTGCCCTATGTCCTCGATAGCCTCGCGAATTCTATCTTTGAGGTCTTGAAACGGCGTACACCTTATCATTCAGGTGGCCCCAAAGGAAGATGTCGCAAGGTGTTAAATCAAAAGTTCTCGGTGGTCAATTGTGCTCACCTTTTCGAGAGATAACACGGTCCGGAAACTTTTTAGTTTTGCGAATTGTGAATGCAAGATTTTCACCATTTTTTGTTGTAGTGAATTTTAATTATTTCAATGCGTTGTTGAAGCGTGTATCGTTTCGAATAGGGTTAAGTGGCTATTTACTTGTTTACTATATTTTTGAGACGAGTTGGTAGCATGCTTGCCTATCGGTGTGGGGGATGTAGGTGCCATTCCCAACAGAGGCTTTGGTCTGACGCTACAAAAATGTAGTCCTATGGTCGGTGTCACCCGGTTTACCCATGGAGCCAAAATCTTCTTAATATATATTTACCCTCGACACTGATTCACTTATTCACTGATTCACTGACTCTGTCACGCAGTACGTAGGAATTTAAATAGGCATTCTATAATTCTATAATAAATAATAAAAAAAAATAATATTTTTTTTTTGTACAGAAATTGTGTTTTTTTTTTTTACAAAATTTTTTTTCAACAAAATTTTTTTTTTTACAAATATTTTTTTTTTTTACAAAATTTTTTTTTCAACAAAATTTTTTTTTTACAAATATTTTTTTTTTTTACAAAATTTTTTTTTTCAACAAATTTTTTTTTTCCACAAAATTTTTTTTTTTCAACAAATTTTTTTTTTCAAGAAAAAATTTTTTTTTCAAAAAAATTTTTTTTTTCAACAAAATTTTTTTTTTCCACAAATTTTTTTTTTTAACAAAATTTGTTTTCCATATTTCAACGGGCGCCATAGGCGCATTATTAGAATATAAATTTTGTAATAAATAAATAAAATCGATCATTTCCCCTTTCCAAGGAGTATGGGGAGCCCTAATTGTCATGTTTGCATTATTGTCAAACATCTACATCGGCTTCTAACAGTCTCATATTAATGTCGTTAGTTTTCCCATTTCAAAGTTTCCCCCCAAAATAACGGGAATACATTCTCCCAGAAACTCGAATATTGGAAATATTTTCCCCAAAAATCGTTCCTTCTCTCTTTTTTTCCGAGTACTTTCTCAGTTTTAGCATCGCGTGATAAAAATGTCTTTTGGTTTTTTTTTTTTTGCTATCCCCTATTTCACCAACTTCATCGTGTTTTCTTTTACCACTAATACTCGTTCATGTCTAACAATAATTATCGTTTGTACAATTATTTATCTGCACCTTAAATCTCGTTTGCATTTGCTGCCGATCGTTTTTTTTTTTTTATTTGAAATTTAAATTATTTTTGATATAGCATTTCAAAATCCCATTATCTTTAGTAGTCTTTTGTGTCATGTGCTGTGTGTGTGTGTGTGTGGCATTAAAAACAACAACAACTACCGGTAACAACAACAAATTAAGCTTCTCTCCGCATGCTATAATTATAAGTTTTATTGCACGTTTGGTCTTTTAGGTCTTTCAACAACAGCAATAACAACAAAAATATTGTGTATACAATTTTTGTTGTTGCTGATATACGTTTGTGGAATTTTGCCACTTTTGTTGCTGGTGTTGCTTGTTTTTATATACATTTTTTTTTATTATTATTTTATAAGCTATTGTGTGTTAAGGCTTTAATCAAGCTTAAAATGTACCAAAGTTTATGACTTTAACATAGTACACATACTAACATGTGCCCACACACACACACACACACGCATATGGTAATAAAAGGGAAATTGCCATATTGTTACTTGCAGATACGGTTTGTTGTCATGGCACACACACACACACTAACAACAAAAGCGAAGAGCAGAAAAAAACAACAGCAGCGGCAGCAAATGTTGCAAATGAACCAAATAATATTTGTGTTGTTGTTAAAGACAACACGTAGGTTTATATGGTCGCAACCGTGTGCAAGAGAGTGTCAGTGTACATTAGGGTTAGTCATTTTTTTTTAGATTCAAAATCTGTGGAAATAGCATATAGGGCAGGCAAAAACAAGCAGAATTGCGTTTTTACTTTTTCGAAATTGTGAAAAAACGTTCCGCACAAAATGCAATTACTTTAGCTCAAAACCAACTTTTTTATTTGAATTTTTTTGTGATTTTTAAAATTTGATAATATTTTTTTTTTAAAAATTTTTTTTTATACTTTTTTTTTTTAATAAATTTTGATAAATTTTTAATAAAATGTAATTTGATCCAAAATATGTCATTTATTTTTCGAGATATATCGAACCTTTTTTTATACGAGATATCAAAAAAATTTTCAAATTTATTGGTGTCTTGCTTTAAAAATTTCTGATAATCAGTTATCAACTCAAGCACCTTGCCTCCAACGTTCTTTAATTCCATCGCTTTTTGATTTAGCTTAATCCATAACTTATTTAATTCTTCAGATAAAATTAGAATTTTTTTTTTAGATTTCTCAAGCACTATAGAGGATTTCAATTATAGTGATTTCTTTCGGAAATTCGTATAAATGGTATAGCGGCAAAACAGCTTTTTTTATTTCATTCGGTCTTTTTGCTTTAAAATTTTTGACCCAGTTATCACTGTTTTTTTTGGACATTTTTGCAATTTTTTTTAAACGACATGGCGATGTGAACACAAACTATGAAAAAATAATTTAAAACTAAAAACGATATAAATTATGTATTATGACATTACTTCTGTATTGTCAAACTTTTATTAGAGCAACTCGTTTAAAATTTTTAAAACTGGGAAATGAAACCGAGTTGCAAATTTTAAAATCGATGTAGCTTAAAAACGAATGACAGATTTTTGATCAAATTGCATATTTGAAATCGATGCACTAAAACCAACTAAAAAAATTATTTCTAAGAACAACTATTGCAGAAAAAAATTTCTCAAATTTAAAAATGTAAAAAAAAAAGTAAACTAAAAAAGTTTGTTTTTAGCTAAAGTAATTGCATTTTGTGCGGAAGGTTTTTTTCCAATTTCGAAAAAGTAAAAACGCAATTCTTATTATTTTTGCCTGCCCTACATGCCATTTCCACAGATTTTTGATATTCGAAAAAAAATGAAAGTATGACTAACCCTAGTGTACATGTGTGTGTGTGTGTGTGTCGGGGAGTACAATTGGAACATGTTGTATTGTAGAATGTAGAGCAACAGACAACACGCAAATATGTATAAAAATGTTTACATGTATGTGTGTATGCCTGTAGCCTACACTGCAATGTTACCTACCATCCACACATACAGTGAAGAATAACAACAAACGGCTCATATATACACACACTATAGATAGTCTATATGTGTGTTGGTATATGTTACTCTAGATATGCACACATCTACCCATATGTACATACATGTATAAGTGTTACATTGTATATACGTGTGTGTGTGTGTGTGTTCATATAGTATGATTATGGCAAGGATTTAAGGCACTAGGCTAATGAAGAATTATGGCTCATCGTGGATATGCGAGTAATAACCCAATACAATACTCGTGCAACACACACACACACACAATCATACTAAGTCCTCACGCTGGCTTGGTATGGTGCACAGCCGCCACTAGCAGTCGCTTACTGGCGGCTTTGCCATAAAACTTAATTTAAAATAAAAATTGTTTAAATTTTACTGGATTTTATTTGCATGTCTTTTTTTTTGTGTTTATCCCGTTGAACAGTGGAAAGCAATTAATTGATTTTCTTCTTTTTTTTGTTCTTGCTGGTTTATTTGTTCGTTCGTTTTTGTGTTGTTGCTGTCGTTGTTTTACTCAGTATTTACAAGCATATTAAATTTAATTTACCATTCTTTTCATGTTCCATTTTAATATTTTTTTTTTTCGCCCTTGCCGGTTGTTGTGGTTGCCGTATTTATTTTCTATGTTTATTGTGTTGGCTTGGCGTGGGGGTTGTGACGTGTAGGGTAATGGAGCGAAAGCATCCGGGCTGCCATTAGAGTGGGGCTACATATTTTATAATTAAATAGCTTTCAGCATTAAAATTAATGCAGCTATTTCCTTTCTTTTGCGTTTTTGTTTTTTGTTGATGTGCTTCCAATTATGATTTTTCACAGTTTCTTGTGAGGTTCCATCTAATAGCTGTAACATTCTTAAAATGTTAGTTAGACTAAAGAAACAGGCAACTTACATATACAGTACAGCCAGTGGGTGGTGTGGGACACCCTGTTCTTTTAAATGTTTGACCCACAGGAGTATGTTTAGATAAACAATATAAAATGTCTTTCTTGGTAATGTCATGAAAGCATTGAACTTAAAATTAATACCCAATGATCATTATTTTGTCCACGGGTGTGAACCGAGTTCTGCAATCATGAATACTCAGAGGTATGTCCAAACTAATATATGGAATCACGATATTCCATAGAATACTGTTGCAGAAGAGTCGTTAAGTGTATTTGACTTCTGGCTTTTCTAACAAAATAAAGGATTAACTTAAGGACATACTTGTTCTCTCCACTGAATTCTAAACCAATCGAACCTAACATGAAATGTGTCATTAAATAAATTGCAACTTTGTAGTCGAATAAATAATAATTTGTATCTAAGATGTCATTAAGTATTAGGGTGGAGTGAAAACATGCTTTTTTTTAATTTGAAAAAGTTAACCTCGGAAAGAGATGTAGTCTGGGGTCCTAATGAGGGGAAAAATAAAGAAAAAAATTTTAAAAAATTTTTAGGGGTTGCGCCACTCCCTCGAAATTTTGAAATTATCGCTATTTTGGCGTTGATTTTAGAAAAATCCTAAAAATTAACGACTTAACTTATTCGAAATTTAAAAGTTTGAGCTTGTTCAGTGCCCAAACAAAAGTATTTGAGGCAAATATGAGGATAATCGACTAATATTTTTAGCTTTGGTGGCGATTTCATTGTTCAGTCAATTTTCTGAAGAAGGGGCGATTTGACTTATTTTACTCAGGGTTTAAAAGCACCAGTCCGCTAACCATTAGCATCATTTTGCTAAACTAATGCTAACAATCTTTTCCACAAGCCAGAGCTAAAACTAATGTCCGACTAACGTTAGCTCGCGTTAGCGTTAGTCAAAAAAATGACACACCTCTGCTAACCACAATTGACTAATGTGCTGCTAAAAATTTGCTAATTTTGACTAACCATTTTTCGTTAGCAAAAAAATTTGAGCTGGTTTCAGTGTTGTCAACGGAACATGACGCAAAGTATCCAATAGTGGTACCGTAGTGGCGATTTCTGATTCTACGAATATTTATTATTTCAGCATTTTCAGAGTTCGTTATGCATCTCCTCAATCCAATGTTAAATGTGGAACATATAATTATTTCTGTGCTATTAATTTCACTTGTTTTTATATATATACCTTTAACAGCTACAGAAACGCACAGCAATATTGTTTCATGCGATTTTTTAAAATCACAACTTATTGTCTATCAAAGGTAGGCAACACCATACTCGAGCCGAACACAATTTTCGGTTACACACAAAAACCGAACCAAACACACAAGTCGAAAATAGTCACCAAATTAGCACAATTTAGCAAAGACGTTAGCAAAATCAGCAGTTGCTTCTTCTTCCATTGCTAATAATATATGCATATTTTGGTTAGCGTTAGTTTATTTTGCTAACGCTAACTGAATATTACGACTAATTTAGTTTTAGCATTTGTTCGCATATTAGTTTTGACTTTTTTATGCTAAAACTAATTGACAAATTCTGTACTTTTGACTAAAATTGCGTTAGCATTTTAAACCCTGATTTTACTTTTTGAAATTTTTGAACAATGAGAAAAAATTTTTTAAATTTTTTCATGCCCTTATTTCATTGTTTACGCTATTGCAAACATTTATTGACATAAAACTTTTTAGGATTTTTCTAAAATCAACGCCAAAATAGCGATAATTTCCAAATTTCGAGGGAGTGGCGCGACCCCTAAAAATTTTTTAAAATTTTTTTTCTTTATTTTTCCCCTCATTAGGACCCCAGACTACATCTCTTTCCGAGGTTAACTTTTTTTTTTTGAATTTCACTCCACCCTATTAAGTATATCTGCTGAATAAATAATTACAAATTGGAGAGCTGAAAAGTTTTCATCGTTGACTTAACTAGTCCAACAGGAAATAAACAACATTAGTTAATTAGGGCAGTCGGTGGAGTTCTTACTTCTGGCCTGTTCAGTTTCATAAATAAAAATTGAAATGAGTTTTGACCAGAGTTTTGACTCAAGAGATGTCACAGGCATTTTTTTATAGGCCAATCTGACTAACTTGAATTGCTCTTGGTCATCCCAGTATACTAAAAAAAATAAAAACTGAAAATGTACACATTGCCAAAAGGCGTGTGAATGCTTTCCGCCACTAGTCTTTGAATATTAAATGTATCCCACCACATGTGTTATAAACAATAATATTTTCTTCTTTCTTTTTGTTTTACATTTTCTGAAACATTGCCATTTCTTTAATTCCCCACAGGTTTGATGTTTTAGTGAATGGTGGCGGTGCTGTGACCCTACAATTCCAACGATCACCATTCCGTCCATTAACACGTACCGTGTTTGTGCCATGGAATCGTATTGTGGTCCTGCCACCGGTCCAAATGCAATTAAGCGATGAAGATGATAGTGCCAATAGAAATATTAAGTAAGTGCGATAATCTCAAATATTTCCCAAAAATTTAATTTCATTTAATTATTGCCTGCAATGCAAAACATGCTGATTTATTTATTCTAATTTTGTTTCCGCAGAGTGGCACCTTTAAATCCAGCCTTAACCTTCCTCAATTCCATATTGTACCATTTCTCCGATGAGCCCACGACTGATGCCCATAAAATCTGTATGGAACATGATCATGAGGAGTTGAAGCCACAGCTGATAAGCACGTGGATGCCAAATGGCATTGGAGCAATGCCTGGCAAACGTGTTATATTCGCCGAAACCCAGGTGTGTATAATTAATTTAAATGTGAAATGCTTAATTACTTTCATTTTGGCCACTATTGTTGCGGATGCTGCTTTTGTAGGAATTATGATAGTTTTGTATTTCAAATGTTAAAATGTGTGTGTTCACAATTTTTGGGCACGTTATGGCAATGAAGCCGACTTAAGCGAAACGAGCCATAGAACCTTTTTGTATAACAATACCTGGGGGTCCTTTTAATAAATCTTCTACGTTTTGGCCCTCTGTCGCCTTTACGGATTTCTGTAGGTTAACTACAATGGAGAAACAACGATACGTACTGGGCGAAACGAAGTTTTATGATAAAAAACTACAATGTTCGTGTGGAATATTTTGTAAAGTTTTTAACGTATTATAAGCTCAAGTCCATGGCTGTGGCTGTGGCTGGTGTCGGTGTATATCTTTTGGCCATTTCCGTGTGACCTCGAGCATCAAAACAGCCAGCCAACCCCCTTCCCAGCATTTCCTGTACTTGCGTTTTTTTGCAAAGTCCTCCTCCTCCCCTAACCCTGCCGTTAATGCCATTAAATATTTTGCATTATTTATGCTAAAGCTGTAACTCATGCAGGTACGTGTAGTTTTTTCTTTTTTGTTGTTCTCTTCTTCGTTTTTGTTTTTCTATTTTGTTGTGACTCACATTACCTGGGCTGACACCATCTGCAGCTAGGTGACTAGGTTTTAATTAAATTACTATTTACCTTATGGTTCAATTTAACATTTTCCTTGTTGTCCTGATGAGCTAAGCTAAGCTGAGTTGCCCGGGCTATGGCAGGAGTTGGCGAACCCGAGCGAGCAGACTAAGGGATCAGTGCTTGTGTAAACAGATTTTTACTTTCATTAAATAGAAATTACAGTCTTGGGAACTATTGACCTACACTTGAAATGAAATGTTTAAGACTTTCCGGCATCTTAAGGCTGAGGATATAAGAAAAGTTCATTAGCAAAAGACCTGCAGCAGCGGCACTTGGGATAAGGTGTGTTGCGTTATATGAATGGAAATCAAAGAGGACAAAACTAAATGAAGAAATGTCGTTAATAGCTCTGGGAGCAACTGCAAGTTTGGGAATTTTACGTATGACAGCTAAATGTTTAACTTTTAAGCTGTTCAACCTTATGTCAACAGAGTGTGTCGTAAAAGTGAGACTCTGCATCACCTACAAGTATGCTTTAAAACTGGCAATCTTTAACATCTTCATAATATGCTTTAAAAGTGATAATGTTGAATACCTTAAAAATATTGCTATTGTGCTATTGTTAGGAGATATATGCAGAGCTTTAGATATTTAACAACGACAAATTATGTTTTTTTTTTATGTAGAAAATCCAAGCTGATATGATGATTTATCAGTGTTAGTGGTAATTAAAGTTTAAAACATAATTTCAACAATTTATGATTTATTTTTTCAACTCCTTAAAGTGTTCTTTTGAAATTTCTCGTAACCCTCTAACCCGCAAGAGTACTCGTTTATAGATTTTACAATTTTGGGGGTTACAGGTTGTGCTCAACAGAATTTCTCTTCAACGCCTACAGGTGTGCTTTAAAATGTCCACGCAGTTACAACTGGTTGGTGTACTCACTAATAACAAAATTTGATGAGAACACATCAATAGCACAACTTGAGCTGTGAAAAATTTTACTTCAGGATATAAAAAATCAAAAAAAAAAAAATTAAGAAACTTGATCCCGGCTTAGAAGTGCTCACCACTGATTGAATTGAATGACCCACGACAAGGCACTCTTTATACGTAGGTACATTCGACTAAAATCATAGTTTTCATATTAATGAACGCTTGAAAATATGCCACATCTAAGGGCACTTAAGTTTAACAACAATTTGTTCACAATGTTTAGAAACTATAATTTTGATTATATTCAGGGATAAAGTAACCATTGGGCATCATTGACAATGGACACTGTTTGGGAAGCTCGTTTTTAAATACTTTCCTTGCACATTTTTCTATTGGAACAAACAAAGGTCATTTCAAAGTATATATCCAAAAAACAGAAGTCATTTGTTCTTCAAAAATGGAATGCAAATTAACTGTGGTCAGAATCCTTTTGCGTGAAGGATTCTGACCCTACCATCGAATGAAAGCCCAAAAATATGCCTCATTTCTCAACAAAAAAAACAAATATTTTAAAAAGCAACTCACCTTACGCCTCCATTGTTCTATTAATTTAAATCCCCTTGCCACTTGTTCATTTCAGATCGTCCAAGAGTCCATCCAAATCCCTGGCTCCGATTTACATCTAACCTATCAATCGTCTCAGGCTTCCGGCTATCTGAGCATTGTACGCATGCGCTTGACTTCCGAGAAAATACCCAAAACTCTGACGCACGTACATGTGGGCGTGGAAATTGAAGGCTCACTGCACATCAAAACCTATGAGGCCGATCCGAATCTCATACACACGTTTGCCTGGAATAAACGCAATGTTTATCGGCAAAAGGTTTATGGCGTTACCATTGCTCGCATTTCCGTCGGCTATCAGCATTCCACCTGCGACACTCCCGTCTGGATAACACAAACGGCCAAACTGCAGGGTTACGATGTGGATATCTCCGATATTGGCGGATGGGGTCTGGATATACATCATCACTATAACTTCCATGAGGGTATTTTGCAAAAGGGTGATGGCAGCACATTGCATATGAAGGAATATCCACGCACGGTCAAGGTGGTCATGGGCACCGGTCTGCAGAGACCATTGAATTGTCCCGATCATTGTAATGGCATTGCCAAGGATGCCAAACTCTTAACGCCCATTGCTTTGGCCTCCGGACCGGATGGTAGTCTGTATGTGGGAGATTTCAATTTGGTGAGACGCATTACACCCGATGGCAAAGTTTACACCATACTCCAGCTGAGTGCCACTCAGGTATCGTATCAGTATTATTTGGCCGTCTCGCCGGCCGATGGCCATTTGTATATCTCGGATCCGGAAAGACATCAGATCTTGCGTCTGCTGCGCCTGGAGAAAGTCAAGGACCCCGCCATCAATAGTGAACCGGTTGTGGGTTCCGGACAACGTTGCATACCCGGCGATGAAGGCAATTGTGGCGATAGTGGCCCCGCCTTACAGGCTCGTCTCTCACATCCCAAGGGTCTGGCAATAGCGGCCGATCGCACCATGTACATTGCCGATGGTACAAATATCCGTGCAGTCGATCCCAAGGGCATAATACACACATTGATAGGACATCATGGCCATCACAATCACTGGAGTCCGGCACCATGTTCGGGTACTCTAATGGCCAATCAGGCGCAATTGCAGTGGCCCACGGGATTGGCTTTGAGTCCATTGGACGGTTCGTTGCATTTCATCGATGATCGTTTGGTGTTGCGTTTGACTTCGGACATGAAGATACGAGTGGTGGCCGGCACACCATTGCACTGCAATAACAATGGTCAGGATAAGGCCAACAAGACGGCCGATAATGTGTTGGGCACTGTGTTGGCTATGGCCTTCTCGCCGTTTGGCGATTTGTATATTGCCGACAGTGATTCGAGGAGAGTTAATTCGATACGTGTGGTGGATACATCGGGAAATATGCGATACTTTGCCGGCAAACAAGAGAATGCAGGGTAAGTAGAAACGAACATTCATTTGTAATTATTTGTAGAAATATGGACAACAGTACCTTATTGTAAGTGTTTCCAAATATGCTCGGCCTATATAATTCCGTTCTTGGCTGAGTTAACTCGACACTCCTTTCCATTGTTTGTAAATTGTAATAATATTTTTGTAAAGTTTAGACTTTTCTAATCTGGTAGACAATTAAATTAATTCTAAAATGCCAGATTTCGCGAAAAACTGCAACATTTTCATGTCAATGTCCTTTAAAGTTAACAACTCATTTTCTTCGCCTTGTTTCCCCTTTGCTGTCTACCTTCTCTCTCGCTCTCTCTCTCCCTCGTCGGTGTCTCTCGCTGATGACAAAACAAAAAATCCCTGCTGTAAGTGTTTTTATCAGCAACATTTTTTTTGTTTGTTCAGCAACAGCGCAACACCGTCAGCTGTAGTTGTAATCGTTGCAACATCAGGCAGACAGACAAGGCAGCTCATTTTGTTTTCTCTGTGTTTTTTTTGTTCTCACTGTGCCTCTGTGACTACATCATAATCATCCAAAATCATCAACTTGTTTTGGAGTTGTTGTTCCTGGACAGACATTCAAACACTTCATCTAGTGCGACACATAGGGCCCGGCATGTCTTGTACTTCATGTATCATAACGGCGACGATGCTGTTTACCTCCGCCGAACTGAAGCGCAACGAAATGTGAAATGTTGAAGGCATCATCAGCAGCAGCACAGCCGACAGTTTGGGGGAAAGTAGTCAAGGGAGTCTACCGAAATGTATCATCTGCTGTACTGCCAACACTATCAGCAGTAGTTCGGTTGGCAACATTGTCATGCAATTTTTTCGTGACATTTGGTTGAACTACCAAAAAAAATTTTTTTAATTTTTGTTCTTTCTCTATTTTTTTTTCTATCTCGTCCATATATAAACCTGTATGTTTAAATGTACATACGTATGTTGCCTAACTAACTTACGCTGTCTCGGTCTGTTTATGTTCTAGACAAACGGCTGTCGTCCACCTTTTCACCCCAACCAGCTTCCTTCCCCCATTGCCAGCATTTCTATGTGACGAACATGGACGCGAAGTGAAACGTTGGCAAGGTGGGGAATTTGATAAATAAAAAAAGTTGTTTGCCACCACAAAAACAAAAAAAAGTTGGTCAAAAACAACAAAAAAAAAAATCACCGAGATGAACAAAATGTGATGTTTTTAATCTGTCGCTTGCTGTTTGCCAAGTTGTTAATTTTTTTCCCTCCACTCAGTGTAGAGTTTTTAGTTGAGACTTGAAAAGGACGACTGTGGGTATAGCGGGGACTAGCCCGAGGCAAAACTTCATGCAGATATTAAAAATCGAAACATTTTGTTTTTTCATTCAGTTTATCTGAATTGTCCTTTAGTTTACTAACTATTCTGACATTAACAGCTCTTCAGTTGAGTTTCAATTGCAATTCTCCGCGCTTCGATATTCGGTGGGTAATTCACGATATTTTGGCCATAGTCTTCTTTGTCCCATTTTACTTGATTTTACTCGCATTCGCCGGCGAAACTTATTGGATGCAGAAGATTTTGTTACTATTCAGTCGTCGTTCGCTGTTGTGGGATTTTTCAAACAATCTTTCTCTCATAATCTTCTATCATGAAAAACGATTTCCTCGCATTGTTTGTCCTGTCGCCGGTGAAATATTCTCTCTTACTAAGTGAAATATTATTGAAAACACTGCGTTCGAGTGGAATATCCCAGGAAAATATAATCGATGACTAGAATGGGATAGTAAAACATTTGGATTACATAACTGGTCCTTGAAAAAAGCTCTACTTGTACATTTTCAGAAAATCCCGAAGAATATTTAACATTTATGTTAACTTATCACAATTTGTACTTATTCTGGTCTTACTATTACCACAAGTTCTTTGAAAATCGAAACCCCCACAACTGCCTTCCTTGCTCCACTGTACTTTGTCGCTGTTATCTTTTAATTTTGTTCGAGTCGTTGTTTTCTCTCTCTCTGTATTATTTCCCCGTTTTTTTTTTGCAATTTTTTTAAGTGTATTGTTTGAAACCCAAGAAGAAGAAGAAGAGTAGATGGAGAAAACAAAAACTCGGTTTGTGATACTATTTTGGCTAAAATGAGTGGCATTAAGTTGCTTGCCATTGCCTGACTACACTGTATGTGTGTCTAAGTGTGTTTTTTCCGCAGGATTCGTTGTCATTAACAACCTTTTTCACAGCTTTGAGTTTTTTGTGTTTGCTGGAAAAACAAGCAACTCTGCTGGCACTTTTCTCGTTTTGTGTGTGTGTTTTTTTTTTTTTTGTTCGACCCGGTAAATTCTTCATGTTTGTGGTCTAAAATGCAACGTTTTCCGGAGAATTGTTATACAGAAGAGTAAACAAATGTGGCTCTTAACTTCAGTTCAGTTCGTTGTTTTTGTTTTTTTTTGGTGTGTTTTTGCTCTGGTTTTAGTTCATAACCACAAAGGTTATCTTTTAACAGGCAGACATCAGACAACAACAAACAACAGCAACACAGAAGCAGAAAAACTATACAGGAGTAGATAAAAATATTATACAATTTCCTAAATGCACAAAACTAAGCTGTGGAAAAAAACTAACGGCAAACTAGCGATTTTGTGTTAAATTTCCGTTTTATTTACAAAATATAATTTTTGTCTAAACTTTATTTAACAGCGGATATATTCGGTTTACATTTAAAATGCAATTTATTTTAATCTATCCATATTTATCTGTTGTGTACATTTATGTGTATGTAAGAGTGTGTGTTTGAGTTTTTGTCGCTCAGCAATATTGTAACTAATGGCATTTTCCTCTTATTCTCTGCATGCACGTGCCTGCGTGCGTGCGTGCATTTTATTTCCAATTTAAAACACAGAGCCTTAACGTGTGACTGCACAAATGGCGCTGGCCTCAATGCTTCTACATCCGGCTTAAGTTCTAACACTGGTGCGGCGCACAGCAGTGGCTCCTATTCGACAACAACCAATCCCACAAATCGCAACAATGGCGCTGGCATTGGCGGTGGCACAACACCCACCACGCCAGCTGGCAGCGGAAACGGAAATGGCGGTTTCAATGGCAACGGTGCGGCATCGTCGGCTGCGGCATCGGGTGGCAATGGCGGTTGCATTTGTTCGCCCACCTCTGGATTAGCCGGCATTGTGGCGGGTAATCTTATGTCAACTGGGCCCACGACAACGACTACTGTGTTACTGGGCGCCAAAACAACAACATCAGCCGGTGGTCTGGGCTCAACGCTGGGCTCTTCCGGCACGCTGAACGATGATGGTACATTGAGTAATGCCGAAACTCTGTTGTCATCGAATGCACGTTTCCAGGCGATATCAGCAATTGCGGTTGCCCAGGATGGTGTAATTAATGTGGCCGATCAAGGTAAGTTGCTTAGTTAGTAGTGCCCCGTAGTACTGTTGTCATTTGTTAACAATGAAACAATCTGCAATAAGGAAACATGGAAAAATTAATTAGAACCCTTGAGGATGTGCCATCGTTAAACGAAAAAGTATATTATGAGTGTTTTCTGTATTTGTTGTCGCCTAGGAAATGTTTGAGACGCTGATGTGATGAGATGAGATTGTTGCATAAAGTTTAAGGAAATCGTATTAAGTTACTTCTGGGAATATTGTGAAAGTATGTGAAGTCAATTCAAGTTTATATTCTAATGGTATTTATGCGGCCCATTTGTTAATATTTTAAATTTCATTATACGATTTACAAATATACACGTGATAGAAAATATCCCAATAAATTCAAATATTTAGGTAATGAAAAATATGACAGTGAATTGAGCAGATTTCTTAGAACTCCCGAAAAAATTTAACTGGTTCTTGCAGACGTATTAGCACAGCAACAATCTGTAAATGTTTTCCGTTCTCTCACATACCAAATTATATTCTTGGCATTTTCGAAAGTAAAAAAACACTCGGAAGACGAGGGTTTCAGATAGTCAGGATGGGAAGACATTAGAAACTATAATTTTAATTGTGTATTCCCTTAGTAGTTTACTGACCCCATTTAGCCTAAAAGTAACCTTCACTTTAAGCAGAATTTTAAAGTTGTTTGATTAGTCCCCTAGGATTTTTCTCCAGTCTTTGTTCTGGGGTCACTTTAGGAAATATATTCTTAAATTTGTATACCAGCCATTCACAAAGTATTTAGTTACCAACTGAGTTTATTTTTAACCTAAAAGCTGCTTTCGTTTTTGAATCATTTTGAATTTGTTTTCTTCTTTAGCCTAAAAGTATGCTCTAGTCTTTGACATGTCCTCAATTGATACAGGACTTTATATTGCAAGAACATTCTTCAATTCTATTTATAAAATATTTTTTTAGAAATTTAATAAAAATCCAGTGTACAATTTTAGTCTGTTAAATTTAATAGAGACCCAAGAAATTCCAAATAAATTGAACCTGTAGATTAAAAAATAGAAATTGGCTAAGCATTGTTTCCTTTTCACTGATATAACGAAATATTAGTCAGTCAGTCGAAAGCATTTCTATTTATAAAATATTTTTTTAGAAATTGAATAAAAATCCATAGTGTAAACATTTAGTCTTTTAAATTTAATAGAGACCCAAATTTAGACTAAATTCCAAATAAATTGAACCTTTAGATTTTAAAATAGAAATTGTCTAAGCATTGTTTCCTTTTCACTGATATAACGAAATATTAGTCAGTCAGCCGAAAGCAGTTTTTTCCACCTTTCTCAGTGAGTAAACACTCTGCATTTGTCACACTAGTTTTTAAACAGTATGTGGCTGTCTGATTCTAAATGGCTGGGGAGGGAAACACTTTTTCCCTAAAAGTATGCAATGCCAAACGGAACCAAAAAAATAGTAAACATTTCCCGAATGGATCACTTTATTGATTCTGATCTCATTGCCTTCCTTAACATATTAACATGATACAAAGAAAATGGAATATTTGTGATCGGTCATGCCTTTGTCATAACTCGAATACGACTCGTCCGATTTGGTTCAAATAAATTTTAAAAAATTTAGTTCCGGATTGTCTTTAACAAAATTGAAGTTCTAGCCAGGACCCTTGGGGTATCTTCCATACAAATATTGTATTTACATTATTTCCAATGTAGGCAGAATGCTACATTTGCATGAAAGGTACCAAAAGGGGCCTAAATTGCGCAGAAATCCTGCATAGATTTAAGAAAAAATTTAATTAAATCTATTAATGGAAAAAAATTCAACCGTTGTTGTACTCACTACACAGTGCAGTGGTTATTCATTACAAAATTGTTTTGTGGCATAGTATAATCGAAGCTAAACTAAAATAGAATTACATATATTCTACAGCATTTTCATTTGCTATTCGTTTATAATAAATAAACCTTTAATCCACACTGTCAGCGCTTCATTGCCTGCAGAATGTTTTGGCTTTTGTTATCTTTATCACCTACAGCACCTAAAAGTATGCTTTAGTCTTTTACAAATAGTTTCGCCTAAAAGTATGACGGATTTTCTGTCATTTTCTGTAACTACTGACAAATTTTATTATAATTATTTTTTCTCTAACAAAAAAATAAACAATAGACTCCCACTAGAATAGAGAAGGAATTCATAATAGTAAAAGGAAAAAAAATGATCTAACCTAAGGCAAGTAATTTCTGGTAAAATTATTATCTAGCTCGTGTTTTTTTCTTCTCTTTATACAACACTCCTTGTCTACCTCCCCCCTCCGTGTTGAAGTAGACTCTATGTTGTAAAGGCAAGTTATTACACGTTTTGAAGGCAGTATTTGTTTTGTTTGACTGCCTTTAGGGCGACTGTGTAGATATTCAAGCATTAAATTAAGAAACTAAAATAGTTGTACAAATACACTTTAAGGCCATGGGGAAGAAATCCAACAGTAGTATGAATATGTGTGTGTGTGTGTGTGTGTGTGTGGGGAAACCAGAAAGAGACCACAACAAAATATATATGGCCTCAAGTCGTATAAAGAAATCCAAGCACAATGATTTGGAAAACAATATTCACATATTATTATTGGAGCATGAAAACCGAATCGAAATCGACTCCTACATATGCGTAAAGTGTAGAAAAGAGAAACGAACTAAGTAAGGCAAACAAAATTGTAATAAAAAACCGATTATGACAATTGTGATTATTATTGCTGCGTTATTACCCGACACACTTGAGCGGACATTTTTGTTCCAAGTCAATTGAGTGGAAGAAATATGAGCCTTTCATTTCGAAGGAGGTGGGCTTCAAAACCTACTGGAGTATGATGAATTCCGATTTATGAACAAATGATTTGGGTAAGGGCATAACTTGAGTGTTTAAATGCGAATAATGGGCCCATTATTTTTTTACAATTATCTATGTCAATTTCGATGTGTCGTTATCTATTTTCTATTCAGATTTTGTGTGCTTGCTAACGGTGTGCGTCCACCTTGACATCCGTTTCCGTCAAATGTTTTCCGGCCTTAAGTATGGTTGTTAACATTAGCAAAACAACAAATTTCACAAAGGGGAGATGCAAAAACTTTTTTCTCTTCCCTTTTCTATAACGTTTAGAATAAATAGAAACATATGCATATGTTAAGAGGTTGTTTTTTTTTCCTTTCTTCCTGTACGAATTCTGTCTGTTTTTTTTTATTTTTGCATGGAAACTCTTCCTCCGTATAGACAGAATCATTAGGGCTGTGTGTGTGTGTGTTTTTTTTTATTCTGTTCTTGCTTTTCACAAAGTGCCAATTTACTTTTACTGACAAAATGCTAACGGAAGTCAAATACGAACTTCCGACATACACAGCCATTTACACAGACACTCACGAGAACGTGTAGCAGTTTCTCCCCCGAATGGCTGTGCTCAGGCAGCAAACTCTATTACCTTTTACGTACGTACATATCGACAGTAAAGGGACCTACGTACGTATGTGTGTATGTATTCATTCATTCATATTGAAGGAAATTCTATTGTGAAACTGCTGATTATTACAATTTTTCGCTAGCTGTAACACTGTATGCCGACCCGAGGAGAGCTGTTGCGCCAAAATGTTGTGCTTTGTGTTGATTTCTTTATTTCTCAGTTCTGGTGTGAAAAAGGCCAAGGCAGGCCATAAATTTGAACAGAAATTTGACTTTTCGCTTGAAATAAAAAGCATTATGTGTGATTTTTGGTGACAGCCAATAAGTAGGCAGTAGTTTGTGACGTTTAATGGCTCCCACAAGTATTCTATTGACGTCTTAAGTACCTTAAAGTATGCTTTAAGTTTTCGTTGTATTGATACAGGCACAGTATTAATTGCTCAAGTGAAGGTTTTTTTGTCATGAGTATACAAAACCAAACAAGAAAGCTAAAAAAGTCTTTTGTTTTCGAAGGTACACAAAAGTCCCTAAGCGTGATACGTGATATGGGACAACCGGGGAAATCTAGTGACACTATTTGTCTACTAATTGCAAAAAATTCTTCTAGAGAACATTTACATGGTTTGTACATAAAATTCCCTTACTTGAAAAAGTTACTATCAGTTTCTTGATCGCATAAAACAGCGATATCTGTTGCTAGTGTGCTGATGATAGTTGATGTACCAAGCTAAGAAAATGCTTCATCTCGTAGGGGCGCAGGAGAAATGGAGGGCATGGGTGGATTCTGAGTAGAGTGAAATATCTGGTGAAATATTCCTTCACGTTACCTATCAAGTCAAGGGCTATTCCCTAAATACCTTAGTATAGAAATGGCTTAGTATGAAAATGAATTCGAATGTTCGAAATTTTAAACAGAACAATAAATCGCGCCAATGCGTATACAGCTTCAAGTCTCACAGGATGAGATACATAACGGGGTTTTGGCAAAAGCACCAGCATCTCTTCTGAGCTGGTAGATATGCTGAACCGATTTATCAAGCAAACTCGAAAATGAGAAATTTTCAGTTGTGCTTGCGTTATTCCCTCTTTTATCTTTTTATAAAGAACTGCCCGAACCAGAAAGCAAACTTTGAATTGAGGACCTCACAGGCATATTGAAATTCTGAACATGTTTTCACACATTTTCTTTACTGAAATCCGAGAAAATTCGTACAATTACGTTCCAAGTTGATGCAATCAAAAACATTTCTGGGAAATTTTTAGAAAAATATTCTACTAGTAGTTTTACATTTGCATTATTTTTACAGAAATCTGTCTTTGAAATCACTCTCTCATTTGTATGCTATTATTTTTATGCAAGGCCGACTAAATGTATTCTCTTTTTTTCATAAGTTAAATTAAACAATTTTTGGTGTTTATGGATTCCTTGGAAACTCCTCCCACATATGAATTGCCTAATTGTATGCACTACTATTTTCCTTAACTCAAATTTATCAGAAATTCAATTTCTAGGATATATTTTCAGGTCGATAAAATTCAAAGCCCTTACAGTTCAACACTGATTTTTTGCCGTCAAAGTATGCGTTGGATTCTTATTTTCAGAAAAATTCATTCATTAAATTAAAATTTTCTTTACACTTGGAGGCGTTCCAAATTACTAAAAAAAATTATTACTAAATTAGCTTTTCAGTAAATTTCCCTGAACCACCCAGAATCATATGTATAAATCTTTATTTGCTAATTGGCTATTAACAACACAGACAACAGATTTCGAAAAATATCTTTCAAATTTACTATTCTCTGCTTGGGAATGATTAGCTTTGAAATATTTTGAAAAATAAATAAGAGTAATGGTGCTGTTTGTTGTTCAGCATTATTGATTACCATGAAGATGTCGGCATGGAGGGATGGGTGTTCAAAACAATTTAGGTTGTCTACTTTTTGCAGGAGGGTGTAGTTGGTACACACTAATAAAATTCTCCTTGAACTAAAAAAAAATCAAGAAGTGTTAATGTATACCGGTATGTAATGGAAAGCTATTTGCAGTCTATTGCCCATTTCAGGCAAATATTTGTCTTCCATATTTAGTTTTTTTTTCAAAGAAAGGCTATAATTTAATTAATTCTCTTCATATACCACCAATTGAGGAAATGAGTACAACAAATGGACATCGATTAGAAACGATCGCTTTGCATCTCATACGTGACAGGCCCATTACGGATTCGAAAAACATTGCCTATTGTAAGGATGAGATTGATTTTTTTTCCTTTTCTAAGGCATTTTATACATAACTCTTCTATTCATAGACTTAATGACTAAACTGTATTTGTAAACGTATATTAAATACGTTTATGTTAATATGCCCTTAATAGATTGCCACTTAGACGATCGATGTACAACCAAAAACCATTGCCTATCTTAAGGATGGCATCGATGACTTTCGTTTAAGACCACCATACTAAACGAAAATTAAGATTTCCAGTTGTTGATACGATTAGACCGTACATTTATTGGCTTATTTATAGATTTCGAATAATTTATGGTATTTAAATAACTCCTTACTACAAATTTCCCTTCACTCTTATCGCTGTTCGTCGGAGGACAAAACAAGCAATTACAACAAGACAAAACCATACCAAAAACAACAACAACAGCAGTAAATACCTTGATAAATTACTTAACCATTTTTTTTGTTGTTGTTGCTGGCTGGGTTTCCTCGCCTGTGTTATTCTCCTTAACAAGTCGCCATTTGTTGTAGCATTTGCCACCTCCGTTGAACTCCACAGCCAAGGAGCCACGTTTCAAAGCAGTCTCAGTGTGGCAACGTTTTTCGTAGAAAATCTATATCAAGACTACGAGTACATAGAAGCGAAGGTATAAATTTGTGCTTATTATCCCAGCTTTTCTAATTAGATAAGCGACTCAATGTAATTAATAAATGTCTGGCTATGGAATACTTTTTTCCTCCCTCCATTCGCCTTACTCTCGTTCCGGATCTCCCGGTCCGTGGTCTTTTTTTATCTTCTTCCATAAGGCCTGGGGAGAAAATGTTGATGCTGTACTTTGAAACACGGTCTGATGTTGGTTAGGCAGGGGGTGGAGGCGAGGACGATGAGTCGGTTTGGAAAAATCAATAACAAGTAATTAATCAAGTTACTTAGCAGCACATGTTTAAGTTTCTCTTGTCGGCAGCACGGGCCATAAACAACACCTAGAATTATGCTTCACTATGCACAAACACACACACACACACACAAGAAGATAAAGCGAGCCATCCAAGTGGAAAAGTACAACCCCCCCGAAAGAGGTGTATGTTGAGTAGCAGGAGGCGGCGGCGACGGCGACCCAACAAAAACAAAATTGTAGATTTTCAAATCAATCTTATTAGCTAAAAGTTGTTGGCAGAGTTATTAATCACCTTTGATGATTGCGATTTGTTGTTTTGCACCGGCTGGGTGTGATGGTGCTGGGTAGTTTCTTTCTCTTTTCTTCTTTTCATCTTCATAGACTTTGTTGAAAGCGGATGAGATTATGCTGAAGAGAGATTTTCTTGCATTTATAGTAAATTAATTGGAAACACAATGAAATATGCATACGGTGGGGATAGTTGGGTGGGCAGAAGGTGTAGTGTATTTCTAGCAGTTGTTCGTACTATTAAATTATGGCCTACTTTGAGGCTGTAATTTGAACGGACTGTTAATGGTTGTGGTAATTTGCCATGTCTTCACATATCCATTAGAAGCAATCGACTGTTAACGAGTAGTGAATTTTCAGGGTAAACTCAGTGTATAGACTTGAGGAGGTAGTAAACCATAGAAGATTTTCTAAATGTATGTGAATTTTACGGTGACTGCGGGTAAAATAAGTTCCTTATCGCCGACCACCAATGAATTTTCGGTTGAAACCACCAACCCTATCCCTACCCTTACCAGCTTCAATTGTTTCATTTTTTTTTTTGTTTAAATTGCCCACTATTTATCTGCTGCTGAAAAATAATTTATGTTCAAGAGAAAACAATTATTTTCGCCACGTACAACAAGTTTTTTTTTTTTTGGTTTATTTTTCGGCCAAACGCAAACGGACAAAAATTTAGACCAGCTACAATTTTCCACTTGTTTACTATTAGTAGCCCGTTCTTTTTTTTGCGTTTTTATTATAATTTGTTGTGTTCCTTTTTGTTACTTTACTTTCTTGCGAAATTTCCATTGTTTTCTTTTGAATTGCCACTAAAACTATTGTTGGCGCTGTTCTTGCGGTTATTATTGTTGTATATCATAGTTATGTTGTTGTTGTTGCTGGTGGTTTTTTTTTTGTGTTACCATAATTTATGTTGACTGTTTGCTGCTATTATCTTTTTTTTTTGTTATTATTGTTAGTTGTATTTATTTTTGTTGTTATTGTGTTCTGTGTTTTCATTATTATTTTCCCCAACCACCGACCCCCCCCTTCCAAACGAAACGAAATAGAGTAGAAAATTCTGAACGATGGATGCATCAAGGATGGCGAGGGGTGGTCTGGGTGTACAATAAAAAAATAAAAAGGCAAACAGCAACAGTAGCGGCAGCAGCAGCAGCAAAATGATTATTGTGCTCTTTTCGCCGGCAATTGTTCTGTCTTCTATTCATTGCTGTCGTTCTGTTGTTGTTGCACACTATTTTTTGTTGTGTGTGTGTGTTGGGCTGGCGTTTGTTGTTCTTTTGGCCAGGACAACGTTTTTGTTTCTTTTTATTTTCTCTTGGTCTTCTTAGCGGGTCGGCTGGTTGTTATATAGTTTGCTATCCAAAAAGGATCCAGGACCTCCGTTCGTTGTTTGGTGTTATCGTTACTGGTTCTTTTACAGCGACAGAGAAAAAACAACCAAAAAATAAACGTAATGAAAAAAAAGGAATAGGAAACTTCGTACATTGACTCTTGATGATACTTGCATTTCGTTTCTGTGTTTCTTGTTTTTGTTTTGTAATGGCGGATTTCCGCTTTTGTAATTGTGCTCCAAAATTTAAGCGAATGCAGTGGAGGCACTAATGTTTATGAATAATTTCGCAAAGATAGCAATTGAGATATTCTTTAGAAATGAGGAGACGTTTCTTAAAAATATATATAAAAATGTCTAGAAACTAAGTATAGTTTCAGTTTGAGAGTTACATTAATTTGTGAAGCATACTTTTAGGATTAACATTATATTTTTGAAGGGATTGATGGGGATAACCTCTTCCATATTGTATGGATTGGAGAACTGTGTGTAGCTTGTTGACTACAACATCTGATGGGAGACTTGAATGTGGTATCACGAGAAGACAAGAGCGACCGGAACTTGTTCCAGCCTGGCTGGATTGGATATCACTTGCGTAGGAGGGTGACTAGGTGGCTGTAGTTTAAAACCAAATTCCTTGTAGGACTACCGCTGAATGTCGTTTTATCAGCGGTGTTCAATAGAGCTCTTCGTCGCCGCAAATTCATTTGAAAACAAAGTTTCTTCAGTTTTCTTTAAATGTTCGATCTGTGCTGTTGTATGAATGAGAATCGTGAATCAGCTGGAAATCAACAAGCGATAGAGATATTCATAAATTTGTCACTGAAGAAGGAAGTATTCTTCCAGTGGAAAACAGCAGGACCATTGGCCATATTCTAAGAAGACAAAAAGATAACATAGCGAAGATGGCTATCAAATGTAACCCGCAAGGATGCAGAAGGAGAGAGAAGGGCCTCCAATGTGTGGATCAGTGGATTGGAATCGACCGGAATAAAATCGGTACCATATCAAAGTTCGCAATGGAAAAACTTTGTTATGGCCCTTTTTTCCAACTTGGATAATGTCTGGGAAGGCGGACATTCCATTTACTCGTATTGTAAAGAAACTGATTTCTCTTGTTTTCCGTTTCCATTTTCCAAGGAGACAAAGGTAGACATTTTCTTGTTGACTATCCCAAGATTATTGACTTAACATTCTGAAATGTTTGAAGCTAGTTTTACTTCAGAGTGTACTTTTTTTTGTAGGAGCCACGCCATTGCATGCTGATTTCTTTGTACTTACCTTGTTTCTTTAATACAGACTATAAAAAGTTATTATTTGTCATTTAAAGGTTAAACCGTTTATATTTATCCTCTTTATCCTTCATAAGCCACCGTGCCCTATCTCCTTTGCCCCCACTGTATGCACTCATTTCAAATAATCCGTAAAATCTTGAACATGAAAACTCGACTGTTGTATTATGTCGCCAACAATGATGACCGACCCTCCACAACGGACTATCTCCACTTAATATCGTTTACAAGCCACATCTCTGCGTTTCTACCATAGCCCGACTGTGAGCGTTAGCCATTTCCTATTTATTTTTGGCTTTGAATAACAATGACACAAAACTCGTTATCATTAAAACAACTTCTTCTTCGTTGCCGTCATCGTCATCGTTGTCGTCTTCTGTTCAAGCTCATCATCAATTTTAACGAATTAATGATGTGTAGCATGAGCTTGGTGTTTCTTTGGTCATAATCGCTTTTCACTTCATTTAGTTTCGATAGCTCGTACGTACACATGTAGTTACTCTACATATTCATTCGACTCCTTCAAAAGGATATAACACACATACAAATATATTTCTATAAAGAGAAACAACAATAATGTCGAGGACAACAAGAACCAAAAACAACAATATGTACTAACTAGTTACACCGCCAACAACAGCAAAATTATATAAATACAGCTTTAGATAGTGGTCATAATGCGATTGTTTTTGTTGCTGGCATTGACGATGACGAGGACAACAACGAGTTGGCGACTTGGCGTCAAAGGACATTGTGGGACGGCAAGGTTCGTTGGGTTCGGCATAACACAAAACACAGAACATAAGATGGTGTGGATAATGTTAAGGTCACTTAACGAGATATTTAATGTAATTAAAAAAGGGATATGCTGGAGCAAGGATAATTGAAATTTACTAAAGAGAAAGATTTTGAAACGAGAAAAATGCTAGAAAGAAAAAAAGTATGTGATAATTTAAAGGATAAGAGAGTTCATTGAAAGTGTGTTAAATTAATTGAGACTGAAGTTAAATTTTAGCACCATTGAAAAGACAAAACACTGTAATTCGTGTAGAGGATTTCATTTTAGATCATTCCAGATGAATAGGATTTGGTTGTCATCGTCACTTTACAGGATACGTTTTTGCATCTTACTGACCAACTACTTTGGGATCACTCATTGGGAAAAAAGTATAATGCAGTTTTTGGGCGAAATGGTAATGGAACTTCAAATAAACAGAATTCTCACATGGTTATGGCTATGACAAGTATAAACCCACTGAAGGTTATATGCCAATATCATTTTCACAGGATTTATTGTGCATCCGTGGGGGCACTCTCAAAATTAATTTTTTGGCTATTACTCTGCAATGGCTAATGTTATAAAAACTATATGTGGTTATAATGAAATCATTTCGAAGCCAGAATATATTTAAGGGCAAAAGATTAGGAAATTAAAAAAAAAAATTTTTGAACAAAAAAAAAGCAAAGGGGTTAACCCATCAAAATTTTCGATTTTTTTGAAAAAATTGATTTTGATGAAATTTGGCTCATTCATAGCTGACTCAAATCTGATTAAAACGCTATTTTACTTTTTTAGATTAAGCAAATAGTTTGCGAGAAATTGGGTTTAGAAAATGGGTTGTCTCAAAATTAGAGATTCACACTTTCCATGGAACTATTTGTCCAATTTTTCAGCAACGGAGTAAGGTATCGAAACGAATGTGGTGTCAAATTAAAGTTTGATTTTATGACAAATATAAACCCACTGAAAGTTATATACCACGATCCTTTTCACAGGATTTATTGTGCATCCGAGGAGGCACTCTCAAAATGAATATTTTGGCCATTAATCTGTAATGGCTAATGTTATATAAACTGTATTTGGTTATAATGAAATCATTTCAAAGCCAGAATATATTTAAGGGCAAAAGATTAGAAAATTCAAAAAAAAAAATTTTGAACAAAAAAAAAGCAAAGGGGTTAACCCATCAAAATTTTCGATTTTTTTGAAAAAATTGATTTTGTTGAAATTTGGCTCATTTATAGCTGACTTAAATCTGATTAAAACGCTGTTTTACTTTTTTAGATTGAGCAAATAGTTTGCGAGAAATTGGGTTTAGAAAATGGGTTTTCTCAAAATTAGAGATTCGAAATTTCTTTGAAAATATTTGTCCAATTTTTCAGCAACCAACTAAGGTATCGAATCGAATGTGGTGTCAAATTAAAGTTTGATTTTATGACAAGTATTAACCCACTGAAGGTTATATGCCAATATAATTTTTACAGGATTTATTGTGCATCCGAGGGTGCACTCTCAAATTAAATTTTTTGGCCATTAATCTGTAATGGCTAATTTTATATAAACTGTATGTGTATTCATTCCGGATGATAATTATTGCATTTTATTCTGGACCACAAAACAAAAGGAATGACAAATAAAACATACAACAATAACACGCATGGTCAAATCAAGAACTCCATACGTATTTTTGTTGTTGTTTTTGTTTTAGTCACCAAATTCTCCAAAACAATAATCCAACACAACTGACAACGGCAAACAAGTGAATTACATCTATATAATAACAATTTGCTCCGACAATGTAGCTGTCAACCTTATTTGTTTCGCATACGAATTTTCGGATTTAGTAGACTTTTAAATATTATATAATTTTTCATAGTCTTTCTGTGGTAAATTTTTCTGGAACGAAATAAGGTTTCGCCACAAAAGTAGTACCAAATTAAAGCTAGACTTTAGGACTATTGCTAACCCTCCCTGCAGTTCCATGCTATGATATTGTTTACTGTATATATTTGAAAGTGCACTTTCAAAATGAAGTCTTTACCATTAATCTGTAATGGCTAATGTTATATAATTTCCATGTGATTACAATTACATCATTTCCAATGTAGAATGCATCCTAGGGCAAAAAAATTGGGAATTCAGAAAAAAAAATGTTAAGCAAAAAAAAAAGCAAATTTTGGATTTTTTTTGAAAAAATAAATTTCGTTTAAATTGTGCCCATTCATAGCTCACTTTAATCTGACCAAAACGCTGTTTTACTTTTTTAGATTGAACAAATAGTGTGGGAGAAATTGAACAAATAGTTTGGAAGAAAGAGGGTTCCGGAAATGGGGTGTTCGTTAAATTGGTGATTCGAAAGTATTAGTATTACTATTAGCATTAGTATTAGTATTACTATTAGCATTAGTATTAGTATTAGTATAGTATTATTACTATTATTAGTATTATTATTAGTATTAGTTTTAGTATTAGTATTATTATTGATATTGATATTAGTATTATTATTAGTGTAGTATTATTACTATTAGTATTAGTATTGATATTGATATTAGTATTATTATTAGTATAGTATTATTACTATTATTAGTATTAGTTTTAGTATTAGTATTAGTATAATTAGTATTAGTTTTAGTATTAGTAGTACTATTAGTTTTAGTATTAGTATTAGTATTAATATTGATATTAGTATTATTATTAATATATTATTAGTATTAGTGTTAGTTTTAGTATTAGTATTGATATTGATATTAGTATTATCATTAGTATAGTATTATTACTATTATTAGTATTAGTTTTAGTATTAGTATTAGTATTGATATTGATATTAGTATTATTAGTATAGTATTATTACTATTAGTATTAGTTTTAGTATTAGTATTGATATTGATATTAGTATTATTATTAGTATAGTATTATTACTATTATTAGTATTAGTATTATTATTAGTATTAGTTTTAGTATTAGTATTATTATTGATATTGATATTAGTATTATTATTAGTATAGTATTATTACTATTATTAGTATTAGTATTATTACTATTAGTATTAGTTTTAGTATTAGTATTATTATTAGTATTAGTATTATTATTAGTATTAGTATTAATATTGATATTGATATTAGTATTATTATTAGTATATTATTAGTATTAGTGTTAGTTTTAGTATTAGTATTGATATTGATATTGATATTAGTATTAGTATAGTATTATTACTATTATTAGTATTAGTATTAGTATTAGTATTAGTATTAGCATTAGTATTAGGACAAAATGTTTCTAGTGATTTTCGAATCTCTAATTTTGAGAAAATCCATTTTCTAATACCAATTTCTCCCAAACTATTTGCTCAATCTAAAAAAGTTAAACAGCGTTTTAATCAGATTTGAGTCAGCTATGAATGAGCCAAATTTCAACAAAATCAATTTTTTCAAAAAAATCGAAAATTTTGATGGGTTAACCCCTTTGCTTTTTTTTTGTTCAAAAATTTTTTTTTTTAATTTCCTAATCTTTTGCCCTTAAATATATTCTGGCTTCGAAATGATTTCATTATAACCACATATAGTTTTTATAACATTAGCCATTGCAGAATAATAGCCAAAATATTCATTTTGAGAGTGCCTCCTCGGATGCACAATAAATCATGTAAAAAGGATCGTGGCATATAACTTTCAGTGGGTTTATATTTGTCATAAAATCAAGCTTTAATTTGACACCACATTCGATTCGATACCTTAGTTGGTTGCTGAAAAATTGGCCAAATAGTTTCAAGGGACTTTCGAATCACCAATTTAACGAACACCCCATTTTCTGAACCCGATTTCTCTTAATCTGTTTGTTCAATCTTAAAAAGGAAAACATCGTATCATTCTGATTAAGATCTGCTATGCATCTAGCTTTAATTTGACACCACATTCGATTCGATACCTTACTCCGTTGCTGAAAAATTGGACAAATAGTTTCATGGAAAGTTTGAATCTCTAATTTTAGGAA
This sequence comes from Hydrotaea cyrtoneurina, assembly GCA_958296145.1. Taxonomy (NCBI): domain Eukaryota; kingdom Metazoa; phylum Arthropoda; class Insecta; order Diptera; family Muscidae; genus Hydrotaea; species Hydrotaea cyrtoneurina. The sequence continues at coordinate 53,329,717 of OY282513.1, read as the reverse complement.
AACCAATTCTCTGAACCCAATTTCTCCCAAACTATTTGCTCAATCTAAAAAAGTTAAACAGCGTTTTAATCAGATTTGAGTCAGCTATGAATGAGCCAAATTTCAACAAAATCAATTTTTTCAAAAAAATCGAAAATTTTGATGGGTTAACCCCTTTGCTTTTTTTTTGTTCAAAAATTTTTTTTTTTAATTTCCTAATCTTTTGCCCCTTAATATATTCTGGCTTCGAAATGATTTCATTATAACCACATATAGTTTTTATAACATTAGCCATTGCAGAATAATAGCCAAAATATTCATTTTGAGAGTGCCTCCTCGGATGCACAATAAATATTGTGAAAAGGATCGTGGCATATAACTTTCAGTGGGTTTATATTTGTCAGAAAATCAAGCTTTCATTTGACACCACATTCGATTCGATACCTTAGTTGGTTGCTGAAAAATTCGACAAATAATTTCAAGAGACTTTCGAATCACCAATTTAACGAACACCCCATTTTCTGAACCCGATTTCTCTTAATCTGTTTGTTCAATCTTAAAAAGGAAAACATGGTATCATTCTGATTAAGATCTGCTATGCATCTAGCTTTAATTTGATGCCACACTCGTCTCAATACCTTACTCCGTTGCTGAAAAATTGGACAAATAGTTTCATGGAAAGTGTGAATCTCTAATTTTGAGAAAACCCATTTTCTGTACCCAATTTCTCGCAAACTATTTGCTCCATCTAAAAAAGTAATACACCGTTTTAATCAGATTTGAGTCAGCTATGAATGGGCCAAATTTCAACAAAATCAATTTTTTTCAAAAAAATCGAAAATTTTGATGGGTTAACCCCTTTGCTTTTTTTTTGTTCAAAAATATTTTTTTTGAATTTCCTAATCTTTTGCCCTTAAATATATTCTGGCTTCGAAATGATTTCATTATAACCACATATAGGTTTTATAACATTAGCCATTACAGATTAATGGCCAAAAAATGAATTTTGAGAGTGCCCCCTCGGATGCACAATAAATCCTGTGAATATGATATTGGCATATAACCTTCAGTGGGTTTATACTTGTCCTAAAATCAACCTTTAATTTGACACCACATTCGATTCGATACCTTAGTTGGTTGCTGAAAAATTGGACAAATAGTTTCAAGGGACTTTCGAATTACTAATTTAACGAACACCCCATTTTCTGAACCCGATTTCTCACAATCTGTTTGTTCAATCTTGAATGGGAAAACATCGTCTCGTTCTGATTAAAATCCGGTATTCATCTAGCTTTAATTTGATGCCACACTCGTCTCAATACCTTACTCCGTTGCTGAAAAATTGGACAAATAGTTTCATGGAAAGTTTGAATCTCTAATTTTGAGAAAATCCATTTTCTAAACCCAATTTCTCGCAAACTATTTGCTCCATCTAAAAAAGTAATACACCGAAAAAAGTAATCAGATTTGAGTCAGCTATGAATGGGCAAAATTTCAACAAAATCATTTTTTTCAAAAAAATCTAAAATTTTGATGGGTTAACCCCTTTGCTTTTTTTTTGTTCAAAATATTTTTTTTGGAATTTCCTAATCTTTTGCCCTTAAATATATTCTGGCTTTGAAATGATTTCATTATAACCACATATAGTTTATATAACATTAGCCATTACAGATTAATGGCCCAAAAATGAATTTTGAGAGTGCCCCCTCGGATGCACAATAAATCCTGTGAATATGATATTGGCATATAACCTTCAGTGGGTTTATACTTGTCATAAAATCAACCTTTAATTTGACACCACATTCGTTTCGATACCTTAGTTGGTTGTTGAAAAATTGGACAAATAATTTCAAGAGACTTTCGAATCATTAATTGAACGAACACGCCATTTCTCTCAATCTGTTTGTTCAATATAAACAAATTAAAAAACATCGTCTCGTTCTGATTATGATCCGCTATACATCACTCGGTTCAGTACCTTAGCCCGTTGCTGAAGAATGGACGAATAGTTTCAATACTAATACTAACATAGTTTCCGGAGTACAGTTGACCATAGTCTGTTGCATAGTTTCCGCCATGTGTTCCAGTTCAAACTGCTTTCCATAGTATGTTGCATAGTTTTCGTCCTTAATAAAAAGATGTCCACCAGTCAGTGGAAATTATAATACGTCGAAATATACGTACTATACTTTCTGACTGCTGTAGCATATTTGTAGGGATTCTATCTTTTTATATATGAAATTGATTACAAACATCTTGGTAAACTTCTATACATCTCTTAAGAAGAAACCTTAAAATTCAAAAATCAGAGATTTTTAGTTTTAACAAAACTTTCTTTGGGGCGCTTTAGAAAATCCTTTCTGCTAACCAATCTTCCTCTTATACCACTTCAAAAAAAAAAGAAAAACTCGTACTTAATGCAAAACTTCTTTAAGCCCACGTCTTTTCTTGGCATGTTTTCTTTTGTTTTTTTTTTTGTGCTTGCCATCATTCTCATCCTAAAATCCTAAGTACGACTCTTTAATGAGCCACCGTGATTCAGTTCATTCTGTACGTTTTATTTGCCATTTTTCTCCAGTTGTATTGTTGTTGTGTTCTTTTTTGTCGTTTCCTCATTTCTCGTTAGAGCAGTTTAGCGAAATCTTTCGCTTCTGAATTTTGCATTCATACAATTTAGCCGCCAAAAAGATAAGTAGATACTTAAATGAACCTCAGGCTAAAATGCTTGCTTACTGAAGAAGCACAAGAAGTAGAGAACGCACAGATGACGGGGCAACGGCATAGACCAGTGAGCGTTCCAGCAGCACGCCAGATTCCCAACTAACCACATAATCTGTTCGGGAAGTGTATGGATTGTCACCCCCATCCTCCTGCTCACTGCCGGCCCATCGCTCCCGTCTAAGAGACTTAAGCTATAAGCCTACTTAAAATAAAAGACTGTTCTGTAAGTGGGCTGTTATTTTGAGGGGGTGGGGGTGGGATGACGTTTCTCAGCAGTCCGCCAAGTATGCTGCAGTAAAAACGATTAGGAAACCAAACAACTATTAAAAAGGAAATGTATTTTTTTTTTGTTTAAAAAAAGCAAAATTTTTCCTCCGCATAGTAAAGGGGAAGTAAAATCTCAAAAGGAAATCTCACAGAAAGAAATGGAAGAAAATGTTGAAAAGGATATTAATGAAATTTGATTTGGTTAACAAAAAAAACCGAAGGCTCACAGCGATAAAACTAATTTAAATAGAAATAAAATATTTCCATTTTTTTTTCTCTGATTTATTTAGATTTGAAAAACACTGACAAAGTAGGAAACCAACATATGTGATCGAGTAGTAGAGTATGGTGTGATACCGATTTAATATTTTTAATTCTTCTAAATCCATTCAAAACAAATGTCAACTTTAAATCCCGCCGATTTCTATTCTTCAAAATCACAATTTCACAAAACAAAAGCTTAGTTGTGATTGATTGGAAGCATAGAATCAACACACAATGGCAGCATTGATACGATGTCATATGCAGCATAACAATGGATAGATCAAATGGAAGGCATTGAAAACAAATGCACTCCTGCAATGTTGAGCTACCTAACTCTCAATTACCCATCTCCTCGTTCTCATCCTCACCCTTACCAAATCCATTCAATGGTCTTTTCAATCACTCGGAAACAAACGGAGTGCAAATGCTTTCCTTTTGTTTTTGCGGTTGACTGATAATTTCAGTGTCATACGCACAAATACGTCAACAAAACTAGAATGAAAGATGCATGAATCGAGTGGGTGTCAGTTGCAGGGAATGGCCCCAGTTTTGCCATGCCATTTGAAGGATGGCTAAAGCTTTAAACTAAAACTAAACTAAAATGTCAGACAAATATAATCGGAAGGATTTATCTCATAGTAATTATGATTTAGGCCTGATGTTTCCCCGCATACTTCTATCTATTTTGAAATTTCGTCTTCTTTCCTTAACGTCAGATTTTTAACAATATACCGTCTTCCTTTCAGGTTCACTGCATGTCTTGGCTCTGGAACATTATCTGCCGTCGCACGATGAAAACGGTGAATTCCACATACCCTATCCACCGTCCAGTGAGGTCTATGTCTTCAATCGTTATGGCCAGCATGTGGCCACCAAAGATCTTACGTCCGGTAAGACACGCTACAGTTTCCTCTACTCGAAGAATACCTCGTTTGGACGTCTATCGACCGTAACCGATGCCTCCGGCAACAAGATACAGTTCTTGCGGGACTACAGCAATGTTGTGAGTTCCATTGAAAATACCCAGGATCACAAATCGGACATACAAATCAATGGCATTGGCATCATGACCAAATTGAATGAAAAGGGCAGACAAGAAATTGAATTGGACTATGATAGCAACACGGGTCTGTTGAATTCCCGATCGTCGGGTGGTGAAACGTATATCTATCAATATGATGAATTTGGTCGTGTCACCGGCATGATTCTGCCCAGCGGTGAGATTGTCCGAATCACCTCACAATTGGCCGATAACAAGGGACTGACCGTTTACGTGCATGCCTCGGTGGAGTCTTTGTTCTCGCGCGAAAAGGGCGACACCAATGAACTCTTGGTCTTGGGTGGTGTCCGATCCACCTTCCTCAAGAAGGGTCAAGAAAATGCCGATGCTGAAATTAAACCCAACAACACTTTGGTCATACACAGTTCCAATGGTGTGGTCGTTGAGTCATCGGCTGTGGCCCGTCATCCTCTTCTCGAAGCTGCCCTGCCTGTGGAAGCGGAAATGTTGGCCATGTGGTCGCATCAGAGTGTTACCATGGGTGAAGGTTTGACCAACAACATGTATTCCGTGTACAATTTGGTCGGTGATGTGCGCAATCCCCAACAGACTTTGAATCGAGAAATTTGGGTGAATCAATCGCGAGTCATCGGTGTGGAGTTCGATCAATTCACCAATCGTGAGACATTCTATGATATGAATCGCACTCCCGTACTGATTGTGGGCTATGATCAATCGGGTCTACCCAAATCCTACTATCCCACCAATGGCTATCCCGTTAACCTGACCTATGATCGTTTCAATCGCATTGATGGTTGGGCCTGGGGTCCGGCGGAAATAAAATATTCCTATGACCGGCATGGCCTGCTATCGGAGATCACTTCTCAGCAAGATGGCATTATATCATTTGTCTACAACGACTGGAATCTGGTGTCGGAGATCGGCTTAGCCTCCCAGCGTAAATTTGTTCTACAGTATGACGAATCGGGTGGCTTGAGACATGTTGTACTACCATCGGGCACCAAACATTCGTTCAGCATGCAGACATCCATTGGTTTTATTCGCAGCACTTATATCGCTCCCGGCAGTACCAAGGCCTACTTGCAGCATTTCAGTCACTCGGGCGCTTTGTTGCAGACGATATTCCCCGGTGATGGCGCTCGGATTTTGTATCGTTATAATGCTGCTGGCCAATTGACCGAAATCGTTCACGGTGATGGCAAGAGTGAGTTTATTTACAACGAGGCCACCGCCATGCCGTCCACGGTATCGCATACGGAAAGAGAATTGGAGTATCGTTGGGATTTCGAATACACCGGCGGTCTATTGACCGAGGAACGAATTGATTTTATTGCCAAAACTGGACTGAGCAATGCCAAGTTCACGTATGAATATGACACCGATTTCCGTGTCATCTCCATACAGGGCAGAATAGGCGGTCAGAATTTGCCGGCACAGAATTTCGCCTACGACATGCGCACCGGCCAACCCAGCATGATTGGCCAGTTTAAATTGATGCATCCTCTATTGAATCAGACGCAAGTCTATGATGGCACCGCCAGTTTTACACGCACCGTAGATGGCCGTTTCATGACGCAGAAGGTGACGCTGTCCATTCATCGCCTCGAAGTCTTCCGCATGGAGTATTCATTCGGGGTGCACGGTCGCATTACACAGACAAGAACTTATACGCGCAACATGGCGGTCAATACCTATACCAATGTTAAGAATTACACCTGGGATTGTGATGGCCAATTGGTGGGCGTAGAGGCCCAAGAGCCGTGGGGCTTCCGCTACGACGACAATGGCAACTTGCTGTCCCTAACATACCGGGGCAATACCATACCCATGGAATACAATAACCAGGATCGCATAGTGAAGTTCGGCGAGGGTCAGTACAAATACGATACAAGAGGTCTGGTCGCTCAGAATGCCCGCGAAGAAAGATTCTATTACAATACTCAAGGTCTGTTGGTGCGAGCCACCAAGAGAGGACGCTTCGATGTGCGCTACTACTATGACCACATGAAACGTTTGACGACACGCAAGGACAATTTCGGCAATGTCACTCAGTTCTTCTACAACAACCAACAGAGACCGTTCGAAGTGTCACAGATCTACTCACCACGTGATGGCAAACTTATGTCCTTGACCTACGATGATATTGGCCACCTGATCTATGCCCAAGTCTATCGTCATAAATACTATGTGGCCACCGACCAATCGGGCACGCCGATCATGATATTCAACCAATACGGTGAGGGCATACGTGAGATAATGCGTTCACCATTTGGCCATATAGTGTACGATTCGAATCCGTATCTGTATTTGCCGATAGATTTTTGTGGCGGCATACTGGATCAGGTGACGACGCTGGTACATATGGCCGATGGCCGGGTGTATGACCCGCTCATTGGCCAATGGATGACACCGAACTGGGAGGATGTGGCCGAGCGTATATCGACACCCACCAAAATGCATTTGTATCGCTTCAATGGCAACGACCCCATCAATGTTGGCCATGACCGTAACTATCCGGCCAGCTTTACAGCTTGGATGAAAACCATTGGCTACAATGTGGAGAATCTGGTGCCGCAGCTAAGTCGCAATTTGTGGGAACAGCCCTCATTGTGGGGTCGGGCGCCCCACAACCCCATAGCCATGGACCTGAAGCGACCTATGTACAATGTTCCGACAATGGCGGTGGAGAGTGGCTTCCTGGCACATCTCAACATTAGGCGAATGTCCAACTTTGAGGATTTGAGTGCACCACCCCGATCGGCACTGAAATATGATGTCATGACACCGGGACCACGTAATATTGGTTCGGACACTGAACCACCATTTGGCAAGGGCATTGTGGTTTCACGAACAGCCGACGGTCAGGCCATTGTCTCCAGTGTGCCAGCTGCCAATGCGATATATAGAGATGTTTATACATCCGTCTTCAATCGTTCGAAATTGCTGCCCTTCACCTTTGTGGTGCACAATGCCCAGCAGGATTCCTTCTTCTTTGTGAAGGAAGAATTGTGGCGCGCCAGCGAAGATCGCCAACAACTGAAACGGCTGCAAGGACAAGTCAATACCACGTTCCATGAAATTACCCGCGAGAATGGCAGTGGCACCAATTATTTGGATGTTAAAATCCATGGCCTGCACGCCATCATCAACTTGCGCTACGGCACAACGGTGGACAAGGAGAAGCAGCGGCTTATGCATCATGCCAAACTGACAGCGGTACGCAAGGCCTGGCATCGCGAAAAGGAAGCTTTGCGCAATGGCCTGAATAGCGAAATCGAATGGAATCAACAGGAAATCGACGAGATACTCAAGCAAAACTATGCCAACAACTATGAGGGCGAATATATACACGATGTGACACTGTATCCGGAACTGGCCGAAGATCCGTACAATATCAAATTTGTGAAACGAAAAGGCGCCACCGGGGGAGCGGCCGGTGTGCCCAACAGCAGAAAGCGCAGAAGAAGAAGTATTCGACAAAACGACGATGACGGCGTACCCGATGCAATTAACACAGATAAACTACTAGGACAACAACCACAACAACAATTAATATTAAGTGAGGCAGACAAGGAAACCCCAGAGAATAGTCATGGTGTTCGAACATCCGGCGACGATTGTTCATCGCACCATAAATGTTAGCTTAAATTTTAAATTTACACAACAACAAAAATAAGATAATTCAAAAAAAAAAAAAAACAAACAAACAAAAATAATTGCATAGGAAACACACATTTCTGTTATATAATATATATATATATATATATAAATATAATTAAAAGGAAAGTAAACAGTAAACATAAAAATTAGTTAAGTTTTCAAAGAGAAATAAAACAAAACAAATAAAAAACAAAACCTAATTTATAATTTCCTATTTAGAACTAAAAAATATAAATCGAGTTTTAGAACACATTTTTTTTTTAATGAGAATGTGGCAAATATCCTTTTACAATTAAGAATTGTTTAATATCCTCTTTTTCATCATTTCCTCTAATTTGTATGTGTACAGTAGTGAATAATTATTAAAATGAAAATGATAATGAAAAAAACAAAGAGGAAGAAACGTAAAAGAAAACAAAACCACAAAAAAGTCAAACAAATATTTATTTACCCCCTAAAGAAGAATTTAGAGAATAAGTTAAATTTATATAAAGAGTAACAACACAAGATAAGAAAAAAGGAAACCCGATAACCGATAACACAACTTGATATAATGTTTAAGTATAAAAGAGAATTTTGAAATTAATGACCGAGATATTTAAGAACTTTTTTTTTTAAGTTTCTTTTTAAAATATTGAACTATTTAGGCGAAGGCAAAAAGAAAAACAATTAATTGAGGTAGAGAGGTTTTTGGAGTTGAAATAAACTCGTCAACTTTTTGTAGTAAACTCTTATCATTGTCAAATTCCTTATGGTAGTGAATACTCCCCCTCCCTGCTTTATTATATTTGAAAAGTCAAGGCAATTATGAAATATTCATCATGTTAACATGATTTTTTATTATTACAGGGCTTCGATGGGCGTTGTGATAAAAAATAATATTTTACAAACTTATAAGAATAGAATCTGAAGGAGTGAAAGGCCACTTCTATTTCCATGTAACAAATTAATTGTTTTCCCAACCAATTTGTTCATCACTTTGTCCTGACAATTTTATTCTCTACAGGAAGGTTTCTGTTTGTAAAAGACTTATTTCCTTACGAGTGAGTTTTTCCCCTCCTTAAAGTGTCTGTAAGCCATTTTTATGGAATTTAGCCTCTGAGGAAAGTTTTCTATTATAAAGGAAAACTTATTTTCATGTAATGGTTTTGTAATAATTTTCCTGGCCTTTAAATGTTGAAGACATTTTAAAACTTTAGAGGAAGGTTTCCACACTTATTATCTTCCGGGTCAGTTTTACCGCCCATTTTGAGATATGTGCCAATGTTTCCGGGTATCAGTACAAACAAGCCCAAGTCTATAAAACATTCTTATAACTAACAATCGGCTCAAATGAGAAATTCCAGTCTCCGATTAGGTTAGATTGACTGTGAAAATCTGTTGGCTGCTATTAATTCAGTTGAAACTTAAAATTCTTGAAACTTCACTTCACCTGAATTAATTGTTTCTATCTATTTTGCCTCTTCAATACAAACAACCGATTTAAACCCGAATTAAGCAGACGATGAAGAAGAAGAAAATTAAACTAAAACAAGAAAAACAAATTGTAAACGTTTTATGGCAAGACGTTTCTTTTATTTGTGGTACTCGAGCTTTTTGAGACTGGCGTAGTTTTTAAAAAACACAATTTATAATAAAGAAAATAAAATTAAAAAAAAAAACTCAAAAATATATGAAAAATGCAAGCATAAGTTTAACAGAAACAGAATAAAAATAAGTAGTTGCTTCAATAAATGTAATTATTAAAATAAAACAAATAATAAATTCAAATAATGAAAAATAACGGAAAAACACATTTATCCTCAGATTAGGTAAATGTCTTTATAGGAAAAAGTCATCAGTAAAAAGAAAAACACAACAGCAACAACAGAGAAATAAATCTAAAACTTCTAAACATATTAACAATAAAAACAACAACATCTATACGTATATACATATTTAAAATCAAACAAAAACAAACACACTTGTAAATTTATCATTTCTTTTTATATAAAAAACAAATTGCAAAAGAAACACAAAAAAAAACCACATTTAAATTTAACAGACCAACCCCTTGAATTAAAAAAAAACAAAATGAAAATAAGTCCCCCCAGTTCCCTTAACTATCTATCCGTTATAACAATTAAGTTTCTCTCCCTGTAATATATTTATTGTAATTTTATCATTTAGCTTATAATATAAAACGTAAAAAAGAAAAAAAAAACCGAACAAACCCTATACATATAAATATTAAACTTAATCTTAACCATAGACCTACATACATATAAACATAATTATAAATACAACAACCACAAAAAAACCATGTTTAGTCTTTATGTATAGTACGAGAAAAGATAAAAGATGAAAGAAAAAACCCCAACACAAACCCATATATTGTAATGTAATATTTTTTATTCCTTTTTACACAATTTAGTTAGTTACGCTTAACAGTTTTTACCTTTTTATTCGATTATTATTGTTTTCTCTTTTAAAAATTTACTTTTTTTAATAATCTATTAAATTATTTCGGAATTCGTTTATGCTAAAAATGAAAGAAAACACTTTGTTTTATATTGATACCATATAAAATCACATCTCATAACAAAAACGAATGAATTTAAGTCCTAATTGTTTTTAATTTATAAGTAAAACTGAATGAAACAACAACAAAACAAAAACAAATGAAATTTAAATAAATATGGCAACAGTATTATAAAAAAAAAATAAAACAAAATCACACAATTTCTTTTTATTTCATCAACCATCCAAACAAATTCATTATCAACATTACAACCAAAGACAATCTGGAGGGCACACGAACTAAGTCACTTGCGGATTTTTCCAACTGAGGCCAGCTTAGTCGTCAATCCAAAAACCATTTAATACACAGACGATCTAAGTCGTTTGCTAAATGTTTCCAAAAGAAGGCGTATGCGTATGTCGACAGCATAAAACCATTGTCTGATCTCCTTTTTGAAACAATCAAATGCTGGCATCAGAAAACAACTTGGGACGTCTGCGCCCTGTATGGTCTTTGGACACACATTTGCTGTGACAGACGTAGTGACTTCTAGAGTTATTACTACTGAAGATAGACTTAGATCATTTGACCGCTAGATTGTCTTTTCGTTCTCTGTGCACAATCTGAATTTCCCTTTAGTTCAGACTTCGAGCGAAGTTCACACAGAGCTATCCGCTATTCGGTATTTGTCAAAAGATAGTCAGTCGGTTTACTTGTTTTCTAAATAATTGGCGTGTTTTCTTTGACAAGCCATGTCCATGTTTTTTGGCAAATGAAAAGTCTTTGCCTGGTATTCTAGTGCAATAACACACTACGTATCATTCCACGACCGGTCGCACAATCAATGTATCGATATTAAAAATGAAAATAATTAACAAAACATTTTCTGTCGGTTATTGAAAATAACAAATATTCTCCCGGGTCGGCCGAGGATGGATTCAGTACATTTTGTCAAATCAATAAAGCCTTCAAGGGTTAATGAATATTTGGCAACTAGTTTTTAGTAGAATTAAATTACAAAAAATGTATATTACAAATTTCACACATACACATTCATTGCATCAACCATTCTTGTGATGAGTGGTTAATTCTTTTTTTGCACATCATTTCATTGGCTGTTGCATTTACGAACGTAGACAACTGATAAATACCTGATATGGTGAGCAGTGGTGAGTCAATTGCATAGCAAATAATCCTAAAACTTTCTGCAATATTTCCTTGTAACAAATTATGAAATCGTTAACATTAAATTCCACTCTAATTATCTAAGTTAATCGATGAAAATGTATTAATGATATGAACATCGTTATGGCATTTTCAACAACCGAAATATAAAAAAGTTAGTGCTGATGGCCGGCCACGGTGTTTTAGGTAGTGTGTTCGGTTATTACACAGCACAACTAGCTTAATAAACTACACATCTTGTAGTGTATTAAATAAACATTTTTAGACTTTTTTCGGAGAACAGATGTCAAATAAATCTTGTCTAGTTCAATTACTGCCTACATTGGAGAGGCATCAACTTCAAAATTTGAAAAGGGTGACATCATTATTTCTAAAAAAAAATCGTCAAATACAATAAGCAATAAAATGTGCTCAGACTTTTTTTGTATTCATAACTATTTAAACTCAAACTCAAATGTTGAACATTTCCGTATGCTTTAGGGAAATATTTTCTATATATATCTCTTAAATTTCCAAAATCAATAATGAGTATTTAACGAAATATAGAAATAATCATTTTACTTCTCGCAATAGAAAAATGTATTGTATTTTTTTTTTTTTAAAAAAAAGTTTTGACGAACATTTTGTGTCTTGCACTCGAACGTCGGGAACTTCATGAATGTATAACAAGGGTGAATTCGTTTCTCACATAGTGTAATATTAAAAAAATGTTGCACACAACACATTTGGATTAAACACCTACGGCCGGATTCAGTAAAACGAATTAGTTCGCTGGCTCCAAATTGTCAAAATTAAAGTCGCAACGAAATGAATTTTTCCCAGGAATGAGAAGTCATTATTTTGGTTGTGTCTTCCATATGTAGACAATATCGGAAAACCAGAAATGAACAAAGTTTGAAACCCATTTTTATAGAGTTTCCAATATAGACGATTTGTAACGAACGAGCAAATTCGTTTTAAGAAAACAGCAGTTAATCGCGCTTTCAATTTGAATGTACGCTTTTAATTGGGTTTTAGTTTTTTTTTGGAAATGATATTGGAAGTAATATCAGCTTTTTTACAGTGAAACATTCTAAAGTGAGAGGCAAAAGTGCGACATTTTGCAGGCAACACTTTGACAAACGAAACCAAAATCTGGTCGTAGGTTTACACATTTTTTTTAACAACAGAACACAAAAATCGGGGTTTTGTAGGAACGAAATCACCAATTTGTTATATACAGGGTCCGCCAAACAATTTTTTTTTTTTGAAAATTCTATAAAAAAACTACTGGATATTTTCTTTTTATTTAAAAGTACAATCCTTCCGGTTAATAATGGTAAATAATTATATTCAAATGGCTGCCTCGGCTGGCCATGCAATAACCTAACGACACCAGCTCTGTGGCTTCAAAAACAGGGGGCAAAACATCGAGTGTAGTTTCGGCTGTGTGGCACGTAGCGCCGTCCTGTTGAAACCAAATGTTGCCATGTATCCTCCTCTTCAATTTTTGTAAACAAGAATTCGTTCAATATGGCCTGAAGCACTAGTTGAAAAAAACGTTAGATGGCGGACCCTTTACATGGTGTTTTTTCTTCGGGAAAGATAAAATAAATTTGGAAAAATACTCGACCATGAATCCAGATTTTAACTTTAACATCAAACATTTTTTTTTTTTTTTGAGTTTTCAAAAACAAAATAATTTGATCCCGCGAAAACACAGCGTCATAGAAGCACAAGTATAATAAGCGTTGAAGGGCTGTTTTTCAATTGTCTATTTCTATTCTATGTTTTTCAATTAATGTCTGTCTGTCTCTCCTATGTCGCTTTTCTTTCGTCGTTGCAGGTATAAGTATTTCCTTGTTCATATTCACCATCAGTTCCATATTTGGGGACTCCTTCCCTTAGTGTTGAAAAAAACATCAGTTATATAACGTATTATCTTTTCAAGATACCGATATCAGAAAAACAAATTAGAGATTGCTTTCTAGTCAAACATTTTACAAAAATGCTCAATGTATAATTTTTTTTTAATTGAACAAAATTGTTGTTCATATTTGAAATATGTTCCAATGGAATCTGAAGAAGGTGTATGACAACGACATGAGACGGTCATTCGTACATTACCGATCCTCTGTTTCAACTTAACCTAACCTCCAATGGAAATTCACAAAGCTTCCTGACAAAAAAAAATATTCCAAAAATTGTCGAAAGAAAATATTCAAAACTATTATGTATGTGTTTGAAAGAAAATACTAAAACTTTTCTCAGACATTTTTTTAACGTTCTAAAGAAAATATTAAAATATTTTCGAAAATATTTTAAAGAAAATATTCAAAATTTCACCCGACATTTTTTAAACCTTACATGTCCAATTTTCGACGTTTCGAGTATCATTTCGTAAGGTGTACTAAATGTGGTTTGTCACCATTTAATCTATTCACTAATTCCCCAGAAATTTTTGTAATGAAAATATTAATATTAAGCGTTATTAAATATTAAACATTAAAGTATACTGGGGTTCCACAAAAAAAAATTAAAGGATCCGCGAGACAATTTGTTTTTAATAAAACATAAATATATTTACCTTTTCACAAAATCCCCGAGCTGTGTTCCAAATAAGTTGCGAGAAAAACCAAATATCGTAAAATAATTGATGCTGCACCAGACATGCGTGTTCAGTCTGTCTCATTCAAGAAAACCTGAAATACAAAAATAATATTTGTTTCATTTAATATCTAATTAATTCTTAAATATTTGTTTAAAAAATATTCAGCATTCCGCGGCCCTTGCGAACGTTTTTGGGGTTTCCACAACCAAAATTGTTTGGGAACCACTGCTCTAGAATATTTTTACAATGAAAATATTAAAATTTCGCCCAGTAATTGAAATGGATTAATGGATAAGTTTCAAATATTCCTTGCAACATTCACCCACCAAATATGTACAAAATATTTGAAAGAAAATATTTAAACGTTCTTCAGAAAATATTTAAAACAAAACATAAAATTTTTTTACGTTTCATCCACTTTCCTCAGAAAATTACGAAACATTTAACCAAAGTTTAAAAATGCTATTTACAATTCAAGATTCTAACTGGCTTCCACTGGTGCTGCTATGCGCAAGGGAAAATGTGAACAATTTTCATAAAAAAAAAATCAATGATATTATGAGATAATTTTCCATATTTTACCAGTTAGTCATTAATTATTTGAACATTTAAATAATCTTCGAGTTGTAGTTTAGTTTTTGGGTAAGTTTCTTCTCACAGAATTTTTGTTTTTGTTATTGAAGTTCGAGATCAGTTTTTGTATTTAACAAATTCTTTACACGCCTTTTCAACCAGAAAAAAATATTTATTGATAAAAATTTAAATTAACCAAAATTGTTATCAAATGTTAAATGTGTTTATTTGAAAGTCTAGAGCATGATCAGCGTTTTTACTATTTATTTCGACTTTTTTTTCATTTCCTAATCTGTTATTAATCACTTACGTTCTTAGTCCCGATTCACACTAGGCAATTTTACCTCCGGCATTCCCAGTTCAACTTGTCTTTTGTGTTCATACAAAGCAATTCGGATTCAGCATTTTTTTCATTATTTCCATTATGGAAATCCCTTTCAAAATGTCAAAACAATCTGCAGCCAACTTCACACTACAAGTTGTTTCCCTGTCCACTCCCCTTGCCACTCTCTTCAACAAACAGAGATTTGTGACAATTAAACTCGCCTAGTGTGAATCGGTACTTATTTATCGATGCTTTGCAAATTTAATAAATTACTCTGTTATTACATTAATTTAAAAATTTTATTTTTTTAGAAATAATCATCTAAATATAAATTGTAAGAAATAAAAGAAAACAAAAGTAATTGCTGAATTAGTTGAAAAGAAACCATATACAAAATTTGACCTAAGGCGTATGATTACATATACATACATAAGATAACTCGTACATATATAAATATTTTCTTATATATTTAAGGCCAAACTAACATGTAAACACTGTAAATAGATAATATGTATACACAAGTTATGTAAATTTGTTAAATTATTAGTTATTGCAAGTAAAATTTTCAAAACAAAACCGTTGAGTTGATTGGTCTGGACTTGATTCCTTACAAAAGCAAAAAACGAAAGAAAACTACAAATACAAAACTTCAAACTCAGGACATAAAGTATACTAAAATTGAACAATACTGGAACAAATATATTCAGATCACTACAGATGAATCCCCTATTGAGATTTAGGTTATGAGGTCACCCATACACCAAATATGCCTAACTTCGATGTCAGACAGAGAAAAACTTACGATGGACACACACACCGGCGCAAGTCAGATCAATCAACTTTTTTTTTGTGTGTATGAATGTGACAAAAAATATTTGTTATACCTTCCACATGTCTTTAATCGTTGCAATACCCTGACGCGATCCCGCCATATCCGTCCGTCTGTCTGTCTGGGTGGTAAACAAATTTACATAAGTTACGCGCATAAAAAGACATGTTTATGGGGACAACGAACAAATCTGTTAAAATGTGAAGTGAATCATTTCAAATTGAAATACAATTTACAAAATAGTTCATTGTAAATATTATAATATTTTATAACTTTTTCATTACTTTCAATGCAATGAAATAGCATTTCCAGAGTCCGTGGAAAATTCTCCAGAGCGAAAACCGAGGGCCGCAATATTGCGGAAATATATAGGAGAAAAGTGGTATACAGGCAGAAGGCAGGTGACCTAAGTCGTCGTTCTTTGAAAATTCTTCAAATTCTGCCATGCTAATTACTGAGATGTAGAGTTTGTAGCCGAACTTATGTCTCAGCAAACGTCTTGGGTCGTTTGTCCTCTCTATGGTCATTGATATACGGAATCATTTCAGGAGTTTAAAAAAAAAAAATCATTGCAACGAGCAATAAAGAAAAATAAATATTTTAGAGCGTTCCTAATTTTTTTTTTTGACTAACACTCAGGTGATGCCCACTATGAATGCAATGCTCTTTGTTTGTTCTTGACGTTTGCCTTGAATAGCAGGCAGGAAAAACACTTGCTGGAAGATTATTCCCATGCGAACAGTCCGGCTGAAGAACGAATTTTCTCTATAGTGCGTCGTCCAGTCAACCGGCCATTTGACAATGAACGGATGACATTCCCTGGATAACCGCGTATTCCGTTTAAATGTTCTGACATCAGGGACCAGACGAAGGATATCTGACGAACAGATACCATTAAAATATCTATAGAGATTGACGGCGATGCTGGACCAGTGACACGTTTGTGTGACAACAAACAGCACTGGGTCTTTTGTGTATTAAAATCTACTCTGTTCATTTGGACCCACTCACAGACGTCGCCAAATCCCGGTTGAGTGAGTTATTCATCGTTCGACTTTTGTCCGAGACCTCCAGAGGACCTGGCCGATGATCAAATGAGTATGAATGACGGAAATTGCTGTCATCCGCAAAGGAGTAGATTGGGTTTACAGTCTGACCCAAGAAGTCGTCAATGAAAATAAGAAATAGAGAAGGAGAGAGGACATAACCTTGAACGTTTTAATTTAAAAATAGTATTTAATTAAAAAAAAATAATATTTTAGTAATGGGTATTTTACGAAAGTTTTATCAAACTTGAATTAGGTCACATGAAATTCGTTATCGTATTGTAATGGAATTAAACCAATGGTTTTATGGGTTTACAGTGCACAGTGGGGTAAATAAAGCTGATCTTTGCAATTGAGTTGTAGGATTTGATTAAAATTCCAGCCACACCTACCTGAAGTGTATTCAAGCTTAAGTCTGGCAGATGGTCCTAGTGGAGACCATGTTGACAATATCGGTTCTTAGAAAAAAATAAACTTTAGCCAATTATTTTTATATACTTTTTATGTATAGTCCAATATGCCTATACATGCATCAGGTGGTGGTTAAGAATTACCAAAATATCCCTGTTTAGTTCATTGCTTTCACCAGAACTATGTGAAGTCAAATTTCAGTCGGTTTGAACATTATATACAAACGAAAAAAAATTTTAGAAATTAAAACTAAACAATTTGAAAAAATTGGATTTTTTGCTAAAAAAAAAGTTACCACTTCTGTATAAACAGAGTTTTTTTCTTTGGACATACAAAATAATTTGCATTTTCTTAAAGATATTTAACACTGTGTTTACACGAGACAATTGGGAATATGTATTAGTTGTCAACCGTAATCATCGTTAGTATCGTTTCGTGTTCGGCTTTTGTTTTGTTTACATTCGACTGACATCTGTAATACATTTAATTTAAAGGTAGACCCTATTACAGAAAAAAAAATCTAGTGTTACCTATATACGTTTACCCCAGTCCATTCCAAAGTTAACAATCCCCACTTTGAGCCGAAATTTTTCAAATCGCAAAGCAAAACTATTCAATGTGTAGCCTGATTTTATTGTGTCAATGTGTTCTCAACAATGTTCTCCCACAGGCTCACTTTTGGGAATTCCTTCCCCCCAGTTTAGGAATTTTGTTTTATTTTTCGATTTCTAATTCCAATCCCAACATTCAAGCAAAATTTCATTGCAATATGACAATTGACAAATATTTCATCAGGCCTCCGGTACGATAATGGTTTTGTCTTTTTAACTTTCAGTAGATCCCCAAATGGAAATTCATCAAATGTTAAGCACTGAGTACTCAGTGCTCTTAAAACTATTCGACATGTTGGAGGGTATATAAGATTCGGCCCAGACGAACTTAACATTTTTTTTGTTTCTGTTTTTTCTATTTTCTTCCTATGTCGCATCGTTCTTCTTTCTATCCCATCTACTTAAGAGCAAATTGTGTCAAATATTTGTATATATCCTAATGCGAAAGAAAAACAAAAGATTTTATAAGCTGACCAATATAAATACAATTTAACTAAAATAAAAAATATATACACAACCAAACATAAGTATATACTAACCACACATACCCATACATATATAAATAGATACACTTGTAAATATACGCGTACGCGTGATGATGATGAGAAAGATGAACCATTTAGTCCAGTAAATGTAATGTAATTTCAAATGGAAAGACAACAACCAAAAACAAAACACCCAAACACACACACACAATTATCCTATTAATGTTTTCTAGCAGTAATTTATTACAGAATAATTGGTCTAATTAAATTATACACTAAATTGGCAATTAACTAATTAATTGAGCATAATAACAACAACAACATGAACAACTACACCAAACAACATTAAAAAAAGAGCAGGAGTCAGTTACCTATTAGCGTGAAAATTAATTAATAAAAAAAACAAAAACAAAAGAAAATAAATTTAATTCACAACAAAGAAAAATTTGCTTTAAATGCAAAACCAAAAAACCACAAAAGGATAAACAAATTAAAAGATTAAAAAAAAAGAAGAAAATTAGGAAAACGAAACCAAGAACAAAAACAAAATAGTTACTGCTTGAAACAAACTGCAAGGAACTGAAATGGAAACATCCCCCAAAAAAAAAATATAAATAAAAATGAACTACTTGTAAATAGTTATTATTAGAATAAATTTCAAGGCGGAGGCCGCCTACTGCCCTCCCACAAAATTACCATAATTAAGAAAATAAAATAAAAGTAAAAAAAAAAACAGGGAAATATAAACATTTAAACTAAAATAAAACACAACTCTATACAAATGAAGGAAATAAGAGATAATGAAGAAGAGAAACAAGAAAACAAAAACTAATGATAAATGCTAACGTAAGCAACTCTAAGAATTTATAACAGAGAAACACAAAAACCACACAACCACAACAAACTATAATAATATTAAAAATCGAAAAAAAAAAACAACAACAACTAAAAACAAACAATAAACACAGTAACAAATTGTCATTAATTATAAATATATATATATACAGATATAATTATATATATATATATATTTATTAGCAAACAATGTAAAACGAAAACCAACAACAAATATTAGTAATATTGTAGTTCAATAATGTACAATGTAATGTCTTAAACCAAACCAAACCAAAAAATAACAAGAAAAAACCATGGGAGTAAAACCCACACCTATATCTAAATAAATAAATAATTACCGAAATATACATAAATTATCAAATTATCACCGGATAATTAACTATGAATTAGTTGTATGCATACATTAATTAACAATTATCATTATTGTGATTATAATTGTAATTATCATTTATATGGAACATCAAATATTTACCACATATGTATTTGTCTTTTGTTCTTGTTTTTTTTTTTTAGTTTTTCCAAACTGAACTCATTTGTTTTGTTTTTTTCTCCTCTCCACTCCTCCGAACACTTCAAACAGAATGTTTCTCATATTGTCGTTGTTGTAGTCCATAACAACAGCAACAACAACAAAAGTACATTAATTAAATCTATTTACACACACACACACACACACACAGATGTAGATGAACTCTGAAAGCAAACCAAAACCACAAAAACAAAAACAAAAGAAGATAAGAATAATAAACAAGACAGAAATTAAACTAAATAAAATAAAACAAAACTAAGAAAAAAAAAACATGATATGATTGAAAACTACACAAAAGAAAAAAATAAAAAAAAAAACATCTGAGGATATCAAGGGTCTTATAAAACAAAAACAAACTGAAATAAATAAAATTAATATTGAAATATAATTAACATGTCTTTGCATTTCGTAAGAAAGCGTTTCTAAAGGTAAGTAATTCATGGTTGGAATGACATTTTGGCCAACCTCTATCAGGGTTAGCACAAGTTAATACCACTAACGAATAGGCTTAAGTCGTGTTCTTCCACTTTATATTTTTTATTTGATGACCCCTAAAAATACAATGAACTGTGTTAGCGATAGGAAGAAAGGTTATTGAAGGGGGGAAAGAGGGAGTAGTGTTTGTTGACGTTGAATTTGATAATGTCATAGCAGGCAGGACAAACACATGCTGGAAGATTATTCCACATGCGAACAGTCCGGCGGAAGAACGAATTTTCTCTATAGTGCGTCGTCCGGTCAATCGGCCATTTGACAATCAACGGATGACATTCCCTGGATAACCGCATATTCCGTTTAAATTTTCTAACATCAGGGACCAGACGACGGATATCTGACGAACAGATACCATTAAAATATCTATAGAATAACTATACATAATCCACATTCCGGCGATGCTGTAGGGAGACAATAGAATTGGATACCCCACTGTCCGCAATCATCACCACCGCTATCCTCTGTATACGCTGCTAAGATGTCCTTGGAGCCCCTGCTCATATATGGGAGTTATAATCCATTTTAAGCCGGATGTAGGTGGTGTAAATATTTACGAGATCAGATGGAGTGCACCGATTTAAAAAGCGTAAACACTTGAATGCTTCTTTCCATACTTCAAATATGTGGCTAGCCCTATTTAAAAAGCCTAAACACTTGAATGCTTCTTTCGACACTTCGAATATATGGCTAGCCCAGCGACCATCACCCTGTATCTTCATGCCCAGAACATCAAGAGTGTCCGATTCGTCGATATCCACCCCACCCATAGAGATTGACGGCGATGCTGGACCAGTGAAACGTTTGTGTGACAACAAACAGCACTGGGTCTTTTGTGTATTAAAATCTACTCTGTTCATTTGGACCCACTCACAAACGTCGCAAAATCGCGGTTAAGTGAGTTATTCATCGTTCGCCTTTTGTCCTCTATCTGCGAGGGACTTGGCCGATGATTAAAATGAGTACGAATGACAGAGGTTGCTATCATCCGCCAAGGAGTATATTGGGTTCACAGTCTGCCTCAAGAGGTTGTCAATGAAAATAAGAAATAGAGAAGAAGGACTGAGCCTATGCTCGTTGGCTCAGAACATTTTTTTGGCTGTCATGCACCACTTCCTGGCTGCAGCGTTTGGATTCAGCCGGGCGTATGTAACTCTGCTACGTCGGCAAGATTTCTGTACCCATATTTATATTGTACCCATATATATATGAATCTATTCACATTGCCGCCATTCCATTTTTTTTCTCTTTCTTGGGAAAAGGCGACTTTCCCCCTCCTAACTTCCCGGTATAGCTCCAACACAGCTCGATTCGGCACTTATCGAATTAAAGAATTTTTAAGAGCAATGCAATAAAAAGAGCCCTAAAAAGGTAAATTCAATTTCACTTTTGGCTGACACCTTCTGTTAAGTATCCTACAAATGTTAATTTAAGTATCCTACAAGTGGGCGGCGGGGAATTTAAACATTAGTCCCCGTAATTATAAAAAATTAAAACTGCTTTGTTAAGAAAAATGTGTGAAATGTGTTTTTGTGTTTTCATACATTTTTCTTAACAAATCTATTTTAAATTTTTATGAATACGGGGAGTAGGACATTAGCTAAGAATTCTATTGAATTGGAAACATTTTAAAATCAAATAACTGTCATTTTCACTGAATATTTTATATCGATAGTTTATAAATGGAAAAGTGATGAAAAGTGTCATTAAATTACCGTAACATTCACATCAATTGTAGGAAGCTCCTTTTTTCAGTTTAGCAACCGAAATATGGATTTTTTTTTTGTTGGTCTAGAAATTTTCCAAAAACAATCAAAGACAACTGAAGTTTGAAAATAATGTCGGTAAGAATTATTTATAATAAGCACTAGCTGTGGCCCATTGCACGTCGCTGATCCCTACAATAATTAGGAGAAATAAAAAGATGTACTGTATCTGATTTTTTTTCATTTAATAATCGAGTTTTACTGTAGAGCTCTTGGTTTTAAATTATTCCCAAGTCATTTTTTTCCCCTTTTTATTCTTTGTTATGCAGATTCAGTGTTATAGTTGCGCGACTATTGTCGCAATTTGCGACTTTTTTGACGACCTGCGACTTTGTTATGAGTTTTTTTAAAAAAAAAAAAAATTTTGTCGAAAAAAATTGCTTACAACGTTATTCGCGAGAACTCTTCCAATAATGAACTGGAGGAAAAGTGCAGAAACGAAGTTTAAAAAAATTTTACTTTCTTTATAGCCGATTCATATTTAAAATTGTTAAGGGGCCACCCTGAAGTGTCAAGTATTCAACCACATTGAAGAAATGTTATAGGCGACAAATCACACAGTGGATGGCTGGCTTTAAGATGTGTCCCATTCGATTGCAGGCGGATTGTGAGATAAGAATTTGTTTTCAAACAGCAGATTAATGTTGACACTTGTTTGGTGATACACAAACAAAGAAGGTCATAGGCAAACACTCAATGCCTCAAATATGTGCTGTTCGAATACATATTTTCAATCTTCTAACTAATTAAAAATCAGTTTTGTTGCCTCTCCCGCCTTCAAGAGAAATCATTCACACTTGCCAAGTGTAAAAAAATGTACAATTATGTCACAGAAAATGACACATTTGCCAACACAACCGCGTGCACCCTGCGTACCCTTAAAAAAAAATGGCCACACCACATTATACAATTAACCCATTTCAAAAGTCAACGTTATATACCCTTTTCTCCGCTGCAAAACATCAGCAGAAGAAGGCAAAAAAAAAAACCCCGAAAAAAGGGACAGTGTCAAAGTGAGAACATAAATTCAGCACGTTTATTCAACAGAACAAAAAAAAAATGTTCTTAATTTATTTATTTTATTTTGTATTGCTGATGGTGGAAAAGGACTCGAACAAAAAATGAATTACACTACAAAAATCTACCGCACAGTGAGGAGGAAACATTGTTAAAGACCCTAAGACCCACTTCATCACGCATTCTAGACACTGACTGATGTTTAAAAATAAATAAATAAAAAAAACGGAAGAAGTAAAAATGAAATTAAGACAACGATAACAGCAACAACAACGGGCAAATGGACACAAAGTGGATCATAGCGAGAGAGAGCACGTAAAGAATTTCCAATTGGGACAGAACAAACAACAGCACACAAAAAAAAACAAGTCTAAAACTAGGAAGGACAAAAAGGGTAGACCAAAATGGAGTTAATCCTTATTGAAAAGTAAAATGAAAGAGTTTGCAGCAGTGTGATGTTTTTTTTTTGTTGTTACATTGACTTAAGCGTTGATGACTGATGTTTAATCTGAAGTCCTTAAACTTTTATTAAGAAAATTTGTAACAAATTTACAAAACGAACGTCCAATTATGCAACACACGCATACAATTTTATTGGGTTAGCTTGGTGAACTTGGTACTGGAGTGGGAACATTGTAAGATTAATAGACTAAATAAATCTAAACGAGATTCCACACATATTGGATTACAAAAATTCAAACTTTTGTTAAAAAACGTGTTTCAAACTATTTTTTGAAATTCGTATGATTTTTTGTTGATATAAAATGAAACTTTTCCATTTCCAAAATAAGACAACGGAACTTTCCTATTGGCTTTGTATTGTTGACGTGTCTGAATGCAAACTAAACCCACTGCACTATGGGCATAAAGTCGAAATATGAATCTATCTGGATAAATTGCCATCTTCATAATTATTTTGATCGCACGAGCTCATTGAGAGATCAACATCTTGGCCGGTTGCTATAGTCTGCGAGTGCAGGTCAACAATTTTTATCCAGTTTTGCAAAAAAGTAGAAAATAAACACAACGGAAATGTACAGCGATTTTGTGCTAATTTACTGTCCATTATTAAGCTGTATATTATTAAGCTCCGTATTTGGATATTCTAAAAGAGCGATGACTTCTGTGGGTAAGCGTTTCCCTTTGTTGTATTTCAAAAACCTCTTCTTGCATTTGAAGACTACGATGAGCAGTGTATACCAGGGTGGAGTGAAATTCAAAAAAAAAAAATTAACCTCGGAAAGAGATGTAGTCTGGGGTCCTAATGAGGGGAAAAATAAAGAAAACAATTTTAAAAAATTTTTAGGGGTCGCGCCACTCCCTCGAAATTTGGAAATTATCGCTATTTTGGCGTTGATTTTAGAAAAATCCTAAAAAGTTTTATGTCAATAAATGTTTGCAATAGCGTAAACAATGAAATAAGGGCATGAAAAAATTTAAAAAAAATTTTCTCATTGTTCAAAAATTTAAAAAAGTAAAATATGTCAAATCGTCCCTTCTTCAGAAAATTGACTGAACAATGAAATCGCCACCAAAGCTACAAATATTAGTCGATTATCCTCATATTTGCCTCAAATACTTTTGTTTGGGCACTGAACAAGCTCAAACTTTTAAATTTCGAATAAGTTAAGTCGTCAATTTTTAGGATTTTTCTAAAATCAACGCCAAAATAGCGATAATTTCCGAATTTCGAGGGAGTGGCGCGACCCCTAAACATTTTTTAAAATTTTTTTCTTTATTTTTCCCCTCATTAGGACCCCAGACTACATCTCTTTCCGAGGTTAACTTTTTCAAATTAAAAAAAAAGCATGTTTTCACTCCACCCTAGTGTATACACTATAGTCTAGTATTTTTTGCAATGAAACTTGAGCCGGGGTTCATCAATTTTAATAACCATATTACTTGCAAGGCGTTGTGTGTGTGTGTTTTTTTTTAATCGCAACAGGTTTCGGTTTATGTTTTTTTAATATAATTAATAAAATCATTAATCAGCTTCGACATCAAACCAATATAATTTTTATTTAAATGTTGGCCTATTGATTTTCTCAAATACATGTTTTAGTAAGGTCATCTTTGAGCGATTGCGCGATTGCAAACACGTGTTTCGCCCAATAGCGTCTTTGTCAAAATGGAACAAAAAGGAGCAAAACGTAAAACGTTTCTAGATAATCAATTGCACTTCTGTGCAATGGTGTGCCATTCAAGAGTTACGAAACACAAGTCAGTAATTATTTTCTATCTAAAACTATACACTAACAAAACATTAGACAATAGGACAACAATCTTATATCTTATCTTAATATATATTTACCCTCGACACTGATTCACTGATACACTGATTCACTGACTCTGTCACACAGTACGTAGGAATTTAAATAGGCATTCTATAATAATTTTCTATAAATAATAATAATAAAAAAAATAATATTTTTTTTTGTACAGAAATTGTGTTTTCCCCAATTTTTTTTACCAAATTTTTTTTTTTACAAAATTTTTTTTTTACAAAATTTTTTTTTCCAAATTTTTTTTTTCAACAACAATTTTTTTTTTCAACGAAATTTTTTTTTTTTAACAATATATTTTTTTTCCACAAAATTTTTTTTTCAACAAAATTTTTTTTTTCCATCAAAAATTTTTTTTTCAACAAAATTTTTTTTTTTCCACAAAAATTTGTTTTCCATATTTCAACGGGCGCCATAGGCGCTTTACAACTTACTAGTACACAATAGAGGCCAAAGTGGTATCAATTCATAATTGTATAAAACTCCATAAATAGATTCCATTATAACACATTTTAATATTCATCCATTCATGGCTACCCTTATTCATTTTGAATAAGATTTTTTCTGATGTGGGTCTACTTATTTCGGAAATCAGTAAGAGTTTGATATTTGAAACAAAAAAAAAATTAACTTTATGCCAAAAAAAAAAAAAATTGTTGACCATAGTGCACTGCTTATGATAATTGTAAGGGTTAATTGTATTACTTCTATTTTACGAATTACGATACTTGTGGAAACTAAACATAAATTTAAAGAAATTTTTTCAATAAAATTTAATTTATCATTTATTAATTAAAATACAAAGTAAATTTATGTTCTAATTTTGGGGTCCAAGGGTAAACCGGGTGACACGACCACTTGGCTAGATTTCTGCAGCGAAAGACCAAAGCCTCTGGTGGAAATCGAACCCACAACCCCCACGCTGATAGGCAAGCCTCCAACTCCATTATCGGGGCGCTCAATGACTGTTTTATTTTTAAAAATTATTTTTATTAAATGCAAAGAAATATTTCAATTATTATTATATTGGAAAAAGCAAAAGTTACTAAAACAGGCATCTTCGACATTGATATCTTAGGGTATCTGGCACCCATTCCGATCCTGAGTTATCTTCTCTTTTCTTAGTAGTCACCATCGTATCACCTTCCTCTGGACTTGATTCAACACATACAACAATCGTCTGGTTTGCATTAAACAAAGTCGAATAAACTAAAAACAACTACAAGTCACTAATAAACTAACAATTATTTGATGTGGTTTAAAATTGTTTAGCTAAACCGAAAACAAATTTTGATAAACAATACTTAAAACAAAACACTCTGAATGTACAAAATTCTAATTCTATAATTTAATTTCGACATCTTCAAAAGAAATACCACTCACCATAATGCCAGTGAAAGTGTTATCATAAAAACAGTCGAATTTTTTCTGTCGGTTTCGTTGCTGCCACAAGTGTCACTTGTGATATCGCCCTGACCGCAAACATATAATTTTTGACAGTTAACCGCACACGTACTGCAAATGTTTGGTGTGTGTTTTTTTATGCGTGTGAACTGTATGTAGATAAGGGATACATGATTTTGTATAAATAGTCTAGGAATATTCAATGAAATCAGCAGTTCCTCGTTTGACTACTCGGCAGCAATTCAAAGGAATCATTTAAAGTTTATTTCAAAAAGTTCACAATTAAATACTTTCCCAACATCTACAATGGCTGATAAGAAGGATCTTTTGCTGTTGTTTGACCGCCCCACCGAACCGGTGTTCATGCAAAAGGGCAAAACTGCCACCGTTTTCGATGTGCCCGACAAATTCCTAACCGATCGTTATCGTCCCATTGGCAATGAAGTCCAAAGCCGCTTCGGCGAGAAAGCCGAACGTCGCGTTCCGGTCCGTGAAATAACGCTGCCTGACCTGCGCATTCCCATGTCCTTGGGCCGCGATGAGCAGTTCTCCCTGTTCATTCCTCGTCACCGTCGCATTGCTGGACGCTTGATCGACATCTTTATTGGGGTGCGCTCCATTGACGACTTACAAAGTGTCGCCGTATTTGCTCGTGATCGTGTCAATCCCTACTTGTTCAACTATGCCCTGTCTGTGGCTTTGTTGCACCGTCCCGACACCAAGGGTTTGGATTTGCCCTCTTTTGCTCAGAATTTCCCCGATAAATTCGTAGACTCACAAGTTTTCCGCCAGGTCAGAGAGGAAGTTAGCGTTGTGCCAGATGGTTCCCGCATGGCGATTGTGGTGCCCAGAGATTATACCGCCTCCGATTTGGATCCCGAGCATCGCCTGTGGTATTTCCGTGAAGATATGGGCATTAATTTGCATCACTGGCATTGGCATTTGGTTTATCCTTTCGAAGCCGGAGATCGCAGCATCGTCGACAAGGATCGTCGTGGTGAATTGTTCTACTACATGCACCAACAGGTTATTGCCCGCTACAACATGGAACGTTTCAGCAACAATATGGCCCGTGTGACCCGCTTCAACAACTTCCGCGAACCCATCGCTGAGGGTTACTTCCCCAAGATGGACTCTCTGGTTGCCAGTCGTGCATGGCCACCACGTTTCGAAAACACTCAACTAAGAGACTTGAATCGTGAATTGGATCAGATCAACTTGGATGTGGCTGATTTAGAGAGATGGCGCGATCGTATTTTCGAAGCTATCCACCAAGGCTTTGTGGTTGATGGCAGTGGCAATCGCATTCAATTGGATGAACGTCGTGGTATTGATGTCCTGGGCAATATAATGGAAGCCTCCATCATTTCACCGAATCAGTCGGTGTACGGTGATTTCCATAACATGGGTCATGTCTTCATTTCCTACTCTCACGATCCCGACCATCGTCACTTGGAATCCTTCGGTGTTATGGGTGACTCGGCGACGGCTATGCGTGATCCAATATTCTACAGATGGCACGCCTACATTGACGACATCTTCCAGGAGCACAAGACCCGCCTGCCAGCTTACACCTTGCCGCAATTGCAATACGATGGCGTTACCATTGCCGGTGTTCAAGTCAGTTCGGATGGTGGTCAACCCAATATCTTGTCCACCTTCTGGCAGCAATCCGATCTGGATCTGTCGCGTGGCATGGACTTTGTGCCCAGAGGCAATGTGTTTGCCCGTTTCACTCACTTGCAACACACTCCATTCACATATACCATCAATGTGAACAATGGCGGTGGCGCCCAACGCTTCGGTACAGTGCGTATCTTTATCGCTCCCAAGACTGATGAACGTGGCCAACCATGGTTGTTGAGAGATCAACGTTTGATGATGGTCGAGTTGGACAAATTCGTAGTGCAATGTAAGTTTATGCGAATTTGTAATTTTTGGAATTACTCTTATGGATAAAACGTATTTTTAGTGAACCCGGGACAAAACACAATTCGTCGCCGTTCCAGTGAATCTAGCGTTACCATTCCATTCGAACGCACTTTCCGCAATTTGGAGCAAAATCGCCCAGCTGAAGGTTCAGCCGCCGAATTGGAGTTCAATTTCTGCGGCTGCGGCTGGCCAGAGCATATGCTCATCCCCAAGGGTCTGCCCGAGGGTTTGCGTTGTGATTTGTTTGTTATGGTCTCCAACTTTGAAGATGATCGTGTAAGTATTGATATTTCAAAAAATCATTGTACGAATGGATAATAAACGATTTGGGTGTGATTTTAGGTTGATCAAGATTTGGTTGGCGCCTGCAGTGATGCCGCCTCCTATTGCGGTGTCCGTGATCGTCTCTATCCCGATCGTCGTTCCATGGGCTATCCCTTCGATCGTTTGCCTCGCCAAGGTGCTGATCGTTTGCTCAACTTCTTGACACCCAACATGAGTATGGTCGATGTGACCATTCGCCATGATCCAGCAAGAACTGTGATGAGACAGAACTAAGACTATGGAGTCGTACAATGGATTCCGGAATTGATCCTTAAGAAAATTAGATAAACCTGTGTAGCTACAATTATTTACTAATGAAATGTGTTTACTTTTCAAATCAAAAGCAGCAATAAAGAAATAGTGCAAGAAAAAGAAATTGAAATATGTAATTAAAAATTACTTTATAACTAGGAACATTTAATAGGCAGAATAACATTTATTAAATGAAAAACAAGAGTTTCGAGTTTGAAAGACCAGAAAAAATAATTTTACAAGACCTTCAAAAGGCGACTTCATTTTTCAAAACTTTTCTAAGAAAAAATCGATTAATGGATTTTGTGTGAGTCGACTTTTACAACGCTACGAAGAAGTATTCTATATACTATTATGTATCTGTCCTGAGAAGGTTTCAGTCCTTAAGCTGTGAAAATCCGATAATCATTCCTGAGGCCTTTCTTCCAGAAGGTATTACGATAATCATTCAAATACACTACGGTGCCTGTCGAGAGGAGACAGAACGAAAGGTTGATCATCTTTCGTTATCTTACCAGATTACGAACTTCCTGTCCAATATAAACAAGGTATATTTTTAAATGATAATGTTGTCTGGCACGGTCACCGTCGTCGTACTGCCGTAGCCGAGAGTGTGCGACTCAGTTCTGGAAAATCGACCCACCATCGATGTGAACCACACAATATTTCGGGCACTAACCTGATGCGAATTTTGCACAAATACCTCGTGTTATTCTCCACAAGGTCCATTTGAATGCTCACAAATTTTTGAGGGCTACCGTTCCGTACCATTAGGTATTCGGGCCATAAAGGCAAATATCGATCAAGATATTTGTTAGATAAATTGAGAAATCTCCACCAAGGTCATGGGAAATTGGATGGACAAATGCGCTATTGCAAAGTTAGTTGAGTCACACCCATGAATAAAATCGCGTTTCTTAAATAGTGTGATTGTTTGCTCTTTCGAATAAACTTATTATTATGTTAAATCGATTTCTGGAAATGAAATGCCCGATAAATGGATTTTTATTAAAAATCAAATATTTTCTACCTCAGATTGAACAACAATTGGTGAACATAATTCAGAAGTTTCAAAAATTATACACTACTTGGAATTATGCAACAGAAAAGATACGTGAGAATAAAAACTATATGATATTTTTCATTGATGTCATATAACGCTTTTCTTTCAGTACAACAGTCCGATTTATACACGCTAAAAAATACGTCTTTTTTTTTTGTTTACACACAAGTAAAACGCGTGTTTGGAGCAAGTAAAGCTTATTTCCATCTACACAAAGCTTATTTGGATATAAATATCACTCATTTGCTATTAGTATTACGTATTTGTGTATAAGCAATAACGTGTTTGGGAAAAACAGACAACGAACTTATTAAATTCAACAAAGTACAACATTTGGGTGCGAATAAGTGTGTATTTGCAACTGTTTTCGTAACTTTTTTTTCTGCATTTACGCTCTTTGAAATAAAAGCAATACCGAGAGAATGAGATGGATTGTTATATAGAAACTAGTAAGTTGTAATGCGCCTACGGCGCCCGTTGAAATATGAAAAAAAAATTTTGTTGAAAAAAAAATTGTGGAAAAAAAAAATGTCGTGGAAAAAAAAATTTTGTTGAAAAAAAATCTTTGTTGAAAAAAAAAATTTTGTGGAAAAAAAATGTTGAAAAAAAAATCTTTGTTGAAAAAAAAAAATTGGACAAAAAAATTTTGTAAAAAAAAAATTTTTTGTTGGAAAAAAAATTTTGTAAAAAAAAAAATGTTTGTAAAAAAAAAATTTGTAAAAAAAAAATTATGGAAAAAAAAGAATTTTGGTAAAAAAAAAATTTGGGGAAAACACAATTTCTGTACAAAAAAAAATATTATTTTTTTTATTATTATTATTTATAGAAAATTATAGAATGCCTATTTAAATTCCTAAGTACTGCGTGACAGAGTCAGTGAATCAGTGTCGAGGGTAAATATATATTAAGATTCACAAATTGAAAAAAAATAAAAAGTAAGTCAAAAATGCATACATATACATTTGATATTTATCACCTACAAACAAGTTAATGTTTGTGGTATGGAAAAATATATACATATGTTTTATGTATATGTTTGATGCGAACTTGTTTGCTGAAATTTGTTAAAATGGTCATTTTTTTTCAGTGTGTAGGCACAGGTCGCAAAGAAAGAAAGGTAACATAGTAGAGGTCCGCAGTTGCAGTGCCAAATTTTCCTACAACGGCACCACTGTCCATTGAAAAAATGGATTTTGCTGGGAAATAGGTGGTATTTTGCAAACACTTCAAGAACAGGCCACCAAATTATTATACAATTTCTTGATTGTACTAAAAGTTTACGTTTTCGCCACAATTTCCCATCACAGCCAATAACAGCTCGAAGAGCTATTCATTTTCAGATGTGTTCCGATGCGTTTCATTAAAATATGAGCGTTGTAACTGGCACACTAAAGCATTTCGTATAAGTCACGTATGTGTGAACGAGTGTGATATATGCATTCAGATTTTCACACTCATGCAAACACTTATTGACACATATTTCCACTTCAGTAATTTCAGAACATGAATATGGTTTTAATATTAAGTTGGCAGCAGCGTCAACATTGAAAAAAATTCGATTCTTTGTTGTAATAAAGCCTATTGACATACAAAATGTTTCTTTTGCCTTTTTTTGGGGGGGGTGGGGTGTGTGTGGCGATATTTTTTTATGACTGTGCAATGGAATTATAAACACATTCAAAGTCATATTTGTACACATATTAATAATACGTATATTAAGATGGGGCGATATATAAAAGATATCAAGCTACTCATTAATATGTTTTCGAAGGACGTATCATCTTATACAGATATTAGCCATACAAGAGTAACAATGTAGACCTGAAGATTTCAAACATTTTTAGTACACCAAATTTAGAAAAGGAATAACATTTAGAAATTGGAAATGGATTACTTTGTGGTGGAATCTCAATAAGCAATAATATCAACGATTTTTCCAGCGCCGCAGTTTTCCAATTGCATTTAAATTTTAGTGTCATTTCGGACATCATAGTGATGCCATTCAAGACAATTCCACATTAAATAAAATAACTTTCTATTCTAATAAAAAGCCTAAACTATTCGATTATTTTTCAGAAGGGAAAAAAGAAAGGCAAAGTAAATTTGTATCTATCGAAGTTTTGAAACCGACTTAAATCACAAACAAATTAACCCTATTCGGAACAAGCTAAATTTGTAACGAAAAGTATCGCCAGTAAAATGCAAAATGGTTTGTAAAAACAAAAATTAAAAAAAATCTAATGGACTAAAATATTTAAAGGAAGAAATGTATGGGACGATAATAAAATACACATAGAAGTATTAATTTCAATAGTGACCCAAAGTCACTGTTAAAGAGAAACATTTGATTCAGAATGAAGACACACAGAAAATCCATTCTGGCACACTTGATTATAAATTTTCGTTTTCATTTTGTGGCAAAAGAAACTCGACATTTTACTGAGATACTAGCAGATGGTTGCGAAAAAAACAGAGTATCCTTTAACCACGACCCAGTCTAATGTATGTACATATTTATGTAACATACACATCTGTATATAAACTGACATGGAACATGTGTTTATTTCAACAAAGCAATTTGCGGGTTAAACGAGTTAAAAATCTCTTGGAAATGTACCCACACAACTCATAAAAATATATGCAAACATTTTTTTTTTTGTTTTAATAATACTTGTATTTATTTCTGATGAAGTTGCAAAATGTCGTAAAAATATTCAAAAGTTTCTCTTTGTCGATTATTTCAATATCAAAAGTCAGAGTTTTTAATGGTGCAAAAAATACTTTTGATTTATGAAAAGTTTCGTATTCATAACATACGCTGGAGTGGAACGATGGCGAATTAAAGTTTTAAGTCAGAATTGGTACGTAAAATAATTTATAAGAACTGTTTGAACATGAAGTTGTCGTGGTGTGTTATTAACATTCCATAAAGACAAAGCCGAAAAACATCTCTTAAATCAGTAAGCTTTGCACGATATAATTTGTACACACACTGTCTGGGACCCACTGTTTACAGCCGGTCCCGAAATTGAAAGACACTTTAATGGCTTACGGATCACTCACTCATAAAATCGGTAGCACGTTCGACAATGCTCGGAACTATGTATTATTATTATAATTTACTGAACAATATCGGGCCATGTACTATTACGGTCCGATTTGCTGTACAGTCAGCTCGCGGAAACGTAAACTAATTAATGTTGTGGGTGTTCACGATCACGTTGTCGAATTCTGAAATTTGTAATCATGGAAAGGAACTTCTCCTTATAAATTCAATGCCCAGTATATCAAAAAAAAAATGTTTTATTGATTAAAAACCAATTCATTTTGTCTAAAGAATAGCTAAAATTCGTTGTTCAATGACGGAAATGTTGCAAACTATATACGAGTATAATTACAAAATGTGAGTTATCGTTTATTAGAGACCTGTGTCTAGACAATATAGTGTTCACGTTTCTGGGTTGTTCGTGTTCCCGCGAGTTTACCTTTGTGGTGTTGTTTTTGGGTGTCATGTGTTGGTGACAATGTACAATGAAGTGCAATAAAACTCGATATGGGCTGAGTTTCGCATTGGTCCAAAATCCAATCTAGTAAATATTTTTGAGTTCTATATAACTTGTTGGCAGTTAGTGATGTTTTAATTTAAGCTATTAACAGTCAGTTGCATATTTAAGAAATATTAAATTTTTTTTTTTTTTTTTTTTTTTTTTTTTTTTTTTTTTTTGAATTTGCCAGCCGAAGCGAACGGTTTGTTTTCTTAGCAACAAATAAAAAACAACACATTTCTTTTTACGTCAAAAAAAATTAAATCGGAAAACCAAAATTATCACGTTTTTGGAACAATTTAGAAGTTTTAAAGAAAACTAAGTCAAATTGTCATAAAAAACAACTTCTACAATCATGAACGAGGAAACGGGGAGCCTAAAGGAGCCCCCGGATAAGGAATTGCAGCCGAACATTGGTGGTTCGAATAAGGCTCCAGATAAGAAATCGTCGTCAAAAGCTCCGTCCGGTAAAGCTTTACAACAATCAATTTTTGACGAAAGGAGGATGGTGGATTCCATAGAAATAGAGGATTCTGCTTTGGTAGGCGATCCAGAAATGCAACTTAGTTCCCAAGTCGAATTGAACCCTAAAATTTGGAACAGTGCTGAAGGCCGAGATTTCCATTTAGTTACATCAAAACGCAGGCGTTGTGACGGCAATGCAGTAGTTGACATTTTACCAAATGGCCGAATGGATGACACATGTATGGAAAGTTCTTCAAAAACTAGCCTTGTGAGGAACGATGGCTTTGCAAGCACATCAAAAAATGCGTTGGCGGTTGGTGCATGTAAGTTAGTTGATAATCATAGTCTTAGTCAGAATAGATTTTCGATTTTACAAGATTTATTAATAGAAAATGACAAATCCTCGCCTCAAAAACCCACTAAAATTGTAATCAATGGAGTAAATTCTGAAAAACAGAGGACTGTCCCAGTGAAATTTTGCCCTCCAATTTTTTGGAGAAATGTTGATGTTAAGGGAATGATTGATCAACTGAATTCCAAGACACCTAAGATACGTTTCAAGTTTGTTAACCAGAGTAGAAATAGAAGTAAATTATATTTAGAGGATGCCCGTCTACATGCGGAAATGATGCAAATCCTTCGTGATCAGGGAAAAGATTCTTATTCATACACTCCGAAGGAGTTTAAGCGTGTAACTTTGATTTTGCGTGGTATTTTTCACAGTACCAGTGTGCATGACG
This sequence comes from Hydrotaea cyrtoneurina, assembly GCA_958296145.1. Classification (NCBI taxonomy): domain Eukaryota; kingdom Metazoa; phylum Arthropoda; class Insecta; order Diptera; family Muscidae; genus Hydrotaea; species Hydrotaea cyrtoneurina. The sequence continues at coordinate 53,294,584 of OY282513.1, read as the reverse complement.
TAAAGGACGCTTTGGAGTTTTCAGAGCCGGGAGTTGTGGAATCGGTTTCTAAATTTCAGACATCTCATTTAAGACGGAATAATTATGACACTGGCCTTTTTCAAGTCACCTTATTTCAAGGGAAAAAATTTGGAGATATTTCAAACAGGAGAACTTTGTTGAATCAGGTTGTTACCTGGGAGCGTCCCCAGTCGAACTTTCGGGAAGTTCAATGTAAGAGATGCCAGAAGTGGGGGCACATTGCTCGCAATTGCAATCGCCCTTTCTCATGCGTAAAGTGTAACATTGTTCACGAGCCAGGTGAGTGCCGTATTGGACACGGTATTGACGAAAAGCCAATATGTATTAATTGCGGGGAATCAGGCCATCCGGCAAGCTGGAGAGGGTGCTCTGCCTTCAAGAAGTATCAGGAAATTAAGAAAAAAAATACTGGCGGATGCGATTGAGAAAAGGAATAGGGTATCGGAAAATGTTTCCCGATTTATTAGTCAGTCTGGTTTTGTGACAGCGAATAAATCATATTCTTCATTTTTTAAAGCAAATGTTTCTCACTCTACAAATGTTAGGAGTCAGACAAAGAGATCGCCTATTATGGAGGAATTTTTAGTGGTAGCAAGAGCTATTTGTGGACCAGAACCGTTATCGTTGGAGGCAAGAGTACAAGGATTCTTGCTGAATTATAAGTCTATGACAAAGGAACAAGCCAAACAGGAATGCTTGTTATTATTGAAAGAAGTTTCGGAATCAAATGATCCGTAGACATCTAAATTTGTTGACATTTAATGTTAGATCTCTTATAGAGACTAGTAGGAAGATAGAATTGGGCGATATTTTAAAGAATAATAACATTGACGTGGCTTTCCTTCAGGAGACGCACTTGAAAAATCATATGCGTGTTCATTTAGAAAACTATTCATTCCTCAGGAATGACAGCGCTCAGGGTATCGGTATTGCAATAAAAAATTCTATTGACTATACCAGAGTTGATATTCCTGGGTTACAGTTTCTGAATATTTTTGTTAGAGTTGGTTTAAGTATCAATGGAATTTCAAAAAATTTTCTTTTTGGTTGCGTATATTTTCCTAGTAACATGAATTCGACATCAATATCTAGTGGCCTTTCGATTATCAGTGCAGTTTCACAGAATTTTGATGGAGTTATTATAGGTGGTGATCTGAATGCGAAGCATTATGTTTGGGGCGATATTTTAAATAATGGTAATGGAAATGTTTTGAACGATTGGCTCCTACAAAATGCTTTGATTTTTACACGAATTTGTGATTCAGAACCTTCCTATCCCAATGGTTCTTCTTTTTTGGACCATTTTTTAGTTGGTTCCAATTTACTGGATCCTTTGGATCCAGATTATAATATAAAAAGTTTGCCCACATTCTCTGACCATTATCCTTTGAAACTGGAGTTGTCTTTTGGAGATTTTGAATTTTTGCTACAAGTGCCCAAAGTCATTCGGTCTTACGAAGGAACGAATTGGAATGACTTTGAGAATGATATATCGATTGGGCATTGGAGGAATTTTCCCCCAGATGATCGAAATCTTTCAAATTGTGAAATTGATGCTTATATCGAGCAATTCTCGTCATTAATTGATCAAACGGCTTCTCAGCATTCGTCAACTGTTTGTTTGGAGAATAGGAAGTATGTTGTCTCCCGAAACGTTCGAAAACTATTCAGAATTAAGTACGATTTACAGAAGACGCTTAAATCTATCTTCCGTCGTACTTTTCACAGGAACCATCCAGACTATGTGCTACTTTCTAAGCAAATAGACCTGCTGAAGATTATAATTAAGGAGCAGGTTAACTTGGAACAGGCGAATTATTTCAACAGGAAACTTCAGGAAATTAAACCCGGTCCGGATGCATTTAGGAAAATTTATGGCGTCATTTGGAACCAACGCCGTTCTGGTATAAATCGAATTTCAGTGGATGGAGTGGAGGTGGAAGAGCATCGGAAACTTGAAGTTTTGAAAGATCATTTTACTTCTGTATATCGACAGGTTACACCTGATCGGGACGTTTCTGATGTAGATGCAGCGATTAGGGACACTCTGGCTGAAGTTTCTGGACCTAGAGTAGCTTTCGGCCAAACTTCTAGTGCTTTACATTCCGACAACAACTCTCTAACGTCACTGGAAACGGTGTTGGAGACAGTTAAATTATTGAACAATAAGAGATCTTCTGGACCCGATAAGGTTTCGAATTATTTGATCAAGAAGCTTCTTCAATAATTGTATTAGCAATTGTTATTTTCCTGATTCCTGGAAAGTTGCAAAGATTTGTCCTATTGTTAAAAAACCTGGTTGTTCTGATGTAAACAATTTAAGACCTATATCGATGCTATCAAATTTGGGGAAACTTTTAGAAAAAATAATATTACAAAAAATGGATTTGGCTGTCTATAATGACTATATTCCGAACTACCAATTCGGGTTCAAGAGGGGCCATTCGACGACCCACGCCCTTCTGAAGTTTCACGATGATGTTGTCCAGAATTTAAGACAACGTAAGTGCACCGTTGCTGTGTCGCTCGACATTGAGAAGGCGTTTGACAAGGCATATCATAATGGTATTCTGTATAAGTTGATAGGGATTGGATTTGATAAATTTGTTTTGAAACTTCTACACAGTTTCTTTCAGAATAGAAAATTTCTTATTCAGTTAGACAACTCGTGCAGTGCTCTTGGTGAAATTGGGTGTGGTGTTCCGCAGGGGTCTATAATGGCTCCTCGATTATATAATGTTTTTATTCATGACTTCCCACATGAAGCGGGTGATTCAAAGGGCATTTTATATGCTGATGACTCCTTGTTGTATGCACATGATGAATCCCCTTTAGTGGCCCTTTCTCGGGTTCAACGGCACCTTACAATTGTCAATGAATATTATACTTTTTGGGGAATAAAGTTGAATATCGGAAAATGTGAAGCTTTATGCTTAAGAAATGCGTCGGGAAAGTGCAAACGGAATGTTGTACCTGAAAGCAAGATTTTGAAGCTATTTATAAATGGAAATGAAATTCCATTTAAAAATAGTTTTAAATATTTAGGTGTTTATTTCAATAAGCTCGTGAAATTTAATGAACATGCCCGTATTATTTTGAGAAAGGCTATCAGAATCAAGGGATCATTCGCTCGTCTTTTTAGGAGTACATTTCTATCTATGGAGACGAAGCTATTAATATACAAAGTTTGTATAAGGCCTGTTTTGTTATACGCTTTTCCCATATGGTTTAGCATTTCTCCGACTGTTGCCAGGGAGCTTGCAATTTGTGAGAGAAAAATCCTTCGTCAGTGTGTGAATAAGAATTTTGAGACTCCAACGAGGAGACATTCTAATCGGTACATTTACAGTATATCTTCCATTATTCCCATTGAGAGATATGCTGTGAATCTACTTGAGGCGTTTGTTAACAAATTATCTCGACATGAGAACTGTTTAATATCTGAGATCTTTGATGTCCAGAAGGAATTCAGTTGGTCAGATGTTACGTATCTCTCACCGATTGGAATCCTAAAAGAAAATATATCGATTGAGTCGAATCCCAGTGCTTCCACTTTGCCAGAATTTTACTCATTGAATTTACCTAACACTCACAGAGGTTAATTTTTTTTTTTTCTTTTCTACACTCTTTTTTTGTTCATATCAATAGAATTAAGATAATTTAGTTTTAAGTTTTAGTTTTAAGATATTTTTAATAGTTAGATTTAGTCTTCCCCGGAGTTTTACCTCCTTGCGACTATGTTAAAGTGCCTGGAGCAAGCACTGTACCTCTTGAGGAAAATCTGTATAAAAACGAAAATAACTCTTTAATATAAGCATGTAGCTGATAAATAAACCCGTACAACAATTAGAATAATACCACCATAGTTCTAAGTTTGCTTTAAAAATATTACCTTGTTATCTTTAAATTCGTATATAAGTCTCAATAAATCAAATCTTGAATCTTGAATCTAAAATTTTTTAATGTATTTTCCGGTGATTTTTTTTTTATACTTTTTTTCATATTTCAACACAAGTGTCCACAGTGGGCAAAAAAAATATTTGTCTAATAAAATGATCATCTCTTTTCAGATTTTGAAATGTACAAAAATTGGTTTAGATTTTTTGATTTTGTCGAACTGTATCTCATACATTTTAAGTTCCATTGCTCTAATTATAATGTGTGGTTTCTTATTTTTATTATGAAGTCAACATTTTATTTGTTCCAAATATAGCTCGGTTGTTAAGGGGTTTCCAACAAGAGGTATTATTTTGAACCAATCGGTATTTTTATTCTTTGACATTTGACAAGTAGAAACTACGCCATTACTAAAAATGAAAACACGATACATGTTTCAAGAAAGCATTGAAATTATTAAAATTCACTACAAAAATGGTGAAAATCTTACAGCCACAGTTCGCAAAACTAAAGCAATTTTGGGTCTTGCCGGACGGCAATACAAAAATTTGCGGAAAAATTCAAGCGGTTGGGACAAGTTAGTGATGTGAAGAATAAAACCCGTGCACGTCGCTCAAGAACAACGGAGAATATTGCTGCTGTAGTCCAATCGAGGCGATTTGGTTATGGAATATTTCATGAAAAGGATATGGTCCTGTTGTTTTCCATTTATCTCAAAAAATTTCATTTTTCTTTCAATACCATACTAACATCTCTTGTTGGAAAACCCTGTAGTTAATATATAATAATATATCTATTTTGAAAAAAAAAATTGAGTTTTTCCAAAAGAATTCAATGCCAATTTGGTGAAGTTCTCCAAGGTTGATGAATAACTTTTGCCCTTCCCACATAGGGTACTTTTACAGAAAATCAAATTATTAGTCCCAAAACGCTAGTTAATTATTTTTTTTCTTATATACTTTTGAGAATAATGTACGTAGCTGAAATTTTCCATTCTCCTAATGTCAAGTTTTATCCCGATCAGCGATCATTTGCCGATTCTATGTCCGAAATATATTTAGAAAAATATGAGGTCACTAAAAACTGTAACACAGGAACTGAAACCAATTGTTGGAATAATTGAAACAATCATTTGTCGCAATAATAAAAACATTTTTTAAAAACAAAACAGTTGACTTTTTCTTGAGACATAATTTGTCCTACCTCGGAAACTAATCGGCCCATTTTTTTTTTAAATTAATTTTGTAAATAAACTGGTCACTAATCTGAACGACTGAAAGACAAACAAGGATTTTATCGAAAAAAGGCAAACAATGAATTTTTTCGGTTCCCAGCAGAGTCTTTGGTATGTCGCTGCAAAAATCTAGCCAGAACATCTGTGTCACCCGGTTTAGCCTTCGTCAACAATTTGTATTGTAATGAAATAAAAAAAAATCGAAAATCATCCATCGATTTGAATGATTTATGCCTCATTATAAATGTAATATACGCGGCTTTATGAAAAGGTATTGCAATTTATTTCAACAAACGGACAAGTAGTTTTCGGGTAATGAGAAATTAGGCTTCAAAAAATAGAATTTCTAAAATAAAAATTGAAAGAAAAATGTATGAAAATACAAAAACTATTTTCACGCATTTTTCTTAACAAAGCTGTTTTAATTTTTTTGTGAATACGTGTTGTGGTCTTTTAAAAAAACAAATTGTACTTCAGAATTATATTGTAGTTATTGCCTTTTGTGTTGTTGTTAGAAATTTTGATTACGTTTTTTTTCAATTATTGTTCGCTACTCCTAACAACGACCTTTATTACTACGTCGAAAGTAATGTCTGCTTTGTTCTTCGAATGATATAAAACAAAAACATTGCGCCTAATGGAAAATAATAACCTTCTTTATGAAAATCATCACCATCGTTATTACTATCCTTGTAATTTTAATCATCTTATTCTTCATATTCATATATTTTCGGGTTATAATTTTAATGTATTTATGATGTCCTCCATTCTGGATAAATCTTGGAAAATCTCTATTTTTTAATGGCCATCAAACATAAACAATTTCGCAGAGTTTTAATATAAAATTTTCACAGAAAGCAATAAAAATTCATAACAATATGATTATGAATATGTTGTCAACGGTTCTGGTTCTGTATGTATAAACGACGACGACAACGGCGACACAACAGCAGCAACAACAACAATATGTTTATTATGTACATAATAATTCTTAATAAAATACTTTTTCTCGCTCTGCTTCATAGTGTTGATATTGCTACGCTACGTTACGTATTTGTCCTTTTGCAGTAGTGCGGTATGTTTGGATTGTACCACCATCGGACGGGGGCCGGGCGGTCAGACGGACAGATGTACGAGTGCGAGAATGGTCTGCCACAATTGTGACGAGTGGGATGAACGGGTCGAACGACTAAACGAATGGCCGGAATGAATGGGTATTATGCACTCACACAGACTCTCGCTTACGGACATAAAAATGTCAAAGGACTCTGTGTCGTCATAATGTCCTTGTTTTGTTATGGTGCTAAAACAATCATAAAAATTGTGTTAGTTGTTACATAAATTAAATGGCCAAAACGGACAACATCCAACCAACCCAATCCAACCAACAGCACAGTGCGGCCAAATGGGGAATGGATGGAGTGCAGAGTGAGATTATGCGAGAGGGAGGTAGAAAATAATAATTATATTTAATGAAAACAATATAAAATATAATAAAAATGAAGGATAGTAGGATGTGGCACAACATTTCGGAAGGAGGCCAATGTTATTATGTCTCATAAAAATTAGAAATAAACAGGAATTATTGTATACAGATGATCCGACTGCTTTTCGTAGTGTATTATTTCATTTTATGATACACAGCTGCTGGAACATTTTCAGTACCTGGGGTAACTAAAAATCATATTCTGAATCGATTAAGCAGACAAATCCTATTGAAATCGAGAAGTTTATGTGGTTATATTTAACACTTTGTTGCATATTATAAATTCGATTTAATCGGCCATAAGGCTTTGTATTACAAGTTAATAAATGAAATGAAATCGATCAACCAGGAACTTCTTTCAAATCAAAATCAACACAATATGGTTTGTATACATATCTGATATAATGTGGTAGAAATCGGAAGAGGAACATTTGTCCTGTCTTACATCGATAACAGCTACATGAGTAAAGTGTTGCTGATATACCTGAACAGAGAAGATTCTTCAGTTTAGTTCCCAGAATACTTTGGTAAAATTCTTAAAAGCTACGGGTTTTTTGTAATTGTTGTTGTTTGGATCTCTCTTAAAACTTCAGTCGTTTCATTGGTGCAGCAGACAAAGACTAACATTTTGCCAGCCATATTCAAGAGCTACGTGATAATGCAGTATCTAAATATGGTCATTAACCCTTTCTTTGGCAAATAATTTTTTTTTTGACTTGCTGAACATAATATGAAGTAGCGGATATATTCGACAAATCCACGGAAAGGGTTAAATTAGGCCATGGCTCTTCTTACCGATAGCTGTGCCACATATGGATGGCCAGCGCGAGAATGGTGTTACTCATTTCAGAGACTACTTTAGGAAATTGTCTGGTTTGTCCAGCATTGCTATAATCTTAGTTTTGATTATTGACATGTGAGTTTCTGAAGATTACACCTGGTCTCTATGGCTGACCGAGTGGGTGTGATAACATGATGCGGACATCAAGCACAGGATTCCGGCTTACTGATCCCTCCCAGCACGAGTATGTTATTATAATTATATATTGACAACGAAGAAGCCGATCGTATACAGTAAATAAAATGTCGATCACCATGATCCATTGACATCAGAGTCTTTAGCAGCGACAGGATCAGATCGAATACAAGGCCTGGGTGGATCGTCAGTATATGCCGAGTAATAATTATGCAGCCCTTCAAGACGCCAAAAGATCGTAGTAAAATATTTTAATCCTTCACAACGGTCATGTCTATATTGTCTCAGTTATACCTTAAAGATCAGACAATAAGGCCAGCTCATAGATACTTCAGTTAGAGTTCTGGGGAAGGTGCACGAGACACTTCGAAAATGCTTCATGAACTTCGACAGGCCAAATAGAAGATCTCTTTTGTAGAATTCGTCAGAAAGATCGACCTTAATATTATGCAAATTCCACTTTTTATAATTTTATTAAATTATTCAGAAAGATGGACCTTAATATTATTCATAATCCAATTTTTTTAAATTAATTAAATTCGCATTATGTCAAAAATCTTTACATTAATGGCCATTTCGGATTAGGAGCATATCAACATCTTCAAAACAGATTGAAATTTAACAAACAAAAATCAGTAGTTATTTACCTGTAAGCGCATCTTAGTCGGTTGATGTATTTCCTAATCTTAATGTTTTTTTTCGCACAACACACACACACATACAAATGAATGCTCTCCTCTCAGTTGTGGATGTGCTCCAAATGTTAATGCCATGTGTAAATCTTCTTATGTCCGACCGTAGTTTGACGTTTATTAGTGTTACCTTCACAGCTACACACCACAATCACATAACAGGCACACTCATGCATACATGTATTTATGCATTGCATTTGTAAATATGCCAGATTTGAAAGCATTCCGTTTCCATACAAATTGAGTGTGGAACAAAATCTAGTTAATCTTAATCTGAACGAACATTGGGAAAAAGCAGCAAATACATATTTTGATTTAAGAAGCTTATGCGTGACAACAGAGAGTGTGGTCAAATAAAATTTCAATGCATCTAAAATTAATAAAAAAAAAAAGTCAACCGCATGAAGTTGGTGGAGGGTATCCCATAACTTCAAACGGTGGTTCCATTAAAATATTTTTTTTTTTTTTACTAACAATCATGGGATCCCCCTTATAAATGGAATGCACTGTATTAGCGTTGGGAAGTAAGGGTATTGGAGGGTAGAAAGAGGGTGGAAAGAGGGATTGAAGACTGAGCAGAGTTTCTTAATATTTGTCTTGAAAAACTCTTGCAGGATGATTATTCCACATACGAACAGTCGAATTTTCTCTATAGTGAGTCGTCCGAACAACCGGCCATTTGACACTGAACGGATGAGAGTGTCTGGATAGGCGCGTATTCCGGCTTAATGTTCTCACATCAGGAACGGGACGACGGATATCTGAGGATCAAATGAGTATGAATGACAGAGGTTGCTGTCATCCGCAAAAGAGTAAATTGGGTTTATAGTCTGACCCAACAGGTCGCAAATGAAAATAAGTAAAAGAGCTGGATGAGACCTCAAAAATAACGGCTCGTATAGAGCTATGCCTGAGTACTGAGACTCAATGCCACATGTTTTGAAAAACCTTGGAAATGTCCAGAGTGAAAAATGTGTTCTATGATCACGGACTTTTTGATCGTTGTCCTTTTAGAGCTTCTCTGATGGCCAAACTGAGAAACAATAACGAAGCGACACTAGTTGTGCCTTTAATGACTGATACAATTGAACCTTGCAAACGAATAATTCGATATCTTAGTGTACAATTTGCATCTGAAAAAAAACAGTCACTGTCAAAATAAGCCAGGATTTAAAAAGAAACCGCTGGATGCACCATCCGGTAAAATAAAATACATTTTACTTTTTCGAATTTGGTGCCTTACTTAGCGAATAATATTTGTGTTGTAATGATCTGGCAGCACGTAACAACTCCGATTCATAAGCTGGCAATGTTGGATACAGCAATCAGATGTTTTGCAAAAGTGCAGCAGTGCAAAGTGTTTCCGGTCGCTTGGACCAAAGACAGCGGACAGACAAGATCTCTTTTTCTGTGTAAACATACATTATTAAAAGAAAAGTGTACAAATAAAAACAAATAAACCCATTACGATCTCATTTGTTTTTGTATTTTATAATTTTATGATTTTTGTGTTAATCTGGTAAGGGATTTGTGGCCGCAATTCAGAGTTTCGCTATGTGTTTCGTGGAAATGTCTGTATCACGTCAAATTTTTTAAAAACAATTTTTATCAACTCTCAGGTTTTCCCCAATTTTTATTATTTTTGAAAAAAATTTTTTTTTCAATTTTCTTAGCATAACTTGAAGAGACTCCAAAATTTGAAACTACTTAAGCGTTACGAAAAAAAAAATGTTTTTTGAACTGAAACCTTAAAAAAAACGATAACCATTAAAAAAAAAAAAAATTAGGAAAATCTGAGAATTGATAAAAATCTATTTTTACGTGATACAGACATTTCCACGAGTCTGCCTGCAAAAAATCAGCTCGATTGGATCACTGAAAAAGGGTTAAAAATCGGTCCAAAGGCTTTCACACAGGCAACTACGAGCTTCATTTCAAACTTAAAAAAAAAAAAATTCTGACGTGTACATGAAAATCGCCGATACACGTGTATTTGTATTTTATCCCCTTTCCGAAAAAGTAAATTTGGTTCATAGGGCAGAATGTGTGAAACACGGTGTTATGAAGTGATAAAAATGACACCAATACTGTCAATTAGCGACTGCGAGATAGGGAAACCTCACTTATGGGTAGCAAGAGGACTTCGGTGGACACACCAAGTCCAAGAAGATGTTGTGAACATTGAAGAAAAACTTGGAATTTAAATTTAACTGCGTCTAATATCCTGTTACGTTTGCGAATAACGTAACACTGCATATGCACACATTTCATTGGTTTGTTCTTGGACCCAATAGAAGTTACGAAGTAATACCTTCTTCTGTTAACCACACTTTGTGTGTTGTCCTAGCGAAATGGAAGATTTTGTATACACAAATTTTAATCTTCTAGAACAATTTTGTCACCTTAAGCAAATTTAATCTAGTTTTATATCTGCGATTGCCAACATGCGGCACTTTCTACGTGCATAAATGGCAACACACATTCCAAACCTGTTAATACACAAGTGAGTCTAACTAACGCAGAGCCGTTAGTGTGATAATTTAAATGGGATTTAATGATTTCTATGATGTATTGATGTTTTGAAGATTATCTTGGAAACTTTATGAATATCAGAATACGAATTTTAAGGGGGCAAACATGCAGTTGTTGGGACCATTGTCGACATGCAAGAGGCTTTATTATATCCAAAGTTTCTGGTCTTACAAAAAAAAAAATTTAAAGGGGATATTAGCTGCGTGGACGGCCGTGATGTGGTAGGTAGTGACATAGGGCAGCCACTTTGCGATTTGGTTATGGCAAATTTAGTGAAAAGGATATGGTCCTGTAATCGTGGTCGTGGTGGCCATTTGGCTGATCTTGTTTTTTATTATTAACGGCATACGTTCCTCTTTATTTATTATGAATTTATTATGAAACAAACATCCGATCATTTATCTCAAAAAATTATATTTTTCTTTGAATACCAAAATAATTCGTTGACAGGGTTTTTGTGTAACTGAAAATGCACCACATTAATTTGTTAATTTTGACCACTCCGTTGAATACGAATATGTGGCACAGATCTGCTTTCATTCTTTTTTTTTTGGCTTGCGAAAAATATGAGAACAAAGTTGGTTTTCACCATGCACAAGTGAGTGTCTAAAACAAACACAAACAAACAACCGAACAAGCACACGCAAAGCGCACTAAAGGCTAAGTGCAGTTTTACATAATGAAAATGTTTAATTCATCAGCAGTAAAGTAGTAAGCCAACCTTTAATGTTATCTCACTTCTTTCTGTTGTTGTTGTTTTTTAGAGGCATCTTTTTAATCAGGTGTACAGTGTACCGCTGAGGAATTATTTCGACAAGAAAAAGACAGATAATAAGCAGCTAACGATTATCACAACTATCTTCGTATTGGGAGACTTTGTTCGTATACCGGACAAGATTGAACTAGAGGTTTTCTTAAAACAAACTATCACACCCCTCCCAGAACACCCTATAAACCCTCCTATAGATAACATCCTCAACATCCCATTAAAGAACGAGCCTGGATGAAATCAGTGAGCTGTTCATAAATTAAAACCTTACAAGTGGATACGATCGACTGTGAGTTTTAGGTATTTGGTTTTCAGTGATAAGTTTTTATACACTCCATCATAGGATGGAGTATATACTAAGTTTGTCATTCCGTTTGCAACACCTCGAAAGAGTGATCTGCGACCCTATAAAGTATATATATTATTGGTCAGTGTAACATTCTAAGACATTCTAGCGATGTCCGTCTGTCCGTCCGTCCGTCCGTCTGTTGTCTGTTGAAATCACGATAGAGTGCGAACGACCAACGCTAAAAAGCTGAAATTTTGTAGGAAGATGTTTTTTGCCCATAAGCAGGTTAAGTTCGAGAATGGGCCATATCGGACCAAAGGGGAAAAAGTTCCCCTTTACGGGACTAAATATATTCCGGCCATAATCAAATTTTTCAAATATTTTTTTTCACTACATCTAAGTTCTAAGTTTATATAATTTATAGATGGGGAAAAAAATCCCAAAAATGGGCGTGTTCATGGGTTCCGTGGACCCTTGGGGCCCAAAAAAGGGCCCATGATAAACATGCGCATATGGGTATCGAAGTGCAACGAAATTTACTCACGAACCCAAATATGCCTTTATTTTCACGATTTTCCTAAATTTTTTGATCCGGTTTCTGGGACTATCGGGTCACCAGCGGCCCAAAAACCGTCCCTTGACAAACATGGACATATGGGTATCGAAATGCAACGAAATTTTATCGCGAACCCAAATATGCATTTATTTTCATGATTTGGATAAAATTTGTGATCGGGTTCCTGGGACTATCGGGTCACGAGCGGCTCAAAAACTCAGTTAGTTTTCTTATTTATTGACTTTTTAAGGATCCATGATGGAGGGTATATAAGATTCGGCCGGCCGAACTTACTATTTGTCCACTTGTTTTTTTTTTTGTCAGTTCATGCGTCACTCGAGTCATGTGTGAAAGTTTGACTTGCCATTTCATCATGAATAGACTTACAAACGATACCGTACACCAATTGAGAGGCGAGCAATTAATATGACGCACGGTCAATCATTCGCGAGAGTTGAACCCCATGGAACAACATGAAGTCCCTCGTATATGTGGACAAGCTAACCTCGTTTGCTTCCATTTTAGACAACATTACCCGTTCGATTGGAGACAAACTAGACTGAAACATAATTCTCACACATATAATTGTATGCGGTAATTCTCTTGGTAATTATTTCTATGCAATGTACTGTACACCAGCAAATGAAACCCTTGCAAGAACATATCATCAGGCACATGTGTGTTTGTATGCACGTGTGTTGCATCCACCTATGAGAGCATATCCCTGCAAGTGTGCGTAGTGTGAATGTATTCACTCCTTTGAAACATTAGCGAACAGTGTACAGTGTGTGTGAGTGTGGCTGTGTTGCATATTCTCATCGTGCGAACATGTATGAGTGAGTGAGTACATGATAACATTATGCAAATGCCGTTGGCGATTTTCTTCTCCTTTCAATGAGAATAAGATGAACTCAGAAAGAAGAACACACAAAAAAAAAAGAAACAGGAAGAAGAACAAGAAGCCAGAACAAACTCTGTAAACAAGATTGACTTTGCATTTTACTTAACATCTCATTAAAACGTACGAAGGACAATTGTGTTGCATGTGAATAAGTTTGTGTCAACATTAATTCATTTTAATGCATACAAAATAGACTGAGCAGGATATGAAAATGAAAATTAGAAGTATGTGATGATGTCGAAAAAAAAACAGAAGAAACATCTCAAACAGACATGTGTGAAGGACTTGAATATGCCACACATTGCCTTTGATAAAAGAAAGACTTTGCAAAAGATGATAATCAATAGGTTTTTTTTTCTTCTATGGCAAAAGATTATATTCGAAGTGATTAGTTTTTATGTGAATTTTTAGATGCTAGTTTTCACAACATATAGAGTAGACACACATACATACTACATACATGCGTAGAGAACTGCGAGAGGTCCTGTGAAAGGAGCAAAGTATCTTATTGTTAAGTTAAGTATTATTGATTTTTTTTAGATTTTAGATTTTTTGTAAAAAATTCGGGTTTTCTAAGTTTTTCGTATTTAAATCACAAGTTGTCCAATAAAAAGCATTTTCAAGTCGTTGAAACATAATTTCAAAAGAAAAATGTTTGAGCTTTGATTTCAAGTACAGGGTTCTACAACAAGAGGTGTTATTTTGGTATTCAATCTATATATACACAATTCTTGCGTGACAGACTGACTGACTGACTGAATCATCACTGTCCTGGCCAAACGGCTGAAATTCGGATTGGAAGGGGATAAAAACGGGTAAAATGTGTCCCGAAAACCCTTAAAAATTCGCAAAAATTCAAATATTGTGATTTTTATCGGTAAATTGATCCACGACTACGATTGACAAAAATAGGTGAAAATGAGTTAGAGATGGGACGAAAAAGGGGCCAAAACGGGATAAAAAGGGTGAATATGAAGAAAAGGGTGAAACAATTTTTTTTTAAAAACATGTGGGTAATTGGAAGAGAAGGGACGAAAAAGTGTCAAAACGTACCAAAACGGGATAAAAAAAGTACAAAAGGGAAAAAACAAAAATGTGTGGAAAAAAATTTTAATCGGCAGGATTAATAGGATCCAAAATGGTTCCAAACCTGGTTGCGTGACTTACTGACTGACTGATAATCACTGTCCTGGCCAAACGGTAGAAGCTGAAATCATGAAATGCAGCCAAGACATCCGCTACGAACGGATTATAGGAAATTCGGATTGGAAGGGGATAAAAGTGGGGGGAAATCGGATAAAATGTGTCCCCAAAACCACTCAAAATTCGCAAAAATAAAAAAAATTCTAATTTTTTTTTGGAAAATTGATCCACGACTACCATTGGCAACAATAGGTGGAAATGAGTTAAAAATGGGACGAAAAAGGGGACAAAACGGGATATAACTAGTGAAAAAATGAAAAAAATATTGGTGAATTTTTTTTTTTTTTGTAAAAACATGTGGATAATTTTTAGAGAAGGGACGAAAAAGTGGTAAATCGGGATGAAAAAAGTACAAAAGTAAAAAAAAAAATTGTGATAACTGTTTTATTCGACTGGAATGGGCCAAAAATGGAAATAATGGAAAATGGGATTGAAACGGGTCCAAAACTAATATAATATAAATGGATAATAATCCACAACAGGAGGAAATAATATAGAGATGGGACGAGCCAAGACGGGAGAAAAAGGGACAGCTCTCTTAAGCGGACAAATTTCTCGGTCCCATGCGGTATTTTTGGAGCAAATTAACCTCCGCTTGGCGGACATCTCGCTTAAGAGAGCTTTTACTGTATATAAAATACATGTTTGATTCATCCGGTCCTCGCCAATGGCTGAAGCTAAAACCATGACATTTTCTATGAACGGATTTTTTGAAATGCGGATAGGAAGGGGATACAAATGGTAAAACGGGAAAACCCTTCGAACTACCCAAAAATACATACAAATCAAATATTGTGATTTTTGTTCGAAAATTAGTCCATAACTACGCTTTGCAACAACTGCTGAAAAAGAGTATCAAAACGTACGAAGACGGGGAAAATTAAAAAAAGTGTGAACATGTATTTTAAACTAATATCTACCGACAAAAACTTGAAAAAGGCGATAAAGTTTCTGAGTCGGTATAAAACATTTTTTTGTAAACCAATGCAATTAAAAAATATTTTGTGTTTTACGAAGTAGCGAGCATTTGCTAGTTTTATAATAAAGAGAAAGACATGTCGTTAATAGTGAAAAACAACATCAGCCAAATGGCAAAGACGATCACGCTTGCAGGACCATATCCTTTTCATGAAATTGTCCATAACCAAAGTGGCTGCACTATGTCCTGATAGCCTCACGAATTCCAGCTTTGAGGTCTTGGATCGACGCTGGGCTGTTGGCGTAGACTTTATCTATCACGTTGCCCCAAAGGAAGAAGTCGTAACGAGTTAAATCAGAAGATCTCGGTGGCCAATTGTGATCACCGAAAACTTTTTACTTTTGCAAACTGTGACTGCAATATTTCCACCATTTTTTAGTGAATTTTAATCATTTCAATGAGTTGTAGTAATGTCGTAGTTTCAACTTGTCAAATGTCAAAGAATAAAATCTTCAAAAGTGACAGCTACCGAAATACCGGGTGATTCAAAATAATACCTCTTGTTGAAGAACCCTTTATATAAATCATAATTTTAGTATTTTTTTCTCGTTTAGCTATCACATATTCATACATAAACTAAAAAAGTAATGATAAATAATTTTTAAAAATTGCATGAAAGTGTTAAAAACTAAAAAAAAATTAATTTTATTAAAAAAAAATGTCGATTTTACTGTTGGCTTTTCAAAATTATGGTCTTTGTGACCACAGATTCAATGAAGGTATGGTACTTTACAAAAACATGTCATAACTTTTAACAATTTCATGAAGGTATAAAAAACTAATGATGCCGTTAGAAAGGCGATACAATTCTAAGTAATTTAAAAAATGTTGATTTCACTATCGTCGTTTCAAAATGATGAGTGTCAAACCATTGTAACAACTGATTCCCTGTTTACATTATCGGGTAATACGTTACTTTGTCGATTACGAAATTTTGACAATACGTTAAAAACCAACCAACGAATGATGTGTTACAATGGATTGCAAGCCATAACTTTGAAATAATAAAAGTAAATGTTAACCTAAGAAAAAACAAAAAGTGTAGATTGTTGTGGTAAATATTTTACAGTTTGCATTTAAACTCAGTTTTTCACAAGCTCAATAGGTTTTTCTTTTTAATATTTTCATTCCTTCATTTTATGAAGATTTTCAATACTGTCGTTCTAATTTCAAAATTGAGATAAGGTCAGATTCAGAACCGTGAATGAGATTCTGATTTTTCTGTTAAGCTAAAACAACCTATTTTCAACTGTAATATAACTTAAAATAATTTTTTTTTAAAAAATTATTTAATTATAAGGCGCGAAAGCTATGAAACATAAAAGTTAAATATCTAAAAACCTATCGAAATGGAGGACAGCATATTCTTCGAGTCAGCTGCACTTCGACTAAAATGGGTTCCCTTACAATTCGATTCCAATACAATCACCGTACACTTTTATTAGCCGGGTAACTCCATCAGTAAACATTGTTATCATGCACAAACTTCTACCAGAATCCTATTCATTATATTCCACCTACATACATATTAGAACACAATATGAATGTATGTGTAGAGATATGCATGTAGGTATGAATAAACTATTGGGGTTGATGGCGTTTTTGCACACCCCCATTTGTTAATACGTGCATATGTCCGTATCGGTTTTTTTTTATTTTCTTCCACACCAATTTATGCCTTCATTTTTTTGAAACTTCATATATGTGCAAATTTCTTTTTTATACACAATTTTCCTTTGTATGCATTATTTTTAATAGAATTAAATTGACAGCTCACAAGATTGATGAGTTTATGTATATTATTATTCTGGAGCTATTTACCATACACAGAGTGTATACAGTATATAATATGAATATCCCGGCGCATGTGAATACATTAGTATCAGGACTTATTTTCCACCATAGTAAACTGTAAACGAAAGCGATAAAATTAAGAGCCAAAGTATTTCGATGTTCATCGAAATCTTAATATTCTTGTGAAAGAGGAGATTGATTAAACGTCGCATGAAACGGATTTGGTCCGAACATTTCCATGTAGAATGAGGGGATATACAAATAAGTTAAATAGTATATTATGAGTGATTTAGTCGATACAATATCATAAGCAATAAAATCTAAAAATACTTTTTAGAACTGACAAAAGTTATTGAATTTTTGTCGAGAGAAATATATTCAATATATTATTTCATTGTAACCCTCTAACCGGCAATATCACTCTAAGGATGTCTTCATTAATTGTGTTTAATTTCGTAATAAATATTAGTTTGTTCATAACTTGTAAAAATAAAAACGGGGTGCAAGGATTTTCTAGTATTTCTGTTTCACCGGTTAGAGGGATAACATTTTTATGAAATATTGTTATGATAGTATTCATGTCGGTTAGCCGAATATGAAAAAACTATTGAAAATGCTTTTAAAAGCAATTCAGATCAAATACTTGCAGTTTTTCCACCTGAATGAAAATAACTAAAATTATATCCCACAATAACTGCATTATTTCTCATTAGCCAAAAATAGAATTTGCCTTAATATGTTCACTACCAAAGTTATCGTATTGCTTGTAATTATCTCTCCCTAATGAGCAAACAAACAAGCAGAGGCAAGACAGAAATATTTTCTAACATTCAGAATTGAATGAGGGTTTCAAAATGAATCTAACATTATTTAGTATATGTAAATTGGCACTGATGTAATTTTTCCATTGGGCAGCGCTTGTTTTATAATGTGTTATATGGTTTTATTTAGGACGTTTGAAGCTCTCGCGATTGTTTAGAAAATAGATTTGATCAATAAATTTATTTTGTTAATTCGGTAAAAAAAAATTATTTGAATTAAACTGCTTTTTGTAATTTTTTATTTAAAAAATCCGAAAAGAACATATTGCCCAAGGACTTTCCGGGCAACGCCAACAGCCCAGCGTCGATTCAACACCTCAAAAATAGAATTCATGAGGCTATCAATGACATAGGGCAGCCACTTTGCGCTTTGGTTATAGAAACTTTCATGAAATGGATATGGTCCTGGTGGCCATTAGGCTTATGTTGTTTTTCATTAGTAACGACTTACCTTCCTCTTTATTATGAAAACAAAATTTTTCTTTGAATATCACCTCTTGTGGGAAAACCATGTATTTTTTTAGTACTTATTACTCATTATGAAGACAAGATATGCAGCCGAAAAGATACGTAAATTTCCTTTATCCTAACTTTATTCCAATCGCAGTTAATTAGTCGGTGCTGTGGCCAAAATATTCACGCAGTTAAGAAAAAAAACTCACAATACAAAAATTTACAATGTCAAAAAAATTTTTTTTTTTTCGAAATTTTCAATTAAAAAGGCAAATATCACCGCATTTTCCATTTCCTGACTGTTTTGTTACCCATCTTGCACGTCTTGCCTGTTGAACCTGGCTGGAAAGTCATCGTGTAAATGTTCGAACACACAATTTACAAAAATTGTTTCTGAATGAAGAAACATAATTTCTGTGATCTGGAATATGTGAAAAATTTATCTAAAAGAATAAATGAAAATCTTCAAAATGTAAATAGTTCACTTCTGTATTTGGTTAACAATTTCATCACAAAAATATATTTGTGTTAAGAGGATTTCTCTTAGAAATCGAACGAATAAATGGGCACAATTTTAGGTAACACGTAAACCTCTTAAAAGGACTTCTTTTTGATAGCATATTAGTCTTGAATTGTAGAAAAAGTGATTTTTTTTTGTGTTATGAGGGAAAAATGAATTTTGCATCCTACCGAGGGTTTTCACCCAGCGAGCTATGTCGGGCTCTCATAGATGGCATGCCGACTAAAAACCTTGGTATCTGTCGTGGGAGATTATAACACCTCGACACCGCAGTCACATGACATCGAGGTGGCTACCTATTTGGTCATCCGCCCATCAATGACTTTTCAAAAATTCTTAAAATATCCACAACAGTTTTTAAATGAAGTTCCAACGAGCTTCCTTAGCTCATGCACACCTAAATTAAGCAAAATACAGGGTTCTCCAACAAGAGGTGTTATTTTGAATCACACGGTATTTCGGTAGCTGTCACTTATGAAGCTTTTATTCTGTGACATTTGACAAGTAGAAATTACAAAAAAATACACTACAAAAGTGGTGAAAATGTAATTTTTCTTTGAATACCAAAATAACCCAGGAGAACCCTTGGAGATCCCTGTATTATCTAATGGGGTCTAATGGAGGCCAATATTTCCCGGTTAACTCTAAAACGGCTTGGATATGGTTGTGTGTGCTTTGATTTTGCTGGATCAAATCAAATTCAAATTCTAGAATAATTTTCATTAGTAAGTCTTTTGCGAACGAAATACCTCTCAAATAAACATGTGTTAAGATGAAAAAACGAAAACACTTGCCAATACATCCAGGAGTTGTTGTCTTAACAAATAAAAGAATGTAAATTACAGTAACAAAGAACGGAGCCGCGTCTTATTAAATATTTATGTTTGCTTTTGGTAAAAAAAACTGTACAAAAATTCAATTAAATACGCACAGTGTGTTACATGAAAATGATTAGAGATTTAGTCTTATCATTTTCAAAATTGAATATGCAGATATTCACCGATAACATCTGCATATTCAAATTTTATGAGGGCACATATCGTGAGTATTTGATTGGATTTTAAATAGAAATACCTATCCTTAAAATACGCTATGAGGGCAACCACCTGCAATATTCAGAAGTATTATTAAACAAATCACGAGTTTTCCCTTAAGATATCGCAACTAAATACAAATTGCTGCATGCAGCAAAATATAACAAAAATTGAAATTAAATAGCATCAATTTAAGTACATGGATTTACTGTTGACATTTTAGAACTCGTAATTCTGCCTTAGTTTTTTAATTGTCGGTGAAAACTTTGAATATTGTGAGTATGTATTTTCATCGGCTTGTACTAAAAGAAACAAGTGGACAAATAGTAAGTTCGGCCGGGCCGAATCTTATATACCCTCCATCATGGATTCGTTGCATTTCGATACCCATATGTCCATGTTTGTCAAGGGACGGTTTTTGGGCCGCTGGTGACCCGATAGTCCCAGAAACCGGATCAAAAAATTTAGGAAAATCGTGAAAATAAAGGCATATTTGGGTTCGTGAGTAAATTTCGTTCCACTTCGATACCCATATGCGCATGTTTATCATGGGCCCTTTTTTGGGCCCCAAGGGTCCACGGAACCCATGAGCACGCCCATTTTTGGTATTTTTTTCCCCATCTATAAATTATATAAACTTAGAACAATTTTACCAAAAAAAATCAGATGTAGTGAAAATAAATATTTGAAAAATTTGATTATGGCCGGGATATATTTAGTCCCGTCAAGGGGAACTTTTTCCCCTTTGGTCCGATATTGCCCATTCTCGAACTTAACCTGCTTATGGGCAAAAAACATCTTCCTACAAAATTTCCTTAGAATGTTACACTGACTGATAATATATATACTTTATAGGGTCGCAGATCACTCTTTCGAGGTGTTGCAAACGGAATGACAAACTTAGTATATACTCCATCCTATGATGGAGTGTATAAAAAAAAAACACCAGCACCCACTGTTACACTGATCCACTCGCAACACTCACACATCTTTGCCTCTGGCAGAGAAATGAAACAAATGATAAATTAACAATACACTACACTTACAACCAAAAAAGGTTGAAATTAATAAATATTTGAATAAGCGTTAAAGTGTGAAAATTGCTGAGATTTCATTAAAAGG
This sequence comes from Hydrotaea cyrtoneurina, assembly GCA_958296145.1. Lineage (NCBI taxonomy): Eukaryota > Metazoa > Arthropoda > Insecta > Diptera > Muscidae > Hydrotaea > Hydrotaea cyrtoneurina. The sequence continues at coordinate 53,273,305 of OY282513.1, read as the reverse complement.
GCATACACACCCCAAAGAAATTGCTCGTTGGCAAAAATCACAAGATTGATGGGTTAATCAATATTTCATTAGTTATTTTGGAGTATACGCAAAATTTGCACCTTTTCTTGGGTGAATATAAAATGCCATTGACTGAATGAACCTGAACCTTATTCGTACGGACGTATCCACTTTCAATTTAGTGGGGTGTGAATTTCATGTGTGAATACATTTATTTTTCATCATCAAACATTGGCGAAAGTAACTTTGAAGGAGTCTGCTTCTTTTTTCTTTGGGAAACAGTGGGTTAGCGTTTTATCAATAAATATTTGAATGGCTGCATGGAGATGTATGCATATTGTGATAATGAATATTTTACTTTACAATAAGAGGGATTGGGGGGATAAACAACCCCATACAGACCATAGATTATGGCAACGCATGAGGCAGAGTTTCCAATAAACCGACATTTGAAGTAACGAATATGCGATGAACAGGCAACATTTTTATTACATTTTGTTTAAGAGTATGTTGGTAATTTATATACTCGAACGAAAATAAATTTATTACCCCAAACTTATTGAACAAATTAAAAAACTATGTGCAACAGAAACAAAATGTATTTGAAGGTGATGTGTATTACACAACCCCAAGGGTTTACATTTAACGCCCGTAAGTCATACAAATTTAAAACAGCTTTACATAGCTGAATACAATTTTCACAAATTTTTCTTAACAACGATTCCGTCATTTGTTTTACATTTTTATGAATACAGGGTTAAACCAATATAAGACTACAATATAAATTGCATCACCATAAGTCACAGTAAAATAATAATATTACCCCAAACCTACCCAATACCTAAGTATATTTTCGTTGGTCTTAGTCTGCTTAAGGTCTGTACTCCATTGACTTTTGTTAAGATCCAATTACCAGGCTTATCGTATATTTTTCATGTTCGTCTTTCCATAGGAGTCTTCGTTTAGTATTTATTGTAACGACCCTGGAGCGTTTGGACTCATTCGGCCAGCATGGCCAAGCCAGCAAATATTGAGTTGGACCAATACACTGTAACAGCCAAGTGCAATACAACACGAACTTAATACACAAATAGAAAGCTAGGCGCTAAAAAGCTGCTTTCACAGCTGACAGCCAAAGTCTACTCTACGAAGTTATCTCAATTTAGCCTGAACGGAGTTTTTTTTGTTGGTATATCGAATTGTAGAAAGCACGCTGTAGACCGAAGTACTTAAGCAGGCCAACACCAACAACAGGTTGTAAAGTCAACTTAAGTAAGTATCTAAGTAAGATATAATCTTCGTTTGCTGTAATTGGCTGGGCTTCGAAGTGGAAAAACCTTACAAATACGTTTGAAGAAGGAATGCGATTATTCACTCACTGAATTGACTTTGAACACCAACTCTAACACCGTGTTACACACATTCTGTCCTATGAACCAAATTTACTTTTTCGCAAAGGGGATAAAAAATAAAAATACACGTGGCCTGTGTTAAAGCCTTTGGACCTATTTTTAACCCTTTTTCAGTGATCCAATGAGCTGACAGGCAGACTCGTGGAAATGTCCGTATCACGTCAAATTTTTTAAAAAATAGATTTTTATCAATTCTCAGATTTTCCTAATTTTTTTGTAAGGTTTCAGTTCAAAAAACATTTTTTTTTCGTAACGCTTAAGTAGTTTAAAAATTTGGAGTCTCTTCAAGTTATGCTAAGAAAAGTGAAAAAAATATTTTTTTTAAAAAATAATAAAAATTGGGGAATTGCCAAAAATCAGCTCGATTGGATCACTGAAAATGGGTTAAAAATCGGTCGAAAGGCTTTCACACAGGCCACTACGAGCTTTATACTTCAAACTAAAAAAAAAAAAAATTCTGACGTGTACATGAAAATCGCCGATACACGTGTATTTTTATTTTTCCCCATCTTTCCGACTATGTGCATTTGGTTCATAGGACAGAAAAAATCTACTTTTTGTAACACGGTGTAATGCTCAATTCAGTGCAAACGCTGAAGCATATATATTTTACCGATTCTCTTCAATGTGTGTGAAGTTAAATTCTTTTTTATATTCTTTTTTCGGCGAAAACCTCCGGTCCTCAAAGGGTTAATAAAGTTATATTCTTTTTTTGTGAAGTTAAATTCTTTTTTTTGTGAAGTTAAATTCTTTTTTTGTGAAGTTAAATTCTTTTTTTGTGAAGTTAAATTCTTTTTTTGTGAAGTTATATTCTTTTTTTGTGAAGTTATATTCTTTTTTTGTGAAGTTATATTCTTTTTTTTCGGTTCATAGGAAACAAGTTATGTTCGGAATATAACTTTCTGGTTTATGAGAAACAATTTATATTCGGAATATGACTTTTTGACTCATGGAAAACAACGTTAATTCGGAATTTAAATTTTTTTCACTAATATACAATCTGAAGCAAAATGGCCAAAATTACTCTAGAGTGGGACTTAGTGCGTCCGTGGAGAAAAAATGGAAATACTTTCCACTATGACACTACCCTTAAATTAAAGCTAATAGTGACCGCTAAAAACGCTAGACGGACATTTGTCTGAAATAATTTTAGAAATGTCGAATTCTTCGCCTGGAAAAGTGAAAATGGCCAAAATTACTCTAGAGTGGGACTTAGTGCGTCCATGGAGAAAAAATGGAAATACTTTCCACTATGACACTACCCTTAAATTAAAGCTAATAGTGACCGCTAAAAACGCTAGACGGACATTTGTCTGAAATAATTTTAGAAATGTCGAATTCTTCGCCTGGAAAAGTGAAAATGGCCAAAATTACTCTAGAGTGGGACTTAGTGCGTCCATGGAGAAAAAATGGAAATACTTTCCACTATGACACTACCCTTAAATTAAAGCTAATAGTGACCGCTAAAAACGCTAGACGGACATTTGTCTGAAATAATTTTAGAAATGTCGAATTCTTCCATTTTCACTTTTCCAGGCGAAGAATTCGACATTTCTAAAATTATTTCAGACAAATGTCCGTCTAGCGTTTTTAGCGGTCACTATTAGCTTTAATTTAAGGGTAGTGTCATAGTGGAAAGTATTTCCATTTTTTCTCCACGGACGCACTATGTCCTACTCTAGAGTAATTTTGGCCATTTTGCTTCAGATTGTATATTAGTGAAAAAAATTTAAATTCCGAATTAACGTTGTTTTCCATCAGTCAAAAAGTCATATTCCGAATATAAATTGTTTCTCATAAACCAGAAAGTTATATTCCGAACATAACTTGTTTTCTATGAACCGAAAAAAAGAATATAACTTAAACTGAAAAAGAATATAACTTCACAAAAAAAGAATATAACTTCACAAAAAAAGAATATAACTTCACAAAAAAAGAATATAACTTCACAAAAAAAGAATTTAACTTCACAAAAAAAGAATTTAACTTCACAAAAAAAGAATTTAACTTTATTAACCCTTTGAGGACCGGAGGTTTTCGCCGAAAAAAGAATATAAAAAAGAATTTAACTTCACACACATTTCTCTTCATCATCGCACATTTTTCATTTTCGATTGGCCAGCACCATCTCGAGTTGTTGTCCCACTTGTACCAGTACGATCACGAGGATAATCGTCAAACTTCTTCTTTTTGTAGAAAACTAATGGTGCGGAATTCCCATAGTACGTATCGAGTCTTGTATTGATCTGGTAATGTTTTTTTATTTCAAAAAAATATTAATTCAATGTATAATTAAGATGCATTTACGACGACAGATCAATAATTCCATGACTTTTCAAATAAAACATTTAATATAATCTCCTTTTATCTCAATACAGTTAGTCAAACGTTTCTCTAATTCTCCAAAAATAAAATTTTTCGAGGTCCATAAAATAGTCATTTGTTTGATCAATAATTTCATCGTTGGAGCTGTACATTTTCCCCCTGAGCCATTTCATTAGGTTTGAAAATAGGAAATAGTCACTGGGGGCTAAATCCGGAGAATATGGCGGATGAGGTACCAATTCTTAACCCAATTCATTCCACACATGATGAAAAATAACTTTTTTTTAAATCCTCGTTAAATCGGTCCAAAAGGTTGACATAATATTCGGATTAATATTTGGATTGTCCCGCGTGCATTCCAAAAAACTGATGCCATCACTTTATTGGCCGACAAACTCACCTTGGCCTTCTTTGGAGCCGGTTCACCCATTGTTTAAACTGCTGCTTGGTCTCCGGAGTGTTGTAATGGTTCAATGTTTTAACCACAACGAAAGTCAGTAAAGCACTTTTTTACCATTGAAGTCATGAAATTGTGCAGAGTCCACATAGTTTTATCAAGCTTTTCCTCGGATTTTTCCGCAAAAAATAATGTTTAGTAAGCACTCGAAATTTACTTTTTCCCATTTTTAAATTTGACAATTGTCTATTAACAGATGATACTTGATGGTGTTGCATTCCATATAACTACGAGGGAAGTAGTTCTACCATCGTATTAGTTTTTCATCAATAATGCAATAGCTGCCAATCACAAACTATTTATAAACTAGTAAGTTGTAATGCGCCTATGGCGCCCGTTGAAATATGGGAAAAAAATTTTGTTGAAAAAAAAAATGTTTGTGGAAAAAAAAAATGTTGTTGAAAAAAACAAATTTTTGTTGAAAAAAAAATTTTGTTAAAAAAAAAATTTTGTTGAAAAAAAAAATTTTTGTGGAAAAAAAAAATTTTGTGGAAAAAAAAAATTTGGAAAAAAAATTTGTAAAAAAAAAAAATTTGTAAAAAAAAAAAATTGTAAAAAAAAAATTTTGGAAAAAAAAAATTTGGTAAAAAAAAAATTTGGGGAAACACAATTTCTGTACAAAAAAAAATATTATTTTTTTTATTATTATTATTTATAGACAATTATAGAATGCCTATTTAAATTCCTACGTACTGCGTGACAGAGTCAGTGAATCAGTGAATCAGTGTCGAGGGTAAATATATATTAAGATGATTTGATTAGATTTTTGTCAGCCCTTGCTGTTACTTTCAAGATCGAGGTATTCGAATTGTTGGAATACATTGAATCCTTTCCAGCAACCAACAATCTTCTAGCAGTGACGTTGGAGTTGCTAACTTAAACAAATATGAGGAATAAATATTGGAAGAGATCCTGTGAAGAGCATTTGAATGATATGTAATTACGTTTTATTTTACCGTTTGGTGTTGTTACGATGAACGATGTCGAATAACAAATAGTACTATGAAAAATAAACAGAATAACGATTACAATATCAAGTGTCACATTTTTATTCACTTTATTTGGATTTATTAACATTCAAATGAAAATTCTTCGAATTTTATTTTTCATAAACCGGAGTCAATGTAGATATGGATGATCCATTCCGTAATCATTATTTCTTTCAATTTAGTATTTTCCCAAATGTTTACAGTGTTGTCCGCCTCATTCAGCTAAACAGAGTTTACTCAAATATTGTTAAGGATATAACAAGTTGTACTTCTTTGAAGTACACACACACTCGTACACACGCTCTCTCTCTGTTACAATGGTGTTCTGACTGAAATGGTAATTAAATACTGTTGTCTTTGTTAATTAGTTCCTAAAATTGATATTGTTAAACTTTGATTTCTAACCGTTTAGATGTGTACACACACCCGTCACCGAATTCAACAGGCTATAAGGACACCCAGTTCTTGGCGATATCAACACTCATACACACGTACCGGCATTAATACTAACATTATTCAAAGTTAACTTTACAGACAAACTTTTCGAATGCTTCCTTTTTATGGTCATCAACTCTGTTGTTGTTCTGTTACTTACAACCAAGTTCTCCAATTTAGCTTAAAGGTTGCATTGGGACGAGGACGTACGTACGTACGCACGCACACCTCGTCCTCCGTGTGGGCGTTGATATTGCTATCGGAGGATATGCCGAAGTAACTTTTCATTTTAAGGTGTGTAACAGTAGTATGTGCATCAACGTATGCATACTCTTGTGCCTTTCAATTTGTAACCCAATCGCTTTGGAGAAATCAAAGAAGAAAAAAATGACAGCGTCAATGCGGGGGGTTTCACAAAAGTTACATATTAATTTGATTGCGATGCTGGAGCGTATTTGGGACTATGGCGGGGAAATTGTAACGCCCATACTCATAAAAATTTACAAATGTTTTAAGAAAAATTTTGGAAAATTCTCTTTAAAAAGCTGTTATTAATTTTTATGAATACGATTCTGCGAGTACCTCTGCCACTGCCTTTGCCGGAACATTTGGACTTAATTCGGGTTTTCGACCAGTAGAACTTAATCGGAAATTATACTTCGCTAACCTTACGTCGACTGGCAAGGGTAGCTTATTAAAGTGGCGACTGGTGAAATTGCTGATACCCTCCCAATTCGCCTTCTTGTGATTGAGAAAGGTTCGCTGTTCAGAGCTGATAAAGTCGGACGGCCAATCGATGGATATGATTATGGGGACGTAGTCGAATTCCACTAATATGATGGGTTGCCAGGTTACTCATGGGGAGGTGGTCTAATCCCACTAATATGATGGGTGGCCAGGTTACTCATGGGGAGGTGGTCTAATCCCACTAATATGATGGGTGGCCAGGTTATTCATCTACTTCACCTAAAACTTCAGACACAAGCGTTGCAACTGGCGAGCTGCTTCAATTACCCATAATCCTAGTGAGAGCGTCCTCACGTTCTGTGCAAAACATAGATCTATCGATCAATTCCGCCAACGCTTTGACCCGCTGGTAACTACTTAGGAGAGAATGGCACTGTGCCCACTCATGAAAGCGATTATCTTTACGATCTTACGTTGGAGACCATTGCAGTTATTACGGTCTGTCATTGACGATGCCGCCTTGCTTTTGGCCAAGTAGTGACTTGTCTTTGTATAGTTGTCTAGTAACACATACAGACAACTTTTGCCAATCCCCTCGCAACAACACCGAAATACGACAAAATGAAACTTGTTTGTCGATAATTACAGGGCACTCGACTCGACTACACCTTCACACAAGTGAGGTTGCTGGCGTCTGTATGGCCGTTGGGTAGAGTGTTTGTGTTTGTAAAGTACTCCTGTATCCGATGTTACTGCACAAATTGTTTATATTATGCATGTGCTTCTGTGTCTGATAAGGTATCAACCTTTAATTTGCCAATGTTCCCGGCAAACTGTTCAATACCGCCTTACGGCCAGCAGTGCCTTCTCTCCTTGCAGCATCCCGGTTATCCATTCGAACTAGTTTTGTCCGAATGCGTGCATTTGTGAACACATGTTGGTTTGAAACTTTCCGAGCCACGTCCATGAATCAAGTGTCCTTCTTGCACATATTGTACTGTAATTACTTTGACAACTCCTACGTATGTTGAGCACCGGAAAAGTTGAAGACAACGAAGATGTAAAGCGGACAGACAAAGCAACAAAAAAAAAAAAAGAGGGCACGATTGCTAGGCTTCATATTTGCCCTATTGGGTTACCTACTATTTCTGCCAGTATTGATGACGGTGACGATGTCCTTCTGTTGATATTTGTCCTCACATATGTACATATGCATAGTGTGATACAAAAACGGAGAACAACAAAAACAAACGATTACTAGGGGATGTGTAAAAGTTTCCTGAAAGCTGTCATTTTTTTTAAAATAGCACATTTTATTTGGAATCTAACACTTGTGTGTTAGCCTGTTGTAATAGGTAGTATGCTGCTCAAAGCCAGTTTCACCTCCTAAATGCAGTCTCGAAACCATGTTCTGTAGAAACATCATTAGCCATTTGGAATCGGCTTGAAATATAATGTTCAGGTAGTGCGCAGCTTACTGATGTCAAAGAAGTTCCCCTTCTGTTACTTCATGGAATATTAACCCACTCATAGCCAGCGATGCCATAGGGCACAGAGAAACGGATTTCATAAAGTTAAAAATGTCAAGGGATTCGAACTCAGAACCTCTTTTTATGAAATATAAAACTTTTTTTTAAAAAAGTCTTGGTCATGAATTGGTTAAGGCAAATACCTGCATAAGCGAACCCTTTTATATACCGATGTGTTTTAGCTGATGTGTGCAACTTATACTAGGGAGTGAGGTAAAGTCCATGATTACCATACCGATCGAACCGGAACCACTTTCAGAAACGATCACTAGGAAGGTTGCAAATATAAACCGTTTTCCATGAAGCTTTGACAGATTGAATTTTATCAATCTAATGACAAACCCTATAGGGTTTGAATTCTTGCTTCCTAGAAGGCACATGCGAAATATGATCTTGATCAAATTCCAATTCAATTTCCACAATTTATTATTAGCTGGCTTTAACTGGTGATAAAAAAATACCTAATCAGGTCACCGTATTCCTATAGATTTCTGTCGAGCAAGTCATTTGATCAAGGGCAAAACTTGATTATGTTTCAGGCATAGTTGTTAAATTTCTATTATGATTAGTAATCAAGTAGATTACGTTATAATTGTATATTGTATTGAGTATAAAATCATCCATTAAACAATATTATTTTCTGATTACTTTTGATTCTCTTTGATTATTAATAGAAATCGAAAGTAATTGGGATTACTTTTAGCATATTTGTAATTGTAATCAATTTAATCATTACTACATCTCTACAAAAAATATCTATTAATTATTACGATTAGTAATCATTACATAACAGCTATGTTTTCATAAATAAAATTTTGCGAAAGTTTACATTTGTATTAAGAACCGAAGGTTCGAAATTTGGCCCATTATAGCTCATCTCTGGCTAGACCCACTCGGCCCATCTTCCAGACTTAAGCTCGAACTTACTTCAGCTAGGTCAATCAAATCGGAAGCAGGTTTATTTCCAAAATAGTTTCGAATTCCCCCTCGGGAATTACGAGTTATATAATTTTTTTTAAACTCCAATAGACCCCTCGTATTAAAATACATAGCTACTTTCCCTTATTTCCATAGAAAAATATTAAGTACCCGTTGGAATACTACTACTTGCACACATATATATGTAGATGGTGGACTATACGCCTATCTATACAAAAATGCATAACTCTGCGCAAGAGGTGCTGGTTTTTTTCTTTTTGCTCCAATTAGTTTTTCTTAAAAGGCTCAGTGGCACTGAGACAGTATCACTTGTGAGCCATGCTATCGAATGGCCTATGGACAGTAAATATAAATGACTAGTGTAGGGTGTAATGCATTTATGTGTTCATGCCTTTAATGAACATATGCATTCTCTGCCTCAGTTTTGTTAATATTTTCTTTACAATCATGTATGCCTTCCGTAATTAACGATAATGTATACAGTTGCGCTTTGCGCTCCTTGTCGATGTGTATCCCTGATGTGTTCTGGCCTATGGAAGACATGCATCAGAAAGATGCAAGGCAATTATGACTTTACAGCATTCTTAATGAAAGTTATCTTGCAACATTTCCAGCTGTCCTCCGCTTCTTACACTTTTCAACTGCCAGTTGCAGTGTGACACATGATCAACATCAATACCGGTGATGAGGATATTGTGATGCAGTAGTTTGTGTCTTCGGCCATTATAGGAAATGTAAAGGAAAAATATATACAAATTTCGTGTTTAATTTGAAGTTAGTGAATAGTTCAATCAGATGTCTAGTCTATTTGATTTGTACTTATAGCCATTATGATTTTCATTTTAAATCTACAAACTATTGTTGTTGGGGTGTATCATTGATATTGTACTTAAAAAGCTTAACAATAGGGTGGCTGATCAATACAGCTTTTCCCGATATTTCTTAACTCTGAGAATCGGGAGTTTTTTCTTCGTCTTCCCGGAATTTCCCGGTAGTTAAAAGACAAAAACTGATAAAGGTTTTATCACATTTTATGGTATTTTTTGATTTTCTGTATAATATTTAATGACAAAAATACTACCTTTCCAAAAAAAAAAAAAAAAAAAAAAATGTTTTATTTCAAAATGTTATTGTCTTTTTTTAACCAATACTTAAAGATGTTATGTTTTCAACCATACAGATCTTGTTAACAACTTTAAATGATTTATATAATTTAAATTCAAAAATCTCAGACAATTTAAACGTATTGACATATTTCACGGGTTAAACCCATAATCACAGTTGCAGTGAGTAAAATCATACATGGTTGGAATTGATGGTAGTAATTTATTCCCAAGAATACTGATCAATAATCCTGGAAATCGGGAAGTAAAAAATCGGCAAATTTTCCGGGATACCCTGATACAGCTAGGTGGTTGTGTCAATCGCTTCCATTTTTTTTAATTCATTTTTTCCATTCCATTTTTTTTATATTTAAGGAAAATGAATAATTGAAATGATGAAATATGAAATTCGACTGTGCGCCGTAATTGCATGCTTTGCCGTCTATCAGTCTATCAGATCAGAAACTGCTTTCCCACAAGCAGATCATGCAGTTCCGCTTGTCACGTAATTTGTGTGTCTGACGAAGCCCATTGCACCGTGTTACACACATTCTGTCCTATGAACCAAATTTACTTTTTCGGAAAGGGGATAAAAAATAAAAATGCACGTGTATCGGCGATTTTCATGTACACGTCAGAATTTTTTTTCTTTAAGTTTGAAGTATAAAGCTCGTAGTGGCCTGTGTGAACGCCTTTGAACCGATTTTTAGCCCTTTTTCAGTGATCCAATCGAGCTGATTTTTTGCAGGCAGGCTCGTGGAAATGTCTGTATCACGTCAAATTTTTTATAAAATAGATTTTTATCAATTCTCAGATTTTCCAAAAAAAATTTTTTTTTTTTTATATGGTTATCGTTTTTTTTAAGGTTTCAGTTCAAAAAACATTTTTTTTCGTAACGCTTAAGTAGTTTAAAAATTTTGAGTCTCTTCAAGTTATGCTAAGAAAAGTGAATAAAATATTTTTTTTTCAAAAATAATAAAAATTGGGGAAAATCTGAGAATTGATAAAAATAGTTTTTAAAATTTTTTGACGTGATACAGACATTTTCAACTATAAACAATACAGAAAACAATGGCAACATAATAACAAGAACATAAGACTGAAATGTAATACTCTACAACATTATTTCGGGATATACTACAGGTTTTTTAAAATGAAAAATTAACCCCAAAAATGTTGTACGTTCCCTTCCGGTTGTGTGCAAGTGAGTACCGACATCAGCAGCCTACATGTGTTGTGGTGCATCGTTGGGGCGAAGATTATCGGTGGTATATAAATATACTCTTCTTCAACTCCAACATATACAGCGGATAATTCATCGAAAATCTCACAAGTCATTTTTCATCAATATTTCCTTTTTTTCACGACTTTTTGTTTTTTTAATTGTTATAGGTTCGCCCATGGATGTGATTTGCATATTTAGCTGGCCTTGCGGTTAAAACTGTATCTGGTGCTGCACACCCCCCACACATATTCCCAAACCGGGAACTTTTATTTAGCGAACGAAGCGAAACGCACACCTCTAAATAATTACGAATTCAATGCCTTTTCATAGGTATGTGCTCATAAAATTGTTAATGGAAAAATACTTTATTCCATGCATGATTTCATACAAATAACCACAAACTTTGATATGCAAAAAGAACCACTTCCGTGATGCTATGTAGGCAGAGTGAGCCTCAGCATCGTCGTCGTCAACATCACATCACCTCAGCGTCGCCCCACCATAGACCGAGTGAGCAAACGACCGACCGACCGACCTATCAGAAATATGTTGTATCTGCTTTGTGAAGAAAACAGCGTAAAACGCCACTACACCATTTTGCACTAACACAACTAATCGCTAGAAATTTGAAATTTACATTTATGTGCGGAACATTGTACTCGTGCACTGCTACATATGCGTACACACAGCCATACATATGTGCGAGTGTTTGCGTTTAGTCGCCTACGTGCGTACATTCGTTATGGAACCCGGAACCCAAAGGTTTCAATATGGATTGAGCCTATTGCAAAATTCATATGTGGTAAGTACATGTGAGATACTCGGCGGCATAAGCAGCAACGTTCGCTATATGCCACCGCCTGTCTGTATGTGATGGTATGCACCAACTACATGTAAATAGTGATGTTCAAATGTAAAACCGGAAAACCGGCTGGTCTCTCAGTTTTTCCATGGGTACTGCTGTGAAGGAGAAATTCATTTTCAAAATTTAAGATGTTAAAATGTATGTTTTGACTGGGACTATTGAATAGAGAGTCCATATCTGGGGGTCTGACATTGTATTCCTACCATTCCCCCAATCCTCAATCGTCCCTTCGTCCAATCCTCATCCTTTGTACCTTGTCGTCTTTCAATGACCTTTCGAACTGAAACATGGACACATATCATGTCTTCTGAAATCTCAACATGACTCATGAAAGATGGCTACGTATCAACTATTCAGAAATCTTAACAACTTGTGAACAATAGACAAATTTTACCAAACAAAACTTTCATCGGTTAAAATAAAACCCCAAGATCCGGTTGCCTGCCATGGCGACCGAATGCTGGTGCACACTATCACCAACACTAGTATGCGTTCCACTCATATTTAGGTATGTATTAGTTTTTCATCAATGTTGTTGTGTTTTATAATTTTTTTCACGTTTTAATTTAAATGCAAATTTTCAACTCATTTTCAACATATTACGCCGCGTCCCCCACCTGCCCAACAGACTTTACATCCGCCACTTACCACCAACCAACGCAGCAGCACGGGAGCAGATTACTTCCAGCCGCTGGCGACCAACATAGCTGTGGGGGGCGGGGAGTGGGGGCAAACGATGACGATGATATGTTTCTTATTATTTCCCCATACGAGAGAGTGCTTGTGGAACCCAACATTTGACGTTTCCATGATGATGTCAAGGTTTCGACTTTTCCGCTTATATTGATTTGATAAACATTTTTGTTGTTGTTGTTGTTGTTGTTGCGAAGCCCCACTTAAAACTTCAACACATTGTACGTCGAAGCTGTTAGATTTCCATCACTAAATATTACTCTTATGCAATATTGATGTGTGGCTAGATGGTGGGTGGGTGGTCATGGTTTGGAACATATTTTAGCATAAGTAAACATTAAATGTTGGCAATATACACACACACACACACACGTCCCATGTACTCATATGCGAGTACGCTTACAATTTCATGTATGACTATGTGGCGTTTCACACAATGATTTGGTGCTATGCCTCTCGTCTACACAGCCAGGCTGTCATCAACACAACACACACATATACATATGTATAACACACAAGCATACGTAAATACGAGTATCAAACGCAGTGTAGTTATGGATGAGTTCGATGCTTGCATTGCCACTTTAACACACAATGCGGCCGTGAAAACTCGCCTCAACCGCTCTCATAAACTAAATATTCACAATAATATCTCGAGGGAAATCGAAATGATCTTCACCAACCATAACATATATTTTCCTACCAAGCATCGTTTCCTTACAAACTGGCCATTAATAAAGCTACACTGAAAAAAAATTACTAAAGTCAAGTAAACTTTACTAAATTTAAGTAAAAGTACTCAACTTGAGTAAATTCGGTTCTTCAGATGGCACCCAGTATAAATTTACTCAATTCACCAACTTTTTACTAATTACAGCGTGTCCTATGAAAGCCTTTGGACCGATTTTTAACCCTTTTTCAGTGATCCAATCGAGCTGATTTTTGGCAGGCAGACTAGTGGAAATGTCTGTATCACGTCAAATTTTTTAAAAAATAGATTTTTATCAATTCTCAGATTTTCATAAATTTTTTTTTTTTTAAATGGTTACCGTTTTTTTTAAGGCTTCAGTTCAAAAAAAATTTTTTTCGTAACGCTTAAGTAGTTTACAAATTTGGAGGCTCTTCAAGTTATGCTAAGAAAAGTGAAAAAAATATTTTTTTTTTCAAAAATAATATAAATTGGAGAAAATCTGAGAATTGATAAAAATTTTTTTTAAAAAATTTGACGTGATACAGACAAATCGGTCGAAAGGCTTTCACACAGGCCACTACGAGCTTTATACTTCAAACTTAAAAAAATTCTGACGTGTACATGAAAATCGCCGATACACGTGTATTTTTATTTTTTCCCCTCTTTCCGAATATGTGCATTTGGTTCATAGCACAGAAAAAAATCTATTTTTTGTAACACGGTGTTATTATACGCTCTGGAACCATCATTATGACCTGTATCAAATTTCAATCAGAACACACTACGATTGCAGTCTGTAGCTCGCGCACAGTCTACAGATTGTCAACATAGGCCGGACGGACGTTCCCAAATCTGTGTCAAAGGGTGTAATTAAAGAATTTATGACATTTCGGGTCTCGATTTGAGTTTGTTTTGGGTGTATGAGTCTACATAACAACTATTACACCCTACGGAATGTAGGGTGCATATAGGGTAGTCCAAAAACCTTTTACTTTTAAATGGAAAAAAATCCAATCTTATTATTTATGAAACACGATATCTTGCTGACGGTTTCCGGCTCTATCTTACGAATGGCATCTCGATATTTGCCTTTCGCACAAGAATCTTAAATCTCAAAACAAATTTAATGAAATTAAATCGCAGCTCCGAGGGGCCAATTCATATTGTATTCGGTTAAGGCTCAATTATGTTCTCTAAGCTCACCTCTGGTAATATTTTTACCCGACTTAAGCTCGAACACTCTTCCCTCTGTGTGATTAAATCGGATTAAATTGCAGAATGACATTTTAGTTTAAAGAAATGTAATTCCCCCACTGTGCTTCGCGCCGTTTACTTTTCGGCCATGTAATGGTATCTCATCGATTACCTGTGTACTCTCCGAACAATTAACCTTTTTTTTTTGTTGAAAATAATGTTGATTTATTCTGAAGCATTGCAATATTCTTCATAATAGAATTTTATTATTCCTTTTAAGAGCAAGAGACAGAAAACAATAGCAGATTACAACACTGATAACGGGCTAGGTAAAGAGCGTTGTCTGGTCTTGCCAGTCCTTAGATTTTGTAATGACAATTAGAGATGCAAGAATCTCCTTTATTTGCAGACACACACTTAAAATTCAAACTTTCATAAGCAGCTGACCCTTTTGCAGCGTCTCAATAGTAAAATAAAAACATCCATAAGTTGAGACATGTTAATGCCATCCAGGACGTCTAACAAAACGAATACCATTGTTGGCATAGTTCATCTTAGCCGTGGTGTTTCACAAACACCAACAACACTGCAACACTTTGGTGGCTGTAATGTTGTTGTTAAGCTCTGTTAGTTGTTAATTACTTTCATTAAATACTGCTCAACTGCAGTTGAAATTGAATTTACTTTTAATTAAAAATTCACAAAAAGATGTTTTTCTTGGCAGAGTAACATCAGTTCAACAACAACTACTACTAATGCAAAGAAAATACGACTACAGACATACATACAACGTATACGATGCATGTGTGTGTGTGTGAGCATTTTGCGTCTCTATGGGTGTACAGGGCGTTGTAAGGTCTAGAAGGAACTGCTAGTCTTGTTTTTCTTCGACGTCATCCATCGTCTTCAGCATTTGCAACAATAGCAGCAGTAACAGCGGCAATTGTGTGTGGCACTGGCAGTGGCAGTGGTGGTACGTTAATTTCTTTAAATTATTGCGCAGCACAAACATCTACAGATGTGCGTGTGCAGTGATAGTTCTTTCACTCTGACGTTTTTAATGCATTGAAGAAAACTGCGTGACAATGGCATTGGCAATTAGACAATGGCTTTAGTAGTATTTTTGTTTCAAAAACAAAAACTCTGGACAAATACATAACAAGTGCTTTTGGTTGGCCGATTTCGCAGTGACAAAGTTAAGTTGTTTTCAGTTTTAAAATAAAAATTAAATTAAAACGCAAAGGAAAACATTTTCCTTCGGATAAATAGAGAACAATTAAATAAAAACCTAGGACTAGAGACACTAGAAATGACGATGATCAATATAAATGGTAGACCCATTGGATGAACGCAAAGTGTTCCAACTTAGCATGGACTACAAAATATACCCAAAGCAGGAAAAACCATCGACTCAATCATATTCTACACATATCCTGAAAAATGAAAGTCGCTATCACTTCCAGCTGAACATTGAAATACCACAAACTTCTTACTGAAAAATGTCACAATTTCGGACTCCAGGAAATATCGTCGATTTAAGGTTTCCTCTGGATTACAGATTGTTGAAATATGAATAGGATTTCTTTCATCGGGGTGTTATTCGCATACTGATAGTCGGTCTGGGTTTGGTCGCATACGGCGATCAAAAATTATCAGAAAAGTCACAATTTCGTAAGAGAGTAATCTCAAAGCCATGTAAAACTTCTCTAGAAAACTTCGAGAGAAGCTTCCCGTCTGTTCCTTCATGGAATGTTAAAGGAAATACGTATGTAAGTAGTCCCAATCATTTCAGATTTAACAAACGTATCTCCCAAGCTGATCATATTTGTAATTGGTGACGGAGTCAAGTGTGCAACATCTATCTCTAATGCTGATCATGCTCTGCATGCAACATGTGGTAGGCAAAGATTCCAATGGGAAATACCAGGCAAACGTTTATATACAATAATATCAATATTATTATTTATTAAAATTATCCACATAATTGTTTGTGATATGCGTGTGTTTTTTTTCTCGAAAAAGCCCCTCTTGAGTAGCTTTTTTTCAATGGGAGCCGAACTCTAGCCAGAGATTAAGATGTTCTCCGCTGCGGTATGGCCAACATGAGAAATTGAAAATAAATATTCGCCAAAAAAAGGTTTGTATATCTGTATCATCCGAAAACGGGGTTTATCCTCAAATTCAGCAATGCGGAAATATTTTGGCTATAGCTGCGATTTGCATACAATTTGATATTTAAAGCTGGTTACCTTTTTTTTAAAGTTAAATACAAAAAATAATTAATCTCGTTTGGGACTAAACAAATGGACTTTTTACACAAAATTTACTCTATCTTCAAAGAGTGTAAATTGGAACCGGCAAAAGTTACCCTAAAAAAATTGGAAACCTTTCCAAATTAGTATTGCTTTCTTCAACATCTCTTAACTGTAAAATTTTGTGGGGGTCTAAGGTAAATTCGTTTTTTATTTGAAATAGTTGCTCCAACCAAACTGTATTCGTAAAATGTTGACTCATAGTGAAGATAAGAAAATACACTTAATAACAAAGTTGAGTACAAAAGCTTTTACAATTTATGAGATGAGATACAGTTGAAATTAAATGTTTGTCAAATTTCAAAATCTGAAAAAGATTAACTCCCGTAATTATAAAAATTAAAAAAACCTATAGTAAAAAAAATTTATGAAAATACAAAAACAATTTTCACACATTTTTCTTAACAAAGGCTTTTTAAATTATTATGAAAACGGGGGTAAATTTTTAATATGACAAAAAAAATACTTTTTTTTTTTCAATTATATCAAAATGTGTACCAAAAAACTAAACAAAAAAAATATTAAATTCGTATCCATAAAAATTAAAAAAACCTAAGAATAAAAAGAAATGTATGAAAATACAAAAACAATTTTCACACATTTTTCTTAACAAAGGCTTTTTAAATTATTATGAATATGGGGGTAAATTTTTAATATGACAAAAAAAATACTTTTTTTTTTCAATTATATCAAAATGTGTACCAAAAAACTAAACAAAAAAAATATTAAATCCGTATCCATAAAAATTAAAAAAAAAAACTTTGATAAACAAAAATGTATGAAAATACAAAAACAATTTTCACACATTTTTCTTAACAAAGGCTTTTTAAATTATTATGAAAACGGGGGTACATTTTTAATATGACAAAAAAATACTTTTTTTTTTCAATTATATCAAAATGTGTACCAAAAAACTAAACAAAAAAAATATTAAATCCGTATCCATAAAAATTAAAAAAACCTAAGAATAAAAAGAAATGTATGAAAATACAAAAACAATTTTCACACATTTTTCTTAACAAAGGCTTTTTAAATTATTATGAAAACGGGGGTAAATTTTTAATATGACAAAAAAAATACTTTTTTTTTCAATTATATCAAAATGTGTACCAAAAAACTAAACAAAAAAAATATTAAATCCGTATCCATAAAAATTAAAAAAACCTAAGAATAAAAAGAAATGTATGAAAATACAAAAACAATTTTCACACATTTTTCTTAACAAAGGCTTTTTAAATTATTATGAAAACGGGGGTACATTTTTAATATGACAAAAAAATACTTTTTTTTTTCAATTATATCAAAATGTGTACCAAAAAACTAAACAAAAAAAATATTAAATCCGTATCCATAAAAATTAAAAAAAAACCTTTGATAAACAAAAATGTATGAAAATACAAAAACAATTTTCACACATTTTTCTTAACAAAGGCTTTTTAAATTATTATAAATACAGGGGTAAATTTTTAATAAGAAAAAAAAGTATTTTTTACATCAAAGGTGTACAAAAAAACTAAACAAAAAAAATATTAAGAAATAAATGTCCCCCCTTAACTCAAAAAATTCAAAAGAAAAACTTTGGAAATTACTCTAAAATACATCCAATTATCTGATTTCTAATATTAATATCTTAAAATAATCGCTCACTCCTTGTCTACAAATTTTATTTTTTACAAAACTCATAAATGTTTCCTACATCAAAAGTTACCGACTTTTGGCCGATGGAATTGGATTGTGGACCACTGTGCGCAACTGCATTGTCACGATGGAGGATCACTTGTTGCTTCTCCAAATTACTGTTTTCAAGGTATTCGGTAGTCAAATATAATTCCATGGATGTTATCGCAGATTTCTGGACCGACGACCTCTCTTGGGAAACCGGAAAGTTCGGTGTCACTTGTGTTGCAATTTTTTTTCATTTCCAGCTCGTATATGCTCGTTGGTCTGCAAGAATGTGGGTGTGTAAAATGAATTTTTAGATTTTTATGACACAGTTTGGTCCTTCTTCTGGTGGAAGCGTCAGATATCTAAAACAAAAACACTTTTAGTCCATTAACGTAATCAGAAAATAATGACCGCGCGAACACTGCATCAGCATTTTTAACTGAATGCCGCACAACTGGATCCTGTTTACCAGCACAAAGTGTTGGCATCAGGAAGCGGGTGTTTGCTGTGCTATTGTTTTAGTGCGACTTTCCTTCATTTATTCATTTCCATCGTTTGGTAAATTGTTGTCGCACTGATTGGTGCCGCATTGGCGGCAAAGTTTTTGCCTCTTCAAGTACTTCGATGAGTATGCTTTTTTGCCGCCGTTTCCATTCCCCACTTCCTTTGTCCAGAACATGGCGCTCGGCAGTGCAACATCCACAATACAACAACGACTACAAACACCGCAAGATCTGTGTTGTACTCGAGTTCAACAAAGTATAAGTTGTCATTTTAAGGAGTTTCGCTCAAGTGTATTTACAATTTAAAAAAGATTCATTTTGCGATTTCACGAATGGAAATCCTCTTCTGTCCCATAGTTTCTCTTTCTCCGCAATTCATGTGGCTGGAAACAGAATGGATATCTTCAATTCGTGAGGTGGCATGAGTTGCGAGTGGCAGCAGCACAAACGACACTCTACACAGATTGTAAGGGGTGTACCAGCATTTGGGGATCTGATGATGTTTTTATGTGGGGGTGCATTAAGGGGCAGTTTGTTGCTGCTGCCAAACGTTGGGTGTTTTGTAGGCGGATTTAAATGCGTTTGTAATTAGTTTTATATTCCATACGCTATGTATGTATGTGTTTGAGTCTGTCTGCCTGTTTGTATGAATGTTGTTACTATTTCTGTTTTAATCATTTAGTCAGTCAGACTTTGGCTGTTTGTGTATGCAGATATTTGTCGAGCGTTTGTTTTCCGGGTTTGTTGTTCTGTCTCTTCATTTGCGTTTTTGTAGCTTTTCGACTGTCTGCGACAGTACTCTAAGTTTGGAAAAAGTTTTTGTTATGCTGGCTATACACTCAGGGGAAAATACAGCATACTACGGTGATAAAAAACAAATGCTAAATTCGCAAAACAAGTGCGATCCGATAGAAATGAGACAAAGATACTTTGTCAGAATTGGAAAAAATGATTTGCTAATAAATGAGCTAGTTTTGTCCAATATGCGGCCCACTTCATGTTACCCTAACACCACTACATTCGGACCAGATCATACTTATGCGAACTTATTTATATTCACAATGTTAAAATGTATTTAATCGAGTCGTAAGTAGAATTCCTGGTGCATTGGGATTGTGCTCGATACTTTCAGTTGTTTACATTAATCAGATGTTTTGGTGGGATGTATATATTTCGTCTCTCGACTTTGTCATCTATCAAATCTAACCATTAATTGAACTTGTCGCAGACAAAACCATAGTTGCAGTTTGATGGTCTGATTAACACGTCACTTCCTTTTGTTAATATTTTTCCATGAGTGTATGACTTTGAATAGCATCCAACTTTCTGCTATTGAAATTGCCTAATTTTTCTTAACTTACAATTTGCATAATTAGTTAGTATTTTGTTGAGAACCATCGCAAATACGAAATGTTCGAGACGTGTAAATCTTGGCATGAAATTCACTAAATTGTACTCAATAGGGACAAAATTGGCAACGTTAACGGAAATGAAGAGATATTATTTGTTTAAAATATTTTCGAAATATTTTCCAAATATTCTGGGAATTAACTCACTTTACTCAGATATTGAGAAATGACCATCTAAATTTGGTTGACATCGAATTTTGCGGAATACACAAATACAATTTTAGTGTGAGGAGTGGGACAAATATCATGAAATCAACAGGTTTTCTGAATATGTAGGAGTCATGATCGACAATAAACTGAGCTTTAAAGACCACATTGACTACGTGGGCAAAAAGGCAGCAACAACTCAAGTTCTTTATCCAGGATCATACCAAACATCGGAGAACAGAAAATCTCATGACAAAGGTTGCCGGCCATGGTAGTTAACTAAGTGATGCTATACACTGGCTGTGAAATTCTCTGGGATAAAGTTGGTGTCCACTTACAGACGCAGCACATTAAGAAACATTATTAGAGTTTAGACGATATTTTACCCATATACTTCTTGGCCAGCTGATCATAAAGGATTCATGACAGGAAACTGAAAAATAGATCTCAAAGATCATCAATTGAGGGATAAGAACGTTTAACTACACTCGCCATCTGGAGCTCGTGCACGAAAGGAATGACTCATCATGTCATATCAGACCGTCGACAGTTTTTAACTCGTATATAGTGGGACAATTTATATACCTCGGTTCCCGATAGCAAATAGGTGATATTTGGGTTTAGGCAAACAATTTAAGAACAGAGCTCGGTTTTTTTGGGATATTTTGATAGCAGAAGTCAATCATATAAAGACGTGAAATTTTTTTTTTTTTGGGTATTTTTCATAATATTTGGGGGATTTTGCAATAAGTAATTTTTCATTTAATTTTAATTTTTTGGAGGATTTTTCAGAATTTTCGGGGAAATTGGGGAGATTTTTCATTTATTATAGGAAATTCTTCATTTGGGTCATTCGTCTTTTTTTGGGGGCATTTTTTGTAGATCCGATCCTTGGTATCACGAACACAAGACCGCAGTAATTGAAAGTCATTAATTAAGCATGACAGCAAATGATTTTTTTAAATAGCAGAACCACTGCCCATAAATCGGTTTAACGATGTTAGGGTTATCCATTTCGTGGTTTCAAAGTATAGGACTGCAATTCGACATCTCTCAAACTAAGTTGTTAAACCAATTTTTTTTCTTTTCAGTTGGAAGTCTGACATTGACGAAAATGGATCACACAACGCGTAAAAATTATTAAAACCTA
Organism: Hydrotaea cyrtoneurina; assembly: GCA_958296145.1. Lineage (NCBI taxonomy): Eukaryota > Metazoa > Arthropoda > Insecta > Diptera > Muscidae > Hydrotaea > Hydrotaea cyrtoneurina. The sequence goes on along the minus strand of OY282513.1, from coordinate 53,251,575 downwards.
ATACATAAAGCACCCACATATCGTGCTTTAAGAGGAGATTATGGTTTATGGTTATGAAGCACATTTTTCACTCGGTGTGTGTGTGTTAATAAACAAAATTGTCGTGTTTGGAGTTCTGATAATCCTCAAGTAATTGAAGATAGGCCATTGCATCCACAAAAAGTCACTGTTTGGTGAGCTCTTTGGTCCGAAGGTGTGATTGGACTTTACTTTTTCGAAAGATACGACTCGAAGAATATGTCGCTCCAACAAGACGGTGCCACATGCCACACAACTGGAGCAAATATGGCTTTATTGCAAGAGACATTTCCTGGCCACGTAAGTGGTCCAAAATGACCTCAAAAGAATCAATGCTTGCAACACTTCGCGTGGTGTGTCGTACATAATGTCAACGTTCAATAATAAAGAATAAAATAATAAAAATGAAATATCATGAAAAAAAAAATGCTAGCCTATCAGCGTGGGGGTTGTGGGTTCGACTCCCACCAGAGGCTTTGGTCTGTCGCTGCAAAAAATCAAGCCATATGGTCTGTGTAACCCGGTTTACCCTTGGACCGAAAATTAGAATATAAATTTACTATGTGCTGTAATTAAATTAAAAAATAAAAAAATGGAAGTGAAAATTCTACAGCAGCTTCTAATGTTAGATACATATTCTTAGAGTTTCGCCATCCTATTGTCCATTTGAAATAAATTTTTGCTCTGAATACAGATTATGCACATCCAGCACTTTATTGGAAATTGAATATCTAAAATATATAGCTAATTATTATTGTCCTACATTAGTTGGAATAAAAGCCACTTAAGGTTCGATTTCCTGAAATCAATTTATTCCGCCCTAAAGTTTTCCCCCAAGCAACTTTCTCAACATCCTGTTGAAGTTCCGAAATACAAAAATATACAAATAATACTTTTCATAACAAAACTCAACTATAATAAATATTCACAACAACAAAAGAACAAAAACACGACCAAACTCCGCCAACAACAACAACAACAAGTAACGACAAAAATATGCACTTTGAGCAGCAACAACAAACAAACAAACAAAATAAAACACACACACACAACGAAGCGGAACGGAACAAAAAACAGGTAATCGAAAAATAAGGACAACTTTCGTGTAGTAAAACAATTTAATTTAAAACTTTTGCGACACACAAATACTGCAATAAAATCACAATACACATTGCAACAACAACAACAAAATGTATAAATGCAGACGTAGACACTCAGAGATACGTTTTTTTTTTGTTATTGGAGCGGGGGGACATGCAGCGCAATAATGCCGCCGACGTGAAAAATCTGTTTTCATATCAAGTGTTTACACTCGAGGATAATGCGTCTATTTATATATGGAAGCAAATAGCTCAAATGTCCAGGGGCAAGAAATACAATTTTAAACTCATAAACTTGTTGACATGATGCATTGAAAAGGGCGTGTCGGAAAGGATCAAAGCATTATGGGCAAGGATAAGATGGGGATTTCAAATAAAAATTGGAAACGTGGCAATTGCTCGATTCATTTGTTTTTTTAAATAAAATATTAAAGATTTAATTTTGTAATAATTCGAAAATGGGTATTTTCAGACGATTTTCAAAATAAAAATAAAACCCGCTCCTTTATTAAAAATATTTTTAAAAGAGTCATTCAATTTATAAATCGGATGCTACAATTAAAGGATTAGACTCTAAAGCCATGTTCGATTTCTTGACAAAAGAATCATCCCTTCGGAGTCCTGTCAGTGAGTATACAAACACCGCATTGACTCAATCGACGATTCCCGCCGCTGCCTTAACGCAAACGTGAAGATAATACTTGAGAAAGAACAAATGGAAATACAAATTGATATTGAGGAAATTTTGAAGCTTTTATTCTTTGACATTTCACAAGTAGAAACTACGCCATTACTAAAATTGTAACGATACAAGCTTCAACAACGCATTGAAATGATTAAAATTCAAAAATGGTGAAAATATTGCAGTCACAATTCGCAAAATTAAAAAGTTTCCGGACCGTGTTATCTCCCGAAGAGGTGATCACAATTGGCCACCGACATCTTGTGATTTAACACCTGGCGACTTCTTCCTTTGGGGCCACAACAACAGCCTAGCGCCAACAGCCCAGCGTCGATTCAGGATAGAATTCGTGAGGCTATCGAGGACATAGGGCAGCCACTTTCCGATTAGGTTATGGAAAATTTCATGTAAAGGATATGGTCCATAGTTGCAGTTTGATGGTCTGATTAACACGTCACTTCCTTTTGTTAATATTTTTCCATGAGTGTATGACTTTGAATAGCATCCAACTTTCTGCTATTGAAATTGCCTAATTTTTCTTAACTTACAATTTGCATAATTAGTTAGTATTTTGTTGAGAACCATCGCAAATACGAAATGTTCGAGACGTGTAAATCTTGGCATGAAATTCACTAAATTGTACTCAATAGGGACAAAATTGGCAACGTTAACGGAAATGAAGAGATATTATTTGTTTAAAATATTTTCGAAATATTTTCCAAATATTCTGGGAATTAACTCACTTTACTCAGATATTGAGAAATGACCATCTAAATTTGGTTGACATCGAATTTTGCGGAATACACAAATACAATTTTAGTGTGAGGAGTGGGACAAATATCATGAAATCAACAGGTTTTCTGAATATGTAGGAGTCATGATCGACAATAAACTGAGCTTTAAAGACCACATTGACTACGTGGGCAAAAAGGCAGCAACAACTCAAGTTCTTTATCCAGGATCATACCAAACATCGGAGAACAGAAAATCTCATGACAAAGGTTGCCGGCCATGGTAGTTAACTAAGTGATGCTATACACTGGCTGTGAAATTCTCTGGGATAAAGTTGGTGTCCACTTACAGACGCAGCACATTAAGAAACATTATTAGAGTTTAGACGATATTTTACCCATATACTTCTTGGCCAGCTGATCATAAAGGATTCATGACAGGAAACTGAAAAATAGATCTCAAAGATCATCAATTGAGGGATAAGAACGTTTAACTACACTCGCCATCTGGAGCTCGTGCACGAAAGGAATGACTCATCATGTCATATCAGACCGTCGACAGTTTTTAACTCGTATATAGTGGGACAATTTATATACCTCGGTTCCCGATAGCAAATAGGTGATATTTGGGTTTAGGCAAACAATTTAAGAACAGAGCTCGGTTTTTTTGGGATATTTTGATAGCAGAAGTCAATCATATAAAGACGTGAAATTTTTTTTTTTTTGGGTATTTTTCATAATATTTGGGGGATTTTGCAATAAGTAATTTTTCATTTAATTTTAATTTTTTGGAGGATTTTTCAGAATTTTCGGGGAAATTGGGGAGATTTTTCATTTATTATAGGAAATTCTTCATTTGGGTCATTCGTCTTTTTTTGGGGGCATTTTTTGTAGATCCGATCCTTGGTATCACGAACACAAGACCGCAGTAATTGAAAGTCATTAATTAAGCATGACAGCAAATGATTTTTTTAAATAGCAGAACCACTGCCCATAAATCGGTTTAACGATGTTAGGGTTATCCATTTCGTGGTTTCAAAGTATAGGACTGCAATTCGACATCTCTCAAACTAAGTTGTTAAACCAATTTTTTTTCTTTTCAGTTGGAAGTCTGACATTGACGAAAATGGATCACACAACGCGTAAAAATTATTAAAACCTAATACATAAAGCACCCACATATCGTGCTTTAAGAGGAGATTATGGTTTATGGTTATGAAGCACATTTTTCACTCGGTGTGTGTGTGTTAATAAACAAAATTGTCGTGTTTGGAGTTCTGATAATCCTCAAGTAATTGAAGATAGGCCATTGCATCCACAAAAAGTCACTGTTTGGTGAGCTCTTTGGTCCGAAGGTGTGATTGGACTTTACTTTTTCGAAAGATACGACTCGAAGAATATGTCGCTCCAACAAGACGGTGCCACATGCCACACAACTGGAGCAAATATGGCTTTATTGCAAGAGACATTTCCTGGCCACGTAAGTGGTCCAAAATGACCTCAAAAGAATCAATGCTTGCAACACTTCGCGTGGTGTGTCGTACATAATGTCAACGTTCAATAATAAAGAATAAAATAATAAAAATGAAATATCATGAAAAAAAAAATGCTAGCCTATCAGCGTGGGGGTTGTGGGTTCGACTCCCACCAGAGGCTTTGGTCTGTCGCTGCAAAAAATCAAGCCATATGGTCTGTGTAACCCGGTTTACCCTTGGACCGAAAATTAGAATATAAATTTACTATGTGCTGTAATTAAATTAAAAAATAAAAAAATGGAAGTGAAAATTCTACAGCAGCTTCTAATGTTAGATACATATTCTTAGAGTTTCGCCATCCTATTGTCCATTTGAAATAAATTTTTGCTCTGAATACAGATTATGCACATCCAGCACTTTATTGGAAATTGAATATCTAAAATATATAGCTAATTATTATTGTCCTACATTAGTTGGAATAAAAGCCACTTAAGGTTCGATTTCCTGAAATCAATTTATTCCGCCCTAAAGTTTTCCCCCAAGCAACTTTCTCAACATCCTGTTGAAGTTCCGAAATACAAAAATATACAAATAATACTTTTCATAACAAAACTCAACTATAATAAATATTCACAACAACAAAAGAACAAAAACACGACCAAACTCCGCCAACAACAACAACAACAAGTAACGACAAAAATATGCACTTTGAGCAGCAACAACAAACAAACAAACAAAATAAAACACACACACACAACGAAGCGGAACGGAACAAAAAACAGGTAATCGAAAAATAAGGACAACTTTCGTGTAGTAAAACAATTTAATTTAAAACTTTTGCGACACACAAATACTGCAATAAAATCACAATACACATTGCAACAACAACAACAAAATGTATAAATGCAGACGTAGACACTCAGAGATACGTTTTTTTTTTGTTATTGGAGCGGGGGGACATGCAGCGCAATAATGCCGCCGACGTGAAAAATCTGTTTTCATATCAAGTGTTTACACTCGAGGATAATGCGTCTATTTATATATGGAAGCAAATAGCTCAAATGTCCAGGGGCAAGAAATACAATTTTAAACTCATAAACTTGTTGACATGATGCATTGAAAAGGGCGTGTCGGAAAGGATCAAAGCATTATGGGCAAGGATAAGATGGGGATTTCAAATAAAAATTGGAAACGTGGCAATTGCTCGATTCATTTGTTTTTTTAAATAAAATATTAAAGATTTAATTTTGTAATAATTCGAAAATGGGTATTTTCAGACGATTTTCAAAATAAAAATAAAACCCGCTCCTTTATTAAAAATATTTTTAAAAGAGTCATTCAATTTATAAATCGGATGCTACAATTAAAGGATTAGACTCTAAAGCCATGTTCGATTTCTTGACAAAAGAATCATCCCTTCGGAGTCCTGTCAGTGAGTATACAAACACCGCATTGACTCAATCGACGATTCCCGCCGCTGCCTTAACGCAAACGTGAAGATAATACTTGAGAAAGAACAAATGGAAATACAAATTGATATTGAGGAAATTTTGAAGCTTTTATTCTTTGACATTTCACAAGTAGAAACTACGCCATTACTAAAATTGTAACGATACAAGCTTCAACAACGCATTGAAATGATTAAAATTCAAAAATGGTGAAAATATTGCAGTCACAATTCGCAAAATTAAAAAGTTTCCGGACCGTGTTATCTCCCGAAGAGGTGATCACAATTGGCCACCGACATCTTGTGATTTAACACCTGGCGACTTCTTCCTTTGGGGCCACAACAACAGCCTAGCGCCAACAGCCCAGCGTCGATTCAGGATAGAATTCGTGAGGCTATCGAGGACATAGGGCAGCCACTTTCCGATTAGGTTATGGAAAATTTCATGTAAAGGATATGGTCCTGTAAGCGTGGTCGTGGCTGATGTTGTTTCTTATTATTAACTGCATAGCTTCCTCTTTATTATGAAATAAACATCCGATCATTTATCTCATAAAATTTCATTTTTCTTTGAATACAAGATTTTAGCGCTGTCGTAATAAATGCTTTACCTCATAATATCTTTAATCCGATGATTGTCCATAGGAGAATTATTGAACTGGACACTTGAGGAATGACGTGTGTGTATGTATAATAGGGTGTACTGGATTTTTCTAAAGTAAGAACTGCTTTGAACATCTACTTCCCACTGGTGTGGTTCATTGGCTCCAAAAAATTACGTGTTCATTTTGGTTCTATCGTTTACCTCTAAGGCGTGCCAACTGCTGTGTTTTTAGAAATGTGGAAATAGTCGCTTAGTATAGAATCGAACGGCACCAATTTCCCTATCTTACGACTAGTAAAGTGTTGCTGACGTGTCAGAATAGAGAACAGCCTATAGGTCAGTTCATATAATACTTTCGTAAAAATATTACGTTCTGGGTACGTGATATTTTATCATCTGAAGTTGAGAAACAAAGGTCACCCTAGTGACAGACAGTGTGTTTGTGAAAAATAGCTGAAACATATTTTGACAAAAGTTTTAATTTTTGTTTTGCTGGCAAAAGCAACCGTAGGATATGTTGCTTAAAGTACACTGAAATGTCTATATTAAGGTGGGGTAAAAGGCAAATAAAAAGGAATAAATTATAAATATCTTTCAATTATTTATAGTGTTTCATTGATTCGGATTGATGTATAGTTATCACTTGTCAGTAGCGATCACTGTGACCTCAGTATCCGGAGTAGTGAGAACATATCATTTACTTTTATTCTGATAAAAATTAAATATGAAATTAAGGGTAATTTTGTTCAAAAAAACAACATAGTATTTTCAAAATATATTTATAAGAATGTTCTCTTTTTGGATTTTGATGGAAAGCCCTGAAACATGAACACATATCGTCCCCTCAATAAAACAATATACACTATTTTTTTATTGAGAGAACCATATATATTTTAAGTGTAATTGGTTTATTGAGTTTAGAATGAGTTCAAGATCAAAGTGAACAATTTTTAATTAATTAATTTTTTTTTTTTAATATAATTTATTGTTCCAATATTTCGTTGATCATCATGGGTTTATTTGATTTTATTGATACACTTTTCTTTTATTGGTGTATGTTTTCACAGAAAAAGTGATCTTGTCTGTTCGCATTCTGTTATTCAAGCGACCGGAAGCACATTTTGCATTGCTGCAGTTGGCTCCGCATTTGCAAAACATGTGATTCGTAATTGCCAGCGACTCTATGAAAAATGCACCAATAAAGAAATAAAGAATGCCTAAAATAAAGTATTCCCCAAAATAAATGAATAATCCCCCCAAAATCCCGAAACCAAAATTTCCCCAAAAATTCTTGAAAATCCCCCCAAACAATTTATGAAAAATTACCCAATGCAAAATCTCCCAAAATATTATGAAAAATACACCAAAAAAACAACATTATAAAAAAATGGGTTCTATCAGAAATTCGCCAAACAAAATACAAAATTGGTGAATTTTTCGTAATTCTTAAGTAACATTTTTTTTTTGATTTTGGACACTGAAAAATTCCGTTATTTTGGAGATATTTTAATAATTTTTTGATTTATTTTGTGGAATTATTCATTTGGGGCATTCTCAATTTCTTACGTGGATTCTGAAAAATCCATCAAACAATTTATGCAAAATTACCCAATGCAAAATCTCCCAAAATATTATAAAAAATACCCCAAAAAAACAACATTATAAAAAAATGGGCTCTATCAAAAATTCCCCAAACAAAATACAAAATTGGTGAATTTTTCGTAGTTTTTAAGTAACATTCCATTTTTTGTTTTTGGGCCATTTTTTTTTTTTTGTGATATTTTCAAGAATTCAATCATATATAGTCAAAATATCTCATACAAAATCAGGGAGTTTTTCATATTTCAGGTAACATTTCATTTTACAATGAACAATTTCCCAATTTTTTATTTTTGGGGAATTTTTCGTTTTTTTTTTGGGGATATTTTCATAATAGATGTCAATCACATAACGTGCGTGCTCCGGTATTTTTTAATAAATTGTTTTTCCGAATTTTTGAGGAAATTTTGATATTTGGCTTTGGGGAGATTTTTCATTTATTTTGGGGAATTCTCTATTTGGGACATTCTTAATTTCTTGTGACATTTTTCATACGAATTACGCCCCAAAAACAAAAAATTAAATGTTATCTAAAAATTATGAAAAACTCGACAATTTTGTATACGATTTTTTCTGGAGAATTCTTCATTTTTTTGGGGGCATTTTCCATAGAGTCCCTCCGAGTTGTTAAGTGCTGCCAGATAACAGATCATTACATTTTAGCATTTTTATTTTACTCTTTTCTACATGAGAAAACATTCACGTCGGATATCACTGTTTTTGAACCCAGAGGCTTCGGTGGGACCAGTTATACCCTATTCAACTGGAAATCTGAAAAACATCGAATTATTTCAAAAACAGTTAGGTTTTCAACCAGTGTGTCCCTACTACCCCAATACTGGCAAATAAAAACATCTACGTGTTTCTGTCAAAGAATAACCAAAAAAAAAAACACTTATTGTGAATTCAAAGTACTGTGACTTAATGGAACAGTGAGTTTCGTTGAATACATTACCCAAAAAAAAAAAGCTGTTGCTCCACCAATGTATTTATGTCCCTTGTGGATTTTGGCACTTTAGCACTACCAACAAAGTTTGTCTAGCCATGCAAACATCTACGAATTTCTGGGAATACAATGAAATAAAGAACGCCCCAGTGTTCACAACTTTTTCTAATCAACTTTGCCAAGGTGGGATGGAGAAGAATACACAAAACATGTCAGTGGAGAACAGTGGCGCCCGTAGCGCAAAAGAGATTACACAAATCAAAATTCAACTGCAAATACGAGGACTGGCTTACAGTTTAGAAATGATAACTTACCAATTGTGATGAATATTTTAGAGAAAACTGAAAAAATAAATTTAAAAAAAAAAATTAAATTTGTTGTTAAAAACATAAAAAATCTAAAACTGGAAAACAAATTTTTTTTTTAGTTATCAACATTTTTCATCCCACACTTTTTAACTTTAATAACCCTAGCACCTACAAAGCGTAGCACCCATTGCAAACTCTCGTCTCATAGGCTGAACAATTATCAATCATAAGGCATTTAAATTATTCGGTTAAAAAGATGTGATTTTTGCAACGAAAAACCTTAAATGATGACACTGTATGAAGGTTTACGGGTTGCTGCATCTCACTGTAATGCAGAATTTGCCGTTATCATATTGAATTGGCAGAAAGTGTTTAATTTTGGACCTTAGGTTTCTGCTGCAGTCTAGTATATCTGCATGCAAGAAGTAGAACTGAGCCAAAAGGCTAACTGTTCTGATCCGTTTGATCAGGACAACGAATTCGACAATTATATGAATATTTTTCTTTCTCCACCTCTACTTTTAAGGGCAAGTTTTATTTATACCGCCCGTAGATGTTTCATCATTCCATTCCCTTCCCTATAAACATAGTAAATATGCCCATATGACAGTGACCATGTTATCCAGTCTGAATGATATAAGGCATGCCATTGCATTTATTGTTGAAATCCGAAAGTGCATAAAGTGAATTTGGCAACAATTAACTTTGTTTTGCAAATAAATCAACCTCGTTATGGTGAATATACAAATGGATTTTAAAATTTAAATACGCAAAAAATTTGTACATTAAATATTAAACAGCAGTTTTGGTTAACAAACAAAAAAAAAAAAAAAAAAGACGCCAATCGTTTTATATGCAATTGCAAATCGGAATGCATTTGAAAGCGTTCCATTTTTTTGCACATAAATCATCATTAATAAAGGCATTAATTAACAATTAATTAAAAGCATTGTCACGCCTAGTGAATTAATTTAAATGTGAATAATAAACATTTTGCTGTTTGTAATGCATTTATGAGACATCTGTTTATTTTAAGCGGAAAACGTTTATTAAGCTATACACATGGATAGGAGGGTGAAGACAGGAGAATTTGCGTCTTCCGTCCATGCCATAATCGCGGTCAGACGACTACTTAGTATGTCTTAGGTCATGTTATCCATTAAAGGATTCGACCCCAACATTTGGTTCTTATGCAAATACATTTAATCTTTCCTTGAGTGAACTTGTTTATTTTTGACTGGTACAGAATTTAAGTTTATGAATTGTTGGGAATATCGAAATTACAATATGAGCTGGCATCTGGATTACATCTCGTCATAAACAGGTGCTCAAGTATTTAAAAGCGGACAACAATCTGATATCGTAAATATTTACCCCACAGTTACACATGGTAGTAATTGTGCGACAAAACTCAAACACTCAGACTTTTATGCTATTGGCAGATCAAATGCCAACGAAATTTCCTTTGCAATGAAATTTTGACACATGCAGACATTAACAAATGTTACAGTTCCCCCAACAGTTGTATGTCTCAATTTATGGCATAATTTTATAGTGTTATTGTGTTTTAAGTTTTTTTTTTGTATTAAAAACGTTAAATTTTTTTTACAAAAAATAAAAATTTTAAAAAAAATTTGCTAGCTTATAATTTTTCCCAAATGTTGGTTGGCAACATTGTATTCGTTTTACAGCTGCGAACGCAACAATTGCTAAGAGAAGTGACTCTTGCGACGACATTTTTCAAATGAACATGTAAACACTCATTTTTTGTTCAGATGATTTTCGATATTATTCTTTTGTTTCGAAGACAATATGTATACTCAACTGGCAATTAGTTGCAGGTGTAACGGCATGGTTACTTTAATCATAAAATCATAGCAGGTAAATTTTGATTACAATTAGTAATCAATTACATTACTTTAAAAAAGAATTGTATTGATTATATAATCCTCTATTAAACAATTTGTGATAAATAATTTATTACAATTACAAATAATCTAAAAGATTACGATTACATCAAATTACTATAAAATAATCAAAACGAATCAGAACACTCGATTTGCACGAATGGTTGAATTTAATGTGGACACAAATTTGCATGACCGTATTTGTTAATGTTGATAGCACTACTCAACAAAATGGAAAAAATTTTATGTACTCCGGATGCGATAATTTTTTCTGTGTAGATAACCTTGACATGAGCTCGAAAAACGCAATAAAAAATGTTTTTTTCGTTTGGTTTTTGTTTTATTTTTTTTTTTTTAAATTTTAAAAAATTTTTTTTGGTTAATTTGTTTCGTCCGGCATAACTCGGGAACCACTAGCCCGATTTAATTGAATTAAATTTTAAAAAATTTAAAATTACAATGCCCTTAATTCATATATTGTTTTCCTATACAAGCAACAGTTTCCAAGTTAAAAATGAATATATAAAGGAAAAAACTTATTTTTTGCCTAAAGATTTAAATTTTTTTCTTTAAAAAAATCCATAAAAAATCCAAAATGAAAAAAAATGTCAAATCTTATTACTTTTACGTAAAGTCACATAACCTATGAGTAAAATGAGACAAAGATCATGAAAATCGATGCACGCGTTTCGCTTTTATTCGCAATTGAGTAAAGGTATGAATTTCAAAAATTTCAAATTTTCATATATTTTTGTCACCCAACAAATTTTAATTTTTTTTGTAATAAAAAAGAAAAAACCTTACCATAGACAAAGTTGTGCATATGTCGAGCAAATTTTTGAAATTCATACCTTTACTCAATTGCGAATAAAAGCGAAACGCGTGCATCGATTTTCATGATCTTTGTCTCATTTTGCTCATAGGTTATGTGACTTTACGTAAAAGTAATAATATTTGACATTTTTTTTCATATTGGATTTTTATGGATTTTTTAAAAAAAAAAATTTAAATCTTTAGGCAAAAAATAAGTTTTTTCCTTTATATATTCATTTTTAACTTGGAAACTGTTGCTTGTATAGGAAAACAATATATGAACAGATTAAGGGAATTGTAATTTTAATTTTTTAAAATTTAATTCAATTAAATCGGGCTAGTGGTTCCCGAGTTATGCCGGAAGAAACAAATTAACCAAAAAATTTTTTTTAAAATTTAAAAAAAAAAAATAAAACAAAAACCAAACGAAAAAAAATTTTTTTATTGCGTTTTTCGAGCTCATGTCAAGGTTATCTACACAGAAAAAATTATCGCATCCCGAGTACATTTTGACTGTTGACTAGTGTAGCCATTGCTGCTCTATAATCCTTTTTAATCTTAGAAGTGTTTTTCATACGATTAAATAAATAAAAATATTTAACTGTGAATGCGGTAGACTTCAAAATAATCAAAAGTTATCTCCGAGATTAGACAGATTATTTTCTGATTACTTTTGATTATTTATGGAAATCGTAAGTAATTCTGATTATTTGTAATTGTAATCAATTGTAAGTCTTGAGAAAGTGAATGTAATCGTAATTTAAACAAGATTGTAATTTAATTAGTAATTATAACGATTAGTTATCATTACTTAACAGCTATGCATAAAATAAAAAAATAGAACATTACACTCACATAGGTTACTCAGGAAAATCGATTGATCGACATTTTTGCTAAAAAAAAAAATGATAAAAAATTAAGTCGATTTTTGGTGTCTACTTTTTTAGTTTTAATAAAAATATTGCGAAAACTATGATAGTCATGCATTACCATACATTTATTAATACGCATTAATGTAACTACGGCCAGTACATCGTAGCACTTTAGACAATCGCCCTGCTTGATAAAATTTCTGTGATTACCAATATCATCACGATGCTCCGCTCTAAAACAAATCAGTTTTTTGCAATGTTATGCCGCCACCATTGCCAATGACTGAATTGGGCAGACCACGACATTTTTTAATTTCTAAAGAGAATTAATTATGTTGCGATTTAATTTTAATATATTAACTACTTATATACAACATCAATCATCAAAAAAGAATTTAAAATGTTATATCTAAAGTCCGTCTACACTTCCACCTTAAAAAGATTTTATCAAAAAGCTTCGGCTATTTTGAGTCATATCGTCAAACCCGGATTTGCGATTCTTTAAATCTACTAAAGTCGACGTTTGGTTCCAACTGTATAATCCTACTCTCACATATGGACAAGGATGTCAAAGGCGTATTTGTTGGTTCTGGACCGTCAACAAAAGAGGGAATGGTGGTGATAGGGAATAGTAGGATAACCAGATATATTGTCTGCTTTCAGTATGTATAGTGATGTACATATCGCTCCCTAAATACACAAGGATTACAACTCAAAATTCTAACGCATTAAAGCAACTAAAACTAATTGTCTTTAGTTCATCGTGCAGAAGCAAAGCAATTAACATAAAAAGAGACAAAAACTGTATTTTTCCAGTTAAAGAAAATAGTGATGTGAAAGAATTGAAATGTTGAATATATCGCCAATTTTTCCATTCTACATACTGGCCCGCCTAATCTTATTTGACAGACAAATTAATAATTTGAATATGGGCATTTCCGCCGATCCGTACGTTCGCGACCACATGTTTATTGCTATTATTATGAAAACTAAAACTCGATGAAAGCCATCTTTTGTACTAAATATAGAGCTACCAAAATGTTATCGAATCACAAAAAAAAATCGAGAAAAAAGATGTGTTCTATATTTTTTGTACATCAAAAGCGTACGAGCGTACGTTCGCGACCCACGGAAATGGCCATATCTGAAATTATTGAGGGTAGGAGTTTTGGTCGAATGGAAATGTCGTCACAGAAACATTATGTAAAAGGAATAAAACAAATCGATAAAAAAAAGGGTTATTTTTCTTTTAATCAAAAAGATAAATTTGAAATCTGCTCAGAATCATCAGTTGAATCGATTCCACGATGTCCGTATACTTGTCTGTGGTTGGCTGGAAAGGTTTAAATTAAACTCCCGATAGTAATTGTTACCAGATCAAAAGACAATTGCTGTGGAAATTTTTGTAGAAATCTCAATATCGAATTTGCTATCGGTACTAGATACACTTTTCTGGGATATCGAAATTCGTTAAAATTTAACAAATTTTAATCTCCTATAATGAAAAAGATTTAAAAAAACGTTATTAGTTTACTGGGTGGATTAATATTTCAATGTTTTTGGATTCTTGAAAAAACACAACTTCATTACCCGGAGCTGTAAAAAAACCCTAATAAAAGATACGATTTTGAACAAATTTCTGGTCGATATAAGCTTTTGTGTTGTGCAGTACCTCAACGGTTTGGGTATGACAATTGTTTCTGAACCACTATGGGCCACATGTAACGAATGCATAAACTATTACGTTTACCTTACGCAAATCAGAATGACTACTTACTCAGTTCTTCTTACTTTTAATTAAGTTCATTCTGTGCCATTCATTCGGTCGGCCCAGCCACACACAAACAATTCCCCCCAAACTTATCTGTAACCCAGTTCCATCAATTTGTGCCGCAACACTTTTACTTGCTTCAGTTATTTTGCTTTGTAATAGCAATTTCTACAAAAAGAAACATTGTCAATATTGGTTTTCAAGCCGTTGTGTGGACATTGAAATTGAAAAACAATAACCAAAGGCTTACATAAATAAACAGACAAACAAACTTCCAAATAAATATCAAAAACAAGTTAAAATAACTTTTGGGCCATTACTGCCTCCTGCCAGCTCTCAAAGTCCCAAAACGAGTAGAGGATACTTTGGGACATCAGGCTGACTGCCAACAATCTTATCAAGGACTAGCAAGGGAATTTCATCGATAATGGGGTTACTTTGCCAAAGTGAAATATTCGTAAAATGATTTTGTATTGATTGCCGCAGGCATTATTATTTTTTTTGTTTTCCTTATGTACTGCGTACAGCATTTTAAATGATACGTTCCGCACAAGGCGGGGCGGGTGGAAAAATGATACCCTCCCCCCCCCTGACATTTTCATTTTGTTTACATTTCAACTGTGCTTATGGTTTTTATTTTTGTCACTGCCATCATGTTAACTATCAGCTTGATGATTCAATGGAATACACGAAATAAAGAAATAAGAAGGGAAATTAATTAAGACATTCTACCAGATACCCGGCAATATATTGACGGAATCTCATTGCCTTTGAGTTGGATATCAAACACAGCCAAATTAATTTAATGATATCCAACATATTCGCAACACTGCAAACTTTCGCATGTGGGTCATTTCGCCACAAATGTGTACTTGAAATAAGTAACAAAAAGTATTCAAAAGATTTTTTTTCTTAAAAAAAAAAAAATGTTTTGCAACTTTTCCTAGTTTTTTTTATTTTTTTTTTTTTTTATAAAAAATACTTTTTCGTAATAAACATGTTTACTCACAGACAAAATACAAAAAAAAAGAGTTTTTTTTCTGTAAAATTTTACCGCATGCATGCAACCGTTAAATATTCGGTTTGAAACTTTATTTTAAGATTTCGAATATTGAAGGTGTTTTTTTTTTTAGTTTTGGCGAAGAAGAAGGCTTTCCGCAATAAGTTTGAAAAACCTAATTACGAATCCTCCGGGCAGGCATTATCAGCCAAGAGACATGGAAATGAGTCAAATGTTGAAAAAGTCCCGCGAGAAACAAATTGAAACATGCCGTCACTTCGTTGATTATAAAGCCGCCTTCGACAGCCCAGTTTGGTCAAAGCTATACGAAACCTTGTCAGACTTTTGTATCCCAGAGAAACAAGTGCGTCTGTGCAAGATGACTCAACATTGGGAAGGACCTCTGCGCACCCTTCGATGCAAAAACGAGGTCTCTTGCACCCTGCTGCAACGAATTGTGGAGGAAGCAGCAACTATGACCGATATGAACATAGGGAATATGCTTTTGGCGTACATTCACGATATTGACATTATCGGGCGAAACTGACGAGCAGTGACTGCCCCCCCTTTGTAAGGATATAAAATGAGAATCGGCGACAGTAGAACTGGTGACCATACAAATGAAATGGTTGCATCTGCCCGAAAATAATCTCGACAAAGTCTAAGCGGTGTAAATGATGTAGTGTTTCACACATATTGTCAACGTTCAAAAATAATTTTCACCAAACATAATAACAAAAGGAAATTCACATTGAGAGAGACGCAACACTATTATTTGGTATTTTTTCACCTTGATTTTCCCATATGGTCAGCATGACGTTTCAACACTTGTCAACGTTAAATAAAAAAACCTTTTTTAAGTTTGTTACGTTTGCGATTAACTTTGGCATAGGGATGCATTAACCAATTGTAAATTCACTCATTGCAGTCCAAGCGAGAAATAACTGTGGACATACATAAATGCATACTTATGTATGTGTGTGTGTGTGTGTGTGTGCTTGTAACTGTGTGTGGGCATGGCTGTATGTGTGTGGTTCCATACATTTAAATATCCCACTGTATGTCAATCGAATTTCGTTTAACATTTTCCTTATGCAATCCGAGCGGTACGATTGGATTTCTGATAACGCTGGGTGTGTGCGAGTGTATTCCCTACATTTGCACACAAGGACATAAGGACATTTCGTGTATATGTATGCGCTATACTGAATATGCAATGGGACAACATGCAAACGCTTACTGTTGTTACTAATTCAATTTGCCTAAAAGCCATTTGTCGGGCAACATTTTCATTTTAACTTCGTGCACTTTTCACCAATCAAGCGAAAATGTGCCAAATTAAACCTGAAATCAAATTAAGCATCATCGAAGTTGAATGCGAGTATTCTCGTCCACGTCCACGTTTGTTGTATTCTTTTTTTTCGTTTCGTTGTAAATTAACAATGACCACACGAACAGATACGAAATAATAGACTGAGCTGAGGAATAAATTCGAGTATCCTCATGCGTATATTCTTAAATGCGAAAACGACGTTTGGTAGAGACATACCAGCATACAGACATATACAACGTATGTACGTTAATAGCCGTGTTTGATTGGTCTTCTTAGTACTTTAAAGTTATTGCGAAAATTCCTCGATTGTTAAGTTGTTAAGGAAGCATCTGAACTGATACCAAGAGTGGGAAAAGGGTCGTCACCCAACTTCAGTCATGTTTAGGGGGAGGGGGGGTTTATTTTACGATGGGGTGTTTTATTTACGTTTACTTTTAAAAAGCAAAATGGATAACCCGAACTTGGGCTTGTTTTCATGACAGCTGTAATATATTGCCACTGACCTGCATTTCTGCGAACAAGGAGTCAAAACATCATCTAAAGTTGACCAAGAACCCGTTTTGGAAGCTGTTATGAAGCCTCTAAACAATTCCCTGTTTCAAAAGCAGCCATGGACTTTCCAGCACGATTCTGCGCCGGCCCATTAGGCTAAAACGTCCCAGGCCTGGCTTTGAAACAATTTGCCAGCCTTCATTTCCTCTGAAGAATGGCCCTCAGGCAGTCCAGATTTGGATTACAAATTGTGGACGGTTTAAGAGGACAAGGTCTCTTAAGACTGCTTTGGTACGAGCTGTGGTCAATGTTCCAATGGACGAGGTTCGTGCAGCTATTGACGATTGGCCAGTGCGACTTAAGGCGTATGTAAAAGCAAAAGGCGAACATTTCGAATAAGTATATTCTTTTTGGATACAATATAAATCAATAAATATATTAAAAAATATTTGGTCCAAAAACATTCAGTACTTCTTATGCTCGTTGGGCAAGCCATATATTGGAAGTGCGTAGGAAGCATTCAAGTGTTTGGGCTGTTTGAAGCAGTGCAGGAAATACTTCACCCCACTGATCTCGTAAATATTTACCTCAACTACATCCGGCCTTAAATGGAATATAATTCTCATATATATTTGCAGGACCTCCAAAGACATCTTTGCGGTGGTAATGATAGGGGATGGTAGGATATCCAACTCTACTGTCTCCCTACATCATCGACGGAATGTGGGTTGTATATCGCTGTGCTATAGACAGTTTAACGGTGTCTGTTGGTCAGATATCCGTCGTCTGGTCCCTGGCGTTAGAACACTTGGTTGGCCGGACGACGCACTACAGAGAAAATTCGTTCTTCGTATTTCAGCAAGTGTTTTACTGCCTGCTATGATATTATCAAATTTAAGTAAAAAAATAGCATATTTATATTGACTTTTTTTGGTTCTTTATAATTTTTAGATAAATTGTCCATGGTCTTAACAGAATATTTCAAATGTAAAGGTCTTCCTCAGAGTCATATCCTCTATACAGACTTGCATTGTAGGGTCAACACAATGCTAGAATTAATGAATACACAGCAAAATTCAAAGAACCCTTCAAATTGTTTTCCTCAAATTGTGAGGCAAGGACTTCCTCGATTTTACTTTGCAATTTAGAATTTAAGCCAGTAATTTAGCTAGGGATTATCTGACTAATTTTGCAAAGGATAGATTTTATATGGACTTTAATATTCGTGTACTAATCCATTCAAAGGATTCACAGTTTTCTCTGTACAAACTAAAACAAAAACGAATTAAAAGAAGATATACTAATTTGTTGTAGATCTCTATGACACTTACATCATCCTGTATAAAGACCATAATCATATAATTATTTAACCTGCACGGATGTAATTATTTGCATAAAAATAATTTTGTACAAGTGTTTTTTTTTTTGCAAAATATGCAAAGTTAACATTAACCGTAGTTACATTAACCGTAAAACGCATGTGAGTGGTTTGTTGATTTTAAGTTTTCTCTGTATAAAACACTTATTGTGTTCCACCACCTACGGAGTGGGTCCAGCATTTGACAGATGCATTAACTCAACGTGAATTAATGTACTATTATTGTAGAATTGCAGTTATCGTGAAAAATATGTATTCCGGCAAGATAATTTTTTTAGTGATTTTCTAATTGCAACCTGTCAATGAAATCACAGCTGTCAATAAAATGATTATTCTCTCTTTCATAATCAACAGTTGTCAATTATTTTGACTGCTGTCATTTTATTTGAGAGCTGTCATTTTATTTGACGACTGTCATTTTATTTGAGAGCTGTCATTTGATTTGGCAGCTGTCATTTTATTTGTCCGCTGTCATTTTATTTGACAGCTGTCATCTTACTTGACAGCTGTCATTTTACTTGACAGCTGTCATTTTATTTGACCGCTGCATTTTAATTTATTTTGACGTCTGGTTTTTATTTTACAGCTGTCTTTTTATTTTATTTTGACATTTTATTGGACCGCTGTCATTTTATTTTAGTTTGACGGCTGTCATTTTATTTTAAAGCTGTCATTGTATTTTATTTCGCAATGATACATTTTTTAGTGATGTTCTAAGTGCAACTAGTCAATGAAATCACAGCTGTCAATAAAATGATTATTCTCACTTTCATAATCAACAGCTATCAAATTATTTTGACAACTGTCATTTTATTTGACAGCTGTTATTTTGTTTGACAGCTATCATTTTATTTGACAGCTGTCATTTTATTGACAGCTGTAATTTTATTTGGCAGCTGTCATTTTATTGACAGCTGTCATTTCATTTGGCAGCTGTCATTTCATTTGACAGTTTACTAAAAATTTGCGATGCCCTAAAGTAAAGTTAATCTATTTGGCTTCTAAATGGCTTCTAAATGAATACGGAACTATGTTTGTACGTACCCACTTAGTATGTACTTCCGGTTTGTGATATGTACGTGGGTATGTGCAGGTGTACATATGTATATATTACCACTGAACAATTTAACTCACCTACATACACAAACAGTCCCGTATGTGTGTGTGTGAGCGTATAAACATACAAATCATGTAAATAACGGACTCAGCATAATTCGTGATTACAACATTTTGTGTGGATTTATGTGGTTTGGTTTACGTGGTTTTAATTTAATTAATATTTATTTTTCCCTTCTTCTTCATTTTTTTTTTTTTTGTTGGCAATTTTCTATACATCACTCATTTCGAGTATTTATTCACATATGGCCCGCATCGTACTCTGTTAAACATTGATGGTGAACAGAAATTTTGCAGACTTTTATTAATAAAGATATGTATATAAATATACTGGTATAAATCTGTAGCTTGGTGCTAAAAGGGCCAATGTCAAAATGTTCTCTCTTTAGAAAATTGCTAGTGAAGAGTTTAAAAAAAAAAGCATTTAATTACATCTGACAAAAAATAGATTAGAGTTACATTTGTAAAACTGTTAGTTTTGATTTCGACTTTTATAGGTTGATGAAGAAAATAAATCTAATAAAATTTTAACATTTGCCCCTTTAAGGAGCACCACTACACAGAAATATACAGGTATATTTAAAGAAATTTTTCCTCTAGCTGATTTAGACACACAGTAGCTCAAAATTACGATATAGCCTAGAGAGAATCGCAGGTAGAGTTTCTCCTTTCCTGGACTCTTTCATTTCCCGGGAAAACGGGAAAAATACTAGCAAATATAAAAAATACGGGAATTCCCGGGAAGTGTCGCTCAAGACGAACAAAGTTTATTTTGCAGTATGTGTTTATATACATTTAAATATAGTTATTTATTTAAATAAATGAGATCAAAAAAAAAAGAGTTTGTACTACTGCAGCTGAAACAAAAACATAACAAAAAATTATACGTTTCAAAGTATAAATCTTTATACTTGAATAACGGGATATTGACAGGAGGAGGATGCCTAATCACTCTATGGTTGTTAGTTATTAATTAATCAAATGAAGATCTCGCTAAAATCTCTATAAGTATTAACTCTCAATTAGTGAAAAAGAAATCGTAGGTGACGAAACACTAACAATGGGAATATTCTGGTCATTCTCTACGATATCAATTCAACTGACTAAACCTTTAACTGCTGTCATAAATGCAGATCCCGGGAAATTCATGGAATGGAAAATGACCGGGAATTCCCGGGAGAGAAACTCTAATCCCAGGGAATACATTTTTGGCATTGGTGAACTCTGAACCATGAAAGAAGACTACAATGGATCTTTATCTATGAGTAACTTGTGTCACCCCCTGATATTGACTCTGTTTTCGGCTATTTATCGACGTTTACTTAGGCACGCATATAGTTATGGTTCCATACTGAACATTCTAATGAATCCATACCCAACACATGCTGCTGTCATCATGTCCGACCAAAGTAGCGCCTACTTCAACATTTAAAAGTAGATCGACCGTATCTGTGACAACAGCAGCAATGCCAGCACTTGAATTAGCACGACCTCCGCTTTGCATTCTTGAGGGTAATGCCATGGACCCGCTGAATTAAGAAATTCACATTTGCATTTGAGAGAAAAATTCCTTTCTTTGGATCCCCAGCTTTATTATTAGACGTCTATGCCAATCAAAGTCAATCAGGGATTTAAAAATATGAAAATATCGTGTGAAAGTATTATTATTTAATTTTTTTAGGAAATTGTTGATATTACAATCCTGGAAGAAACAATTCGCTGAAGTGCAAATGCAAATTCAGGACCCATTATTCGTTTTTGTTCAGCAGCCATTCAAGACACAATTTTCAACCGGTCATCAATCAGTTTCACTACAATTGATTAATCAGGAGAGTCAGAAGAGATAAAATCAATTTGTAGAGCAATTTCGAGAGCTGCTGTGGAACGAACTGAAGTGTGCATATTACTCGGCCAGGCCGTTTCTTATATTTCTAAATATTCGATTTTGCTTGGGAACAAACTTATTTTAATAATGAGGTTATGCATCGGCATACGTAAGCGTATGCATGTGCACATCGTCAAAATATGCAAATGGCATTTCGTTGATTTGTCGAATAAATATTGTTAAAGTTTAAATAAGTTTTAGATGCTGCACGAACATACTCACATGCACGCACACACACACACTCACACATGTTTAAAATATGCGTTCGGTGCAGCATGAACTATTTACATTTATTCCATTCAATTGTTTTCGTACATATGCTTGTATGTGCAATATTTATGTATATATACATACACATTAACATTCGCACACACACACGCACACACATGCATGCATGCGTATGCATTTATTTATCAACAAAAAATTTGTTGTGAAATGCATTAAGTTTGCATTAGTGTTCATGTTGTGCGGTTTATGTTGATAATTAATGCAAAACAACAGATTGCTCTGTATGATTTTTCACAATAAACTCATTTCGCACCCTCATATACACACGCATGCACACACACAAACACATACACATTTATGCACGCAGCAGACAGTTGAGGTTTACATACACATCTAAATTATTGACATTAAAAGTTTACATAATTTGGCGAACATTTTTATAGATACATTTTTCAGTTTTTTTTTCCCCCCTTTTGGAAAAACAATTCTAATAAAATATTTAAAACCAAAAATAATCAACAGTTTTGGAAAATTACATGGCGGGAGACAAATGATATTCGTTACAAATATAATAAGATAATGTAGTTTGGGAGTCGCCCTTTGGGAAATTCTTAAATAAAACGGCTATGATTTGGGATCTAGAGACTACACTTACTTAGGTTAGTAAGTAGTGTATTTTGTTGACAGTTCTTGCTGCAGGTGGACCATGGAGCATAAGGCGACTTATTATCCCACAGTAGACCAAGGAAAATTGATATCTTAATATATGTTTACTTTATATACAGGGTTTGCCAATAAGAGGTGTTATTTTGAATCACGGGGTATTTCGGTAGCTGTCACTTCTGAAGCTTTTATTCTTTCACATTAGACAAGTAGAAACTACGCCATTACTGAAAGTGGACCGATTCAACAACGCATTGAAATTATTAAAATTCACTACAAAAATGGTGAAAATCTTGCAGTCACAGTTCGCAAAACTAAAGCATTTTTGGGTCGCCGTGAAGCACCTTGTCGGACCGCAATATAGAAATTGGTGGAAAAATTCGAGCTGTTAGGACAAGTTAGTGATGCGAAGAATAAAACCCGGGCACGTCGCCCAAGAACAACTGAGAATGATGCGAAGAATAAAACCCGGGCACGTCGCCCAAGAACAACTGAGAATATTGCTGCTGTAACCCAAAATGTTGAAGAAAATCCAGGTCTGTCCATTCGTCGTCCTTCTTTGGAATTGAACATTCCACAAACGTCATTACACCGTATTTTGCATACAGACTTGGCTCTTAAGACTTATAAAGTTCAATCAACAACGTCGTGTCTTTGCTGATTGGGTCCTTGAAAAGCATAAAAATGATCCGGAATTCCATCGAAAAATCATATTTACTGATCAGGCACATTTCCATCTCGGTGGCTACGTCAACAAGCAAAATTGTCGCATCTGGAGCTCGGAAAACCCCGGAGTTATTGTTGAGAAGCCTCTCCATTCTCAACGTCTGACTGTTTGGTGCGGTTTATGGTCCGGCGTGTTCATTGGACCTTACTTTTTCGAAAATGATGTTGGATCAACACTTACAGTGAATGGATTGCGTTACCGAGAGATGATTAATGATTTTTTATAGTCGGAGTTGGATGATATTGATCTGGACAACGTTTACTTTCTACAAGTCGGCACTACGAGCAACGCAACCATTGCTGTTGTACAGGAAAAGTTTCCGGACTGTGTTATCTCTCGAAGAGATGATCACAATTGGCCACCGAGATCTTGTGATTTAACACCTTGCGACTTCTTCCTTTGGGGCGTCTTCTTCATTAGGAAACTTTCATGAAAACGATATGGTCCTGTATGCGTGACCGTGGTGGCCAGTTGGGTAATGTTGTTTCTCATTACTAACGGCATACCTTCCTCTTTATTATGAAATAAACATCCGATCATTTATCTCAAAAAATTTAATTTTTGTAATTTTTTTTTTATTTTTCCCGCGTTTTTAGCCGATTGTTTGCTAGAACTTTAACAGACTCAAGGCATTTTCATTCGGGTTATCTAATTTTCAATCAATTTTCGACCAGTTTACTATATTCAGTAGAAGTTTTCTTTATCTTCTTTCGAATTTTTGAAAATTTTACCAAGTTTTTCGCACATTTGGCGCGTTTCGTAGATCAATTTCTAATCACTTACTCCTTAAGACTTCTTCATCAGAGCCTTCGATGTTCTAGTGAATTTCGATGTGAACTTAAGCACTTTACGAAATGAATACGTTGACATCTATTCACTCTTATGTGTAAGATCAGAAGAGAGGCAAGAGAAATGGTTTCCAAATTTCATCTTATCCATCGCAGCTTCAATCTCGCTTTGGAAAGCTTTAGAGAATACTTTCGATATTTCGCGAATCCTCGTGAATAAATATTTGAAACAACTCTTCAAACTTCCGGTAATAATAATGAGTTTAGCTCCGAACTGAAATCAATATAATGGGTTATCAATGGTTGTCTCTCGGTCACGGTAGTATACGACGTGATGATTGACCACTTTGACCCGATTTTCGTTTGCGTGTGTATTCCACGATTAACAAAACGTGTGAAAGACAAAACTTATGATTGAAATGCATCAAATTAAAGCTCGAATATTTATTTTTTGAAATGATGACTCAACGACTTTGAATATGCTTTTTATTGACCAACTTGTGCTTAAAATACGATAAACTCAGAAAACTTGAATTTTTCACAAAAAACGGCTTGTGGCACCTCTAAACATTTTCCAAAAAATCTAAAAAAAAATCAAAATTAGTTTACACCATAAGCTACCAAAGTCAGGTTGAGTCAAAACTCCCTACTGAGTTTGGACTCCCTAATGTACACAAATTAATTAAACATTTCTTCGTAGACTTCACAAATGGTACTCACAAATTGATATTTTTAAATAAGAATATTCCTAAATAAGATTATTCCATCGTATATATCCGAACACTTTGTTATATGTTGACATACCTGTAAATAAAAGAAAATACACATTTCATTAATATTTGTTAAAGTGAATCTATTTGAAAAGCTTATTTAATTAGTTCTTCTTTCTGGACAACACTTTTTGAAACAAAATTTCCAAACATTTATTTCTGATTAAATAATTAGTAGACAAGGAATAACTCTAAAAGAATGTAGAACTCTCTCTCTAATATTTGTTAAAATTTTAAAAACTCTTGCTTTCAAAATTAATTTGATTTGTTGTTTATTTTCTTATTAAATATTCCCACTTAAATCAACAATTCCAATAAACATTCTTTCAATAGTTTGAAGGTGGTGTACAAATAGTTGGCGACTTGTAAACCACCTTCAGACTATTGTTTGCATTAGAACTCAAGACCCCATTTTAGATGCAAATGTCTACAATAGCTGCAATTGTTTGTAGTACTCGATGGCAGTCACTGATGTCTATGTACAACACTTGACACATTAATAATTGCTTACGAAGTTTACTTCTCCAACATAGTATGTCTATAAAATCATTAATAATTTCATTTTGGTCTCATTGTCATATTCAAACCTTAACTTGTCATCGTTAACACCAGAAATTGGGCAGAGCAGGAAGTTTAAACTCGTTTTACCAATCCGTCATCTTTAGATGATACGAATATGACCAAAGCGTGTCGTAATCTACTTTCAATGCGGCTAGAGAACTATTAGGGTGAATAGACATATATGCAAGTATGTAAATATATCCAGCAAATCCGTTCTCAATCCGGTCGATGGCCCACTTTGAGAAGCGACTGTACAACTTGTGTTCTACGCATATAACACAGAGTCAAACCCAATTCGGCTCTTTTTGTATGCTTTCTTTCCATTATTTTTTTTTTTTTGTAATCATCCACAGTTTACTGTCCACCGTTTTGGGCAATATTCTTTGGAAAATTATTAGCTCTGTTAACAGTACGCAGTAGCCCATCCTGGACTGCTGTAAAGTATCCCGTGGCATATTGTTCAAAATGATTGACACGGGAATTGCTGTCTGAGGTCGTAAAAATTAACATTTGTACAGACGTATTTATGGGCGCTACACTCACATCTTCATTAGATTAATTTGCTGCGAGAAAAAGTCATTTATATCACTTTACATTTCCGTAAAGTATGTATGTACTTTTTTTTGTGGGTAATTCAACTAAAACGCAACAGTTTGCCTTTATATATTTCACTTAACGTTTACATAATTGTTTTAAACCGTTTTCTACGTGTTTCTCGTTTCTTTTTCTACGTTTGCCAGTTTCTTCTTTTCAAATGTAATTTTCTTTGTTATTCTTTGCCGTTTTATTACATTATTTTCTTACATTAAAAATAAGCCTTAATTTTATTTATGTACTAAAAGCCGACTCGTTTCGTTTGCCAACATACATACATAATAACGTACTTACATAAGTATAGATACATACATACGTATACCTACCGAACGCATGTAATAGAAATAGGCCAATAATGTGGAAACTTACAACTGCTTGTCCCCCACACTCGTACTAACTTTGTTACAGGGTAACATTTACAGTTATTTCTAGAGGTGTACTCGGACAGTGAATAGAAGATTGTGTTAGTTAACTGTACACTCAGAACTATCGCCTTATGATCTCTGCGGTTACGAGGCTGAAGGACAATAAAGGAATTCGCTATTCCCATTCTGTCAGCAACTAAATAGCATAAGTGAATTTATGTTTAAAAAGTTGTCCATCGAGTTCATATCGACAAAGGCTTGGAGTTCAATCGAAAAACTATGTGAAGACACAACATGGAAAAACTAATGTAAAACGTATGTAATTTTGAACTGCGATAAATATGACTTTGACCGAATGGAAATGGACAAATTAACTTTGCCCTTATCATTTGAATGATAGCTAATAAAATATTTTTGGTACGACTTGATCCGTTTTAGCTTCCGAGCAAGCAAATGAGCTGGGTAAACTTGCCCAGAACATACCATATAAAAACACAAAGTTTGAATTGTATGGCAGATACCGAAATGGTTGACGAACGATGCATTCGTTTTGAGGAAATAATTTTTGACGTTGGAAAATTTTCTCAAAAAATTTAAGAAAAAAATCATATTCAAGACAAGAAGTGTTTAATACAAAGGACCATACAGACGCGAGAGCATCAGTAACAGGGTATGGATTCGTAGGGACTAAGAGGTTTTTCTCTAGGATGACAACTGCAGAAAAACCACCAATATTAATGACGCCAATAGTAGCTTTTACAGGAGTAGGAGGAGGAATTCCACTTGGAATTCGACATTGAAAAAAACTACGCTTTTATGTTCCGCGTTTTCGTGTTAACAACTTAATATTCAATGAAATATTTGTTAACCCAATAATGACCAAGATATTATTTAAAAAAAGTTAAATTTTGTAAATAACGGGTCCTGAATTCGAATCCGTTGATATCTTTATGAAATCCTTTTTTCTGTGCCATCCCTGGCTATGAATGTGTTAATTGATTGCAATAAAATTTTGCTCGCGTGTTTTGATTGACAAAGAGAATCACAGGATTCCTAAAGTTAAGTGAAAATCTCCAAAATTGGGATTTCTGCTAAATTTGTTATAGTTTTCACAATTCTGGACAGATACTGAGCCGACGGGGGAACATTGTTAAGAAGGCATAGACACAACAAAATCGGACAACACGGTGGAATGTTTTACTTTGCGAGTGGAGATATTGTGGTTAAATATTGGAATTCGCTTAATAAAATGGTCAACTTCGGAGGGGACTTATCCCAGATTTTTTTGTTCCTCAAGAAAAGCTGTAAATCTGTTGTTTACGTTGACTTTTGTTCTGCGTATATTACACGTTAGGGTGGAGTGAAAACATGTTTTTTTTTTTAATTTGAAAAAGTTAACCTCGGAAAGAGATGTAGTCTGGTGTCCTAATGAGGGGAAAAATAAAGAAAACAATTTTAAAACATTTTTAGTGGTCGCGCCACTCCCTCGAAATTTGGAAATTATCGCTATTTTGCCGTTGATTTTAGAAAAATCCTAAAAATTAACGACTTAACTTATTCGAAATCTAAAAGTTTGAGCTTGTTCAGTGCCCAAACAAAAGTATTTGAGGCAAATATGAGGATAATCGACTAATATTTGTAGCTTTGGTGGCGATTTCATTGTTCAGTCAATTTTCTGAAGAAGGGACGATTTGACTTATTTTACTTTTTGAAATTTTTGAACAATGAGAAAATTTTTTTTAAATTTTTTCATGCCCTTATTTCATTGTTTACGCTATTGCAAACATTTATTGACATAAAACTTTTTAGGATTTTTCTAAAATCAACGCCAAAATAGCGATAATTTCCAAATTTCGAGGGAGAGGCGCGACCCCTAAAATTTTTTTAAAAATTTTTTCTTTATTTTTCCCCTCATTAGGACCCCAGACTACATCTCTTTCCGAGGTTAACTTTTTTTTTTTGAATTTCACTCCACCCTATTACACGTGCATGTGTCGGGGCTCTACTTTATTCGGGAAACCTATGATTTTCTTCCTATATTTGCTATGTAAGGCACAATCGTAAACTTTACACGGGTCTCCTGATAAAAATCGAGTTTTGAGTTGTTACTTGAATAGTGTGGATATGTTTAAGAAAATGTAAACTATTTTTTTATGTTCATAGAAAAAAACTCTGTTAATAAAAAAAATATGTTCGTCCTTTTTTTAAGCAAAAAATCACAAAAATTAGATTTTTTTTATGTTTCAACGACTAAGCTTTTTTCTCATTAAAGATAAAGTCCTGATGTCTTTAGAGATTTTTTTTAATAATTCTATTTCCAAATTAACAATATTTTCTTCATTGTAATTGGGCTTCAAATAGTTTAGTTATAAGCAATAAACTGAACCGCGAGAAGTTAAGGTCACCATTGGATGTACGATGTTTTTTTTTCTTTTTTCGTGAGAAACCCGCAAAGTTATAACATATTTTGGCAATTCTTAACCAACACCAACAGAACCAACAAAAATTTGAATTAATAAAACAATTTCAGAATTTTAATTTTTTCTGAGAACCGTGGCTTCTAACTTTGAACCCTTATATCGGGTTAGCCCCACTGGCTCCGTCTTGAAGACTTAAGCATGAAAACACTTGAGCTAGGTCTGATTGGAAATTCAATCAAATCGTAAAAGCCGACTACAATTGGAAGATTGATTTCCAAAGCATTTTTCGAATTCACCCACTGTGGGCTGACAGTTAAATTGATCATCTGTAGCGATGGATTCATAATAGACAGGCAGCGAGATTTTCACATATGAATTAGAATGTGATTCGGATAAAATATACGGATGAACACCCTGCCGCTCGTAACACAACGGTAGAGGATCTAGCAAGGACAGTTTTCTGGAGAAAAGTCGAAAAATGTAGAAGAAAAAATTGTAGAGGAGAATGGACACCGAACGTTTTATCAAAAAGTCATCAACATATTGGCGGGCCCAGCTATGGAATGAAATCTTGGACAGATGAAAAATCTAGTGACAGATGCAACAAATGTAATGAAAATAAATACTTGTCCAACCTAGAAACGCCATTAGAGAAGTTGGCACATTATTTTTTTATTATTTTTTTTTAATAAAAAAATTCGGAATTTTTAAAAAAAAAATGATTTTTTATGGTATGATCTGTTGGACAGATGCAACAAATGTAATGAGAATAAATACTTGTCCAATCTAGAAACGACATTAGAAAAGTTGGCACTATCTTTTTTTTAATAAAAAAAAATTCTGAATTTTTAAAAAAAAAAAAATATTTTTTATCTAAAAAATTTAAATTTTTTTATCTAAAACTTAATTTTTTTTTATCAAAAATTTTAATTTTTTTTCTAAATTTTAATTTTTTTTCTTAATTTTAATTTTTTTTCTAAAATTTACATTTTTTATCTGACATTTAAATTTTTTAAAAAAATTTATTTTTTATCTGAAATTAAAATTTTTTAAAAACATTTATTTTTCATCTAAAATTTTTTTTTTTTTTTAAAGAAAATCAAAATTATTGATATCTATAGCAAATGAAAAAACTATGCAGAAATGTACGTTATTAATTGTTTGAATGACATATCACTCCAATAAAGAGCGCACCGTTCCCTTATGGAACTGTATAAACTACATGAACTGGATCCTATTGTTTAAAGTCAGCTCCGAACGGTTTAATAAATTGTACATTACTTAGTGAGAACTACCACGATCAAACAACCAAACAAATAATGAGAAAATAGCACAACAAATTTTAAATATTTGAAAATGTCATTACAAATTTTAATGAAATTTTTCACTTTTTTCATACGAAAAATTTACTTGGTGTTCAGCACACCTCCAGCCGATCTTAGAGATTTTGAGCTGAGGGCTTTATTTAACAGTGGCTATACCAAACAAAGCAATCCTTTGGATTGAGTCTAATGCCGGGCTACGCACCGGAACAAACTGTTTGGTCTATTGTTATGAGTGTAGGATTTTCTGAAAATGTTCAGAGTATTACGAATTATCTCCAAGCACTTGTACACGGAACACCGCTAAAAGCCATGTGAAGCCACTACACCACGGTTTATTCGTACTTATCTCGGCAAAGTGCCGTACCCATGTCTATTGCTGCGAATAGAAATAATTTTTCCCCGTTGTCGGTTTTCGCTATCTCTCTCTCTCTCGCCTACTTTGTGTGTTTTTCTTCTTTTTCTTATTCAACTCGTCCTTCCGGCCCATTGTATTGTCTTTGGCATAATGAATGAAGTTATTTTCTTGTGCCTGGTGTCACATAATTTAATTTAAACTTTAGGTATTTCTTGGGTCTATTTGGAGTGCAAACGAATGTTCTGTAACGCGACATTCACAATCAGACGCATTGTTAGCTGGCGTACGTACCACTCGTCCTTTGTTCTCCTCATTTCATTCAATTACAATTGTACAGAAACAAAAAAAAAAAACGAAAACAGAAACGCCAGCAACAACAACAACAACAGAATCGCTGTGCGGAATATTTGAATGCTCCGCTTGGCGGTCCTGGTCGCCCCATTCATTTCAAGCAACCACCTTTAATGGCGTTTTAAGTAAGAACCAAATGCTTTTAATGCACTGTATTTAATGAGTCAATTCGGTATCTTTTTTTTGGGAATATAATTTACAATCTCTCTTCGTTTTTTTTTTTTTGTAAGTGTCTGCGGCGTCTGTTTTTCTTTCGTGTGCCTTTTCGTTTATGATTAGTAGGGGAAGCAGGGGTGATTTCAAGGTTTTAGGTAAAATTAGAATTTAATGCGTTTGCAGCAAATTGTAATTACTAAATTTTAAAGTGATAATTGAAATTTATTCGCAGCTTTTCTTTAGGGTAAATCGAGTGAACATTTTGTATTTAAATATTATCCTTTTGCTCATTTTATAATTTTGCATATACGGGAACTTTTTTTTTAAAAAAATATTTTAAGTCTACTTTTTAAAAAATATGTTAAGTCTCCTTTCTTACAATTAATCACTCCATGGAAATACAATTTTGGATTTCTAGTGTAAAATCGCTTATTTTAAGTTCCTCGCCCTACATAAAATGAATATTTCTGAACTAGGAAATCAAAATGCAAGGAGCCGCTCCAAAACGATTGTGGGATTTTGCAGTTTTTAGCGAGGTTTTCAAAAGTAATACTGACAATATAGAAAAACGCTGTGCCGGAGGAACAGAAAACAGAACAGTGAGATGTTTTCCCAAAACTCAAACAACCGAACCGATGCTCTTACTTTTTATATTTTTTGCGGTTTACACGTTTCGGTTGACGGACAAAGAAAATCATATGGTTCGGTTTAAAACTGGTTCGGGTTCGGTGCGATATGCATCTCTGCATTGAGGAAGCAATTCGACCAAGATCTCTAGACAGAGTATACTTGTAATGTTAAAAAAATATCGAGAGTTTTTAACATCCGTGGGCTACGTGTATTTGATTTTTAATATTTTTGTAGGGTTATTTTGGTACTCATGTCCCTTACTTATGCTGACAAGGTCGGCCATTTTGAATGTTTAGTTAATTTTTGACAGCTCTTGTGCTTGGATGTGTTTTAACTTGTCTTCAAATTTGTTTCTACATCAGAAAAGGATCACAGAATCTGCATCAAATTTTGTATGAAAAACAAAATAAAGTGCGATGACGCATTCCGAATGTTGAAGCTACCTAAAGCAACGTTCATCGGTGGTACAAAATGTTCTTAGAGGGCCAAGAAGATGCGATGGACGAACAACATGCCGAACACGTCAACAACAGACAAAAACATTGATAAAGTGAATTAAATAATATTGGCCAATCGACGAATTACCATTAGAGAAGCTGCTGACGATTTAAACATATCGATTGGCTCGTGCATGAGCTCGTGAATTTGGTCCAAAAACAGCATCGCGTTAAAATTGCTCAGGAGATGTTGAACTCGGTCCGTGGCGACCCAAATTTGCTCCAGAGGATCATAACTGGTGACGAATTATGGGCTCATGGTTACGACGTGGAAACTAAAGCACAATCATTCCAATGGAAGCTTTTCGCATAAACCAAGATGATTATTTGAAGTGCTTCGAGGATCGAAAAAACCGTTGGCAGAAGTGTATTATATCCGAGGGGAATTACTTTGAAGGGGACAACATAGATAATCATGAATAAATAAATACTTTTTGAAAAAATACAAATGAAGAATTCCCAAAAATAGACGAAAAAGGAAAACATGAAAATTTCAACAAAAAATTCTGAAAAGTTCAACAATTAATTTATGAAAAATTCCCTAATGAATGTAATTTTTTTTTTGTTTATTTTGCATATGATAAATGACCCAACAATGAAAAATTAAATATTATCTTAAAATTATATTTTCTTTGGGCATACCTAAAAATTTTAGGCTTTTTTGATGAAGCCGGGGTTTTGTAGGTTATACAAAAATTCTGCTCTCTAAATGTAGAAAAAGGCTTGAATAAAATATGCAGCAGAGATTAGGATGACATATTTATGTCACAGAGGCCATTACACCACTTTATCCGCACATGTTCGTGCGCTGCTTGTTCTGATTTAACAACAATCCAGTGTTGAACTCAACACACAATCCTTGAAGTTGTACGACTATTGTAGTATGCTTTCATTGCAGAATGTCTGTCTTGTTCCTACTGTTTTCCTTAAATTTCTTCTTCAATTTTTTTATACCCCCGCAAACAATGATCCGAATGGCAAGCGGATATCTTGCCTTTTAGACAACATGCTGTTTTTCCTTGTGCTCGATTAGACAAGCCAACGTTGCTGAACTCCGGCTGTCGTCAAAATATTTTGAAATTTATGACAGAAATTTCTTGTAAAACATATTTTTATGTGCAACTTAGACAGAGGTAGTCGAGGTAGACCAACCAAACCGAAGCCAATGAATACAAGCAAATTGGAAGGAGGAATAACGGAATGTACAAGAAGGAATCAAAAAAAAACTACACTGGAAATGAAAACAAAAACACTGCTGCTGGTTGACAATACAAATAACAAAAGTTTAGTTTCTGATATTTATTCCTTATTAGACCGGAACCGAAAAACAAAAGAAGACATTTCACTCGAATGTCATGTAAGTCACATTTCCAGACCATTTTTTTCTGATTACAAAATATGAGCAATTTGGAAGGTGGGGGAGTGCTGTGTTACTCCTTTATATTTGTTGTTTTTTTCCCCTGAGTTAGCAATTATGTACGACATATTTAAAATGTTTTTTTTTTCTACGTCTGATGTGGTCATTTAGGGGAAAAACTGGCTGAATTGTTATAGGAAAATATTCGGAAACTGTAGACCATTCTTCGGTCAAAACAATGCTTTGAATGTTTTTTTTTTTTAGGAAAGTGCGGAAACGAAACTACAACATATTTTCATATTTCTCAGGTAAGAATATGTATAAATGTATAACAAAAAATTACAATCGATAAAATTAAATGATAAGAAAGATTTAGATATACACGTTTTTGTCCGTCTAAAAAATTGTGGTTAATAACGAAAAGTAGTGTTATTTAACAAAAACGTGTAGAAACAGTATGAGTTTATTTCTATCGAAATCGTGTAAAAACAGGATTAATAATAATAATTGTAATATTGCCAATAAAATCAAGAATTAGAAATAAATGGTTTGCAAAACTAATCAAATATTAAAAAGAATTCACTCTAATATTAAGCGGACATTGAAGATAATTTATAATTTTTTTTTTTATTCGATTGTATATCTTTGTATTTGGCCTTTTTAACGTTAATATGAACTAATATTGTATTTATTTAAGCCCGTTACATAAATAAAAAATTAGTTCATATAAATTATACAGATTTATCGGACAAATATGGAGTAGAATTTGATCCGATACCAAATAACGAACGACATCTTCATGGTAGAATGGAGCGAAAGCTTATTGATTGAGATATAGTTAATTCACTATATATTTAAATGGCTTCCTGGCCATGAATGACTTCCTAAAGTGTAAACACAATCTGGAATTGTAATAGACTGTAACGATGAGTTTACACTCGAAATTAAGATTGGAAAATCCAATATAGTCCAGATGATAACAAATTAATTCTGAATGTATGTAGATATCTACTATAACGAAATAAGAATAAAAATATTTTGGCCGAAATATTCGCTGATTTTTGAATTACAGTCATCGACATCGACAGAGGACATAAATCGGAATCTGACGCTGTCATTCTTTTTTTGTCTCAACTAAGAATTTTCGAATTTATTATGCAGCCCTCACACGTTACAACTGGTTGTAAAGGGTTTTCCAACCAGAGGTGTTATTTTGAATAACACCTCTGGTTGGAAAGCTGTCACTTTTAAAGCTTTTATCTTAATATATATTTACCCTCGACACTGATTCACTGATTCACTGATACACTGATACACCGATACACTGATTCCCTGATTCAAAAATTTTTCCACAAAATTTTTTTTTTCAACAAAATTTTTTTTTTTCACCAAAAATTTTTTTTTTCCACAAAATTTTTTTTTTCAGCAAAAATTTTTTTTTCAACAAAAATTTTTTTTTCTTCCACAAATTTTTTTTTTTCAACAACATTTTTTTTTTCAACAAACATTTTTTTTCCACAAATTTTATTTTTTTTCCACAAATTTTATTTTTTTTCGAATTTTTTTTTTACAAAATAGTTTTCTCAAAATATTTTTTACAAAATTTTTAAAATTAAGTAACAAATACTTTCTCAAGCAAATTAAAAGACCTGGTTGTCACACTGATCAAAATTCACATGTTACATAGGATTGCCAAAGTTAATACAGTACATTAATTAAAAGAACATTTGACCTAATGTCTTATCCATACCATTAAACGTCATATAAATTTCAGCCGAAGGTTGGTATTGGTGTCAGTGGTGACGGGATTATCAAACCCTGATTAAAAAACTTGTTGGTAACCTCTAGCAGAGTTCAGATTCTCAAAGTCCCCGAAATTTGATCCTATTATTTGAATTAACTCTTCATTGCCTTTCCTGCGAATTTGAGTATATGCAAGAAATCAATTATTCTTCCAAATCCGACAGTTATTTCATTACATGTCACACACTATCCACCAGCAAAATGTAGTAAATAATTATTTTAAAATGCACATAATTTACTTTAAATCACCATTGTTCTCATTTATTCGTGGATTTGTAAAGACTCAATTGTGTGTGACCAAATTAAGTTCATACCTCACTTTCCTATGACGACCAACAGCCAACAAACCCGGCAACCAAACGTCTGCAGTCTGTGTCACACGAACAGCACGCTGGTCCTACCTAGAGAAAAACCCGTCCGATGGGACGATGAGTAGGCAAAATATCCATGAGAAACCACTGAAATATGAAATGCAACCTTAGTAACGCAACCCACACGTTCGAGTGCAATTGTTAAAATGTACTTATGAAAGGATACCCTCCCCTCAGACCGTGCCCGGCAAGTTCAACTCATGTGAGCTCCGACAGCCATCCGTTCTATTGTGAGCGACGAAGAAGACGGTTGAAAGCCCTTTCAAAACAGAGAAGCTTTAGTCTAGAAAAAGGGCAAAACAAAGAACAGGAGTAGCAGCAAAAGCAAAAAAAAAAAAACGATAAGTATAAAATATAAAGTTCATTTCAGTAACATAATAAAATTGTCGTCTACGTAAAGCGTTGGAGGAGGCGACAGTGTCGGGAACAATGCCGCAAACTGTGAATGGTAATAGAGTTTTATTGTTAATTGCGGTAAGGGCGCAAAAAAAAACGTAATGAATAAATGACTGAACGTAGAAAAAATGGAGAGGTTAGAAATGAATTAAAATTATTTGTTTTACTTGTGTGGTTGCACGATCTGAGTGGTTTAATTATGTTCTACTTCCCAAATCAAAACAAGGTTGAATGGCTGAACGTTCTGTGGGTGAATTTGTAGAAAATACAAAGCCACTTGTTGATTTATTAAGTAGATTCGAGGGGAGGTCAAAACGACAGAGCTGTTTGCGAGCTGCACGGTACTAATTATTTTTATTACCAAAATTGGGTTTCGTGGTATGAGGTTGAATGCTAACTCTTGCAAATAAAAAATATTTTCGAAGGAGATCTTAATGATGTGGCAAATATGTTGAGGTACCCTTAAACAGAGAGAGAATATTTCTTAATAAAAAAAATTAATTTTCATATGAAGGTTTTTGTCCCCTTTCTTATGTACGATGAGTTTCCAATCATCAGCGATGCTTTCACACTTTCAGATTCTACAGACTAGCTGTGCATGCACCTTATCATAATTTGCTATTAGCAGAAGGAATTTTTTGAAGCTCGCTTGATTCCGCAAGGTTTGTCATAGACAATATTAATATTTGTCTATTCATTTTATGAACTATATCTTGTGAACTTTTTTCATATAAAAAATGTAAACATTGCTTTGGTTAAAAAAAATGTTTGGGGTGTTGATACAATTGAATGCAAACCATCGTGTAGGCTACATACGATTTATTCCGTGAAAGAAACTGTTTCTTCTTTTTAAGATTTAGCAAAAATTCCGAAATTCTGGAAATTTTCCAAAGCCCACTTCTTTAGAAGCTATCTTAGATCTTGTAAGGAAAAGCAATGTCCTTCTCTACATTCTCATCAAAACTATTTATGTGGCCTGCAATACATGTATTTTGTTATTCACATTAACAGTTCGAAGAATGTTAGTATTTTTATACAAAAAAAAAATATATATAACCGTTTCTTTGTAAGTTTTCTGCCTTTGTGTGCTTTCACCTTTACCGTAAACTATGCTTTCTTTAACACAAAGACGGTAAAATGATTTCCAAAATAACTTATAAAAGATTTTTCTTTTGAGAAATCATCAGATCTGTCTTTAGCATTTGTATACGAGGTAAATACCAAAAATGTTTGGAAAAGCATGACAACCAGAACTGCAAAAAAAAACTGATATTAAAATGTTCGAATTCTTCATTCCGAGTCTGTTTCAACCCACATACTTATCACTCCACCTCATTCTTTTCAACTTAAACTACATGTTTTGTGGTGGTTAAGGAAATCACATCGTTAGCAAGGCCACCAATTATAAAACTGTCATTGCCGACCTCGTAACCATGAGCTGATGTGTCCTTTCTCGTGTAGCAAGAACACATGTCAAAAGTTAAATAGATCCAGTGTAGTTGCCACAGAAACTCATACATGTGACATTTGGCTTAATCTAAATATGCTAATTTTAACGAAATACGAAAAACTTTAGACACATCACAAACATAGACACGATTCGCAAAAGATGGGCGTACAAAAGGAATGATGGAATGTTTAGGTTTAAACCAATATGCATGACTGTACATGAATTAGTCTGTTAACTCAATCATATACTTGGAGAGGTACAAATTAATGGACAGTTCAATACTTGTCTTTTGTACATATTTAGAATGGATTCAAATCCATATACGGTGGCACTTGCATAAGTCGAATTTTTTTTTTTTAATCAAAGCAATTTTATATGTAATTCCACAACTCAATAACTCCGTAAGTTTTCTACGGGACAATGGTGATTCGAGTTATCGAAGTTTGACTGTATTTCGATACAAAAATTCAGTCAAAGAGAAATTTGTGTTTATTCCGAACAAGTTGGTTTTTTATCAAAACGTCTTCTTACCGTTCAAATCTGCCGAAACTGATGGAAAAT
Organism: Hydrotaea cyrtoneurina; assembly: GCA_958296145.1. Taxonomy (NCBI): domain Eukaryota; kingdom Metazoa; phylum Arthropoda; class Insecta; order Diptera; family Muscidae; genus Hydrotaea; species Hydrotaea cyrtoneurina. The sequence goes on along the minus strand of OY282513.1, from coordinate 53,213,730 downwards.
GCTATACGTTACATATCCTTCAATCTTTCCGAAATTCTCATTCTCATCCGTGCATGAAGGATGTCTTTGGCCTTTGGTGTTCTCTGTGTATGAAAATAATTTCTCCATCAGAATTTGGTAAGAAATTGCAAGAGATAGAAGCGAGAGTTATACTACAAAGACGTACATTATTTATATAGACTTGATACGGAAACTTCGTTTCAAAAATTCCTTCCCCTATCTTTGAGTCGAAATCTGCTTTATAATCGTTGAAACGATGATTATGAATCGTTTTGTTTCTCATGCGTCTTTTCCAGGATTTGATGAACTGTGAAGATTTCTTCGACAGATTATTTGTTTGGCCTTCTACACATAAACTGGAGGAGTAAAAACGTACGTTTTTTTAATTTGAAAATTTCACTCTCGGAAACATATGAGTGTGAAACTTTAATTTTTTTTTTCCTTTATTTTTCCGTTTTTGCGATTGCAAAGTGCGTCTTTTTTTCGAGTGTGACTTTTTTTTATTTTACTGGTTATTGTCCTAATTTGTGAGGTTCCTATCTTCCGGCATACATGTATTCTTCCAGATGGTGCAGACTAGCTGGTGCTCATGCCACATCAGCTCATCTCCTCTGGTCTTGCACAGATCTGCCGGTATTGCGTCGGACACGTGCAGCCTTCTTTCTGCTTTGAAGTCATATGGGATATGGGGGACATTCAACACCATCTTCTATGATTGGTAGAGGGATACTTTCGTTATAGCTAACTTCGGTAGCTAACAAGCTGGAGAAATGATACTTCCAAATCCTCGGAGCATTATCAATATCAGACTAGATTTCATAGTACGGAAAGTCTCGCTTCGCGAAAGGTATTTTCATTTTTATCTCTCACACTCAGAGACAAAAAAAAATAATTCTCGTGAAAGTAATTTTTATCTACGAAAGTTATCTTTTTTATCTTTCATGAGTGATCAATACATGCTTTAAAAGTATTGCTCTCTCTAACGAAAGAGAAGAAAAGATAACACTCACTCATAAAAATAACTTTCACGAGAGTTTTGTTTTACATTCTGAGTGCGAAAGTTAATTAAAGATAAATATTAAAGAGAGCACGCGTGAGACAAGAAATATAAAAATACTTGTGTTTGGAAATTGACGCAGGTCAGTTTCTTCTATTGTTTTGTTTGAAGCAGTTGAAAAAAATGGGTCGTAAGAAGTGCTTCGAATAGAATTGCAATAGAATTGCTTTATTGTTATTTTTGATTTAATTTTTTGGTTTGAAAACAATAAAAAAGAAAAAAAAAATTATCCGCTGAAAGTTTAATTATTTGTTATACATATTTTCGTCCCAAAGGGACGTTGTAAAGGGATTTCCTAAAAATGCAGTTGATGACGAATATTTTTTCTAATGATTAAACTCATGAATGAGAATTAATTTCTAATGAGTAGATATAACTCTCGCGCGAGTGCTCGGTAGATAAATCTCGTGAGTGAAAAAAATAATTGTTCTCTTCATATTTTAAATTACTTTCACGAGAAAAAAATATTTATCTTGAGAAAAATTTATATTTATCTTTGAGGAGAACAATTTTTTTCTCATAAGGTATTTTTCTCTTGTGAAGAGAATAAAAATTGAGTACTCTCCGTACTATGCTAGATTTTTCTGTGATGACCAGATTGGCAGATCTATCGCGTTCCGCATCCATATCAGGCTAGGTTGATGCATTTCATCACCTGGAATGAGACGAAGTTGTCGTTGTATCAGATCAGTGCAAGGGATGTCAATATCCTAACAACAGTCGGTTAAATTCACGGTAGCTCCAGCTCTCGCAAGTGTATTAGCCGTACAATTATCAACTATGTCCCTATGGGCAGGAACCCATGTATAAGGTTAACCAACGAATGTCTCTCTATCTCATCAGAGACACCAGGCATTCTGGAGCGCATATTTTCCAGGGCATTACGGTCCGCCTTGCTGTCAGTAAATATGAAGATGTCCCAGGATGACATCGCATTTCGGCCTGCATTGTACTGCAATGGTCCGGTAGTTTAAGGTTCGTATCCTGGTTAAAAATCAAACAATTTTCAGAGTCCGTTTTCAACCTCGTAAGTACCGTAGACTATTCGAGAAAGACAGTAATTTCAGAGAAATGTACAACTTATCCAGAAAAAGTAAATTTCCGTTTGTAACCGTTTTGAATAGTTCAAGCCGGTTTTAAATAGTTCACGTAAAAAATGTCGAAGAAATCAAATAGCAATTAAATAATTTTCCTTGATATTATTTCTTTGCCGCAGCTAAAATGCTGTGACGTTATCCTCAAACTTTCAGAGGTTATCAGTATTTATTTTATGAAGTGCAAATGTAAGTTTATATGTGGACTTGCCAATGTCGTTACGAATCAACGTACATTGCCAGTTGCCATCATGCCAATGCAGCATCACTCGACGCCCGAAATTGCAGGCTCACATGTGTGTGTGAAGTCTTCTGGTCGATGCGGCGAACAATAGCATGAATCCTTATGAAGGACCATATGAAATACAAAGAAAAATTGTTTAAAAATTACTTTTCAGTCACTAAAACATACAACACAACGTTTAACTACACATTCGTGCGTACATTAACAAACAGTGAATGATATGACAAAGCCATTATAAAAACCAAAATAAAAGGATATGCGTCTGTACGTACGAAGGATAGCGAAAACAAAAAAACCGGCATGTGCATGTGTGTGTATTTATTTTATATAAAATTTACTCCTTTTTTGAGAACGTCTGTGTGCGTGGGGGAGTGGGAGTGGGAGTGTGCAGCTGTGTACGTATGCAGGAGGGCCAAAGAAAAATGAAATGTCTAGAATGTTAAGAATATTTTCTAAAATAACCTCCGGATATCAACTGACAATAAACTTTCATCTTTTGTCATTTTATTTATTGTTCTCAGCATTTGTCGTTGGGTGGCACAAACTTTTACGTACACACGTATCCTAACATCCTCATAATCATCGGCATCATACCTCACACCAAAACACACACGCCCACTGCATATCCTGGTATTCTCAGTTACAGTCACATAACTAATACACACACGTTCGCACGCACACCACACACATGCACTATGTACATTGTGAAAATTCTTTAATTAATAACTAAGCAAATAATCATCAAAAGATTAAGGTTTTATTAAAAAAAAAAAGGATATTTTATCAAGAAATAAAGGAGAACTTCTGATGGCACCCATACAATCACACATGTGTGTTTAATGAGGATAACCTTTGAATGTGGTTACTGGCAACATCGTACCCATTCCACCCCACCCACACAGTGTTGCCAGTTTTGCATTTCTAATGATTTTCTATATTTTTGTCTTTGACACTTTTTTTTTAAATAAATGCCAAGTGAAATCTAGCATTGTTTCCTTTCATTTTCAATTAAACATATATTTTGGTTTGAATTTTTGAATTCAACTGATTTCAGCTGCAGAAATTTAGAACCATGCGAAAAAAGACAGATCTGTTGCCCAGAGGGCACAATAACCCTAAAATGATATTTAATTATACGAATCACTGATTAAATAATGGTATAATTAGTTAGTTGTACTCTCTAATAAGCGGACACCTAAGGGACTGAGAATTTTGTTCGCATCATGAGACATGTACACAAGACGACTGAAGCGGAATGGTACTGAAAAAAGTGTCCGGTTATGAGAGGTGTCCGCAAGGAGACAGTACACTATTCACAAAATTCCAGTTAAGCGAAGGCATTTTCATATGAAATTTAAATTTTGAGTACAAAACGTTTTCCAGTTATCCGATATTTCCAGTTAGTCGGAGTTTCCAGTACTCAAATTGACTAGTTTTAAAAGACGACAAAAGCTAAAAAGAAGATCCAGATTTATTTTTGTAATCAGATTCTGGCAACACTGCACTCACATAGTCACAGCAATAGGAAGATAGAGTGAGAGAAATGTACGCACTTACTTTCTGTGAAAAAAATATAGTCGGCACGCGTGTCAATGCCTGACAATAATAAACTTTTTACTTTTTCCATTGACTCGTGACGAGGGGTCTGAAAGGAACTAACTACAAATTCTCCAAGTATTTTAAAGTAAAGTAAAAGTCGTCTGCAATTTTCTATAATTTAATAGAAACATATGTCTTTTAATTTCTACAATTTGACTGAATATGTTTGCGAAATTTGTTTATTTTGGCACAGGATCCAATCGAGATGATTTTGGGTAATATGCAGACCAACATAGGAATGTGATACATTCTACTGGAATGAAGGATTCAAGTAGAATTTTTCAAGTAGATATTTTTGTCTGGGTTTCTACAACACATTTTAACACACAATTCGAAAATTTTATATCGGTTGCTTTATTGAAGGTTTTTTTTTTAGTTTAATTTGTTTCAAAACGATATGTAAACGAATTTTCTTGATTCTAAACAAAGTATATTTACTTTTTGAGCCACTTCCTGTCAGTGGTGCCAGACAATATTTTGGGAAACAAATTTGCATTATAAAATCGCAAAGTGGCCTCGATAGCCTCACGAAGTCTATCTTTGAGGTCGTGAACGTTGGCGTAGACCTTATCTTTCACGTGGAAGAAGTCACAAGGTGTTAAATCACAAGATCTCGGTGGCCAATTGTGATCACCTCTTCGAGAGATAACACGGTCCGGTGAGACAATTTTGCTTGTGGACGTAGCCACCGAGGTGGAAATGGGCCTCATCACTTTAGGCTACAGCAGCAATATTCTCTGTTGTTCTTGAGCACCGTGCACGGGTTTTATTCTTTACATCACCAACATGTCCCAACAGCTCGAATTTTTCCACCAATTTCTGTATTGCGGTCCGACAAAGTGCTTCACGACGACCCAAAAATGCTTTAGTTTTGCGAACTGTTACTGCAGGATTTTCACCATTTTTGTAGTGAATTTTATTAATTTCAATGCGTTGTTGAAGCGTGTATCGTTCCATTTATAGTAATGGTGTAGTTTATAGTTGTCAGATGTCAAGTAATAAAAGCTTCAAAAATTACAACTACCGAAATAACGGGAGATTCAAAATAACATCTCTTGTTGGAGAACCCTGTACATTAAATTTATATTAAAAAAAAAATATTTTTTTTTTTGAAAAAATTCGCAAATTTCATAAGTATTTAAAAAGTATTTAAAAATAGACCATTTTTGTAATAATCGTAAAATATTTATGTATTGGCGTGTGTTGCCATATGTCCAAACAAGAATTCCAGCCCGCCCAAATATTATTTTTTTTTTTATTTGTCAGAATATTTTATTTATATAAAAAGACGATCCTGAAAATGTCATCAACAAATTTCCAATATATAAATTTCTGGAAATTAATATGAACCGTTTTGGTAAATAGTTTCAAAAAAAATTTGTTATGTTCAGTTCAAGTTGATTTTGGGTATGGCATGAATCTTCCAACATCAATGCTTCTCCCTTTCGGCTTTTGCTGCATTGTTTGCCAGTAATAGGCCGTGAGGTGTACACTAGGGCGTTTCACAAAAGACGTTTTTTCTGATTTTTCCAACTCTTGAAGCGCAATATTGAAGTTTGTGATTTAAGAGAATTTTGAAATTTTTTTTGGATTTTTTGAAGATGGGTACGTGGTCACTGAAATCGATTTTATCAAAAAAATGAGGTTATGGAGAACAATTTTTAATATTAGTTTTTTCTGGTGCTTTTTCTTCATAAAACTAAACAATTCTCTTCTTAATGATCCGATCCCACAACAAAAAAATGATTGATGTGAAAAATTATTATATTAAGGACCACTTTGATAGTCTTAAAAGTACAAAATTATGTTTTTATAGATTTCAAACCTCAATAACTTTAAAAGTTTTCAACATTTTTTCAAGATGAAAAATGCGTTAGAAAGGTCTTTAAATTACCTTCGGTATATAGGTTTCTTTTCACTTGCGGGAGAAATATAAGAAAAAAATTTAAGTTTGAGAATTTTTTTTTTTTATTTTTCCAATTTTATAAAAATTAAAAGAATTTCATTAAGTTTCGTTCTTGGTTAAGTAAAAAAAAAAACATTTAATATACATTGTTTTAATAAAAATATCAGAAATTCAATTAATCAATATATTTTTATTTCCATACAAATTCATGTTATTTTTTTTTGAAACGCCCTAGTGTACACACTTGAATCAGGATCCGAACAGCTAATGCCATTCTTGGTAAATTTAAAATAGGTTAGTTTATAGATGATTAACTAACCAGGACAAGATTCTGATAGTATCAGACACTATCTAGTAAACCACGGTCCACCACTGACCCCAGCAATTCATGTTAGTATCATAGGTTTTGTTCGTAGGGCCCTAAATTTGTGGAAATTTTGTTCTTAACTTTTTCAAACACCAGCAATACACAAAAAATATCCTTTATCTTGAGGTGTAGGATAATACAACAACAAAATTTAGTAAAAAATTGTCCAGACGAAACTAATAATACAATTCAGCCTGCAAAAAGTTTAGTTGGACCCCACCTACTGTCATCTGTACAAATCATTAAAAGTTCTCACCCTTAGTGAGAGCACAACAATTCTTAACATGATGAGTTTAATTACTTAGATGACTTCAATACATGTTTGGAATTTCAGATTGTCACACATCACAACTTTTGCGGTTATTATCACCACCACCACCACATATACATTTACAGCCAAAGCAAACAAATATTGTTGTATCGGTGTGTCGCTCGCAGTTACGTTGAGTTGGGGGGTCAACAATGTAACAACTAAAATGAACAACAACCTATTTACATTTTGGATTAACGCATACAAAGAGTGATATTGAAAATCCACCCACAACTTTGTTATAGCCGTAAATTTAAATATTACGTATTTGTGTTGCAGACCTAATTTTTTACAACATGGCCGATGAAAATCCATAAAATTTGTCATCAGATTTGGAAAAATTGCCAGAGTTCGGATGGCTTGACTGTTTGTTAAGCTACGCAACGAAGAAGGCTAGGAATAAGAGTAAGAGTATCTTTGGTATAAAATCGACATCGCCCTCAACGGAGTTGACAATGGGAAAGATGTTATCTGTGGTAGCTCTGAGATAAAACATCCAGCAACAAAAAATGTTTAAATAATTTTAAGATTTTTTTTTTAATTAACTGAAACTAAACCCCTCAATTTATAAACATTTAAAACAGCTTTACAACATTTCCATACATTTGACTTAACTACGCTTTGTAAAGCTGTTTCAAATTTTTATGACTACCTTAATTTAAAAAATGAACATTTTCCTGAAATTTGTACACTGATAAACAAATTAAGTAATCCGTACTTGAATTAAGACGTAGCGGTGTCAAAAGTATGATAAGAATGGTTTTCCTTAAAACAAGCTAAAAGAAATGTTTTAAGTTCGGATTTTTGTAGCTCGGAATTCTTTATTTTATCCATAGTTGAGCCCGAATGGGCTTGATATTTAGGATAGATTGAAGTTCATAATAGGATAGAAGTAAGTTCAAAATAGAATTAATTTAAGACCGAATAAATACTTGAAATTATCGGAAACTGGGATTGATTTAGGGAAAACTTAGATTAAATTGATATCACCATATTCTTGCTCTAAGAATATTAAATTCATAATAGGATGACATTTTTATCAGTTTTCTCTCTCAAAAAAAAAGTTCTACAACATGTTTTCTCTTACCTCAGTTCAAATTGGACATACTTTTCCTAGTAAATACTTTACTAGACTTAAGTAAATACTTAACTACACTTAATAATTTTCCAACAAAAAATAACAACATTTGATTTGTATGTATTTTGGGTATTTCGAAGGGTTTTGGGAAAAAATTTTTCCCGTTTTATCATTGTTATCCCCTACATATACGAATTTCGAAAAATCCGTTCATAGCAAATTTCATGGTTCTAGCTTCAGCCATTGCCGAGGTCAGGCCGAATCAGTCATACAGTCACGCAAGTATTTTGTGCCCGTTTTGGACGATTTTAATCGCCTTTTAAATTACTATAAATTGTTGGCTCATTTCTGCCGAGAACAACTTTTTTACACAGATTTTTATTTTATGACGTTTTGGTACGTGTTGTCCACTTTTACGTCCCTTCTCTAACTATTATCCATATTTTTGTTTTCCACTTCCGTACTTTTTTTATCCCGTTTTTGGTACGTTTTGCCTCTTTTTCGACCCTTCTCTTATTTTTCCCCACCTCTAACTCATTTCCACCTGTTGCAGATTATTTCTTATTTATATTATACCAGTTTTGGGCCCATTTGGATCCTTTTCCATGACATCCAATTTCGGGCCTATGTTTTTCCATTTTTGTTCTTTTTTTATCTCGTTTTGGCCACATTTTAGTCACTTTTGTAACTATTGTCCGCATATTTTTGCCAACATTTTTTTTTTTAATTTTCTTTTATTTTCTCTAACTACTGTCCACAAGTTTGCCAAAAATTTGTTTCAATCTTTTATTTTTACTTTTCTTACTGTTATCCACATGTTTTTCCAAAAAAAAATTTTCGCACTTTTTTAATCCCGTTTTGACCCGGTTTTCGTCCCATCTCTTACTTTTTTCCATTGTCAATCGTAGCCGTACACAAATTTTCAAAAAAAAAAAAAACCACAATATTTGATTATCTTGTATTTTTGCGAATTTTGGGGACACATTTTACCCGTTTCCCCCACTTTTGACCACTTCGAATACGAATTTCCAAAAATCCGTTCTTAGTGGATGTCTGGGATGCAAGGGCTACATATTCTTAAAATTCCGTGAATCTAGCTTCAGCCGTTTGGCCAAGACAGTGATGAATCATGACATCGTCTTACGTAACTAGTCTTAGTAATTAAACGAGAGCTACTGCTTACTATCTTTGATTAAATAAATTAAGTATTTTATTCTTAAATAACTAAAAAGGAGTACTTATTTGTTTTATGTATGATTTTAGTTCAAATTAATTCGGCTGGAATTTAGAATTTAATTTCTTTCTGTGTAAGTACACAATACTGTGATATGAACTATATGGAACTAGTATGGCCCCTGTTTGGAAATTAGGAGTGCAGTCCATATGATAGCGCTACAAATTAAATAGTAGTAGTAGTAGTACAATAATTAATATAAATATGTAATAATAATATTTATTTTTTGGCATATTGGTTTTTTAAAAGACAACCGAAAATTGCAGTTAAAACTGCGGATAGAGATAGCAAAATTGGCTTAGAGAGTTTACAGATTTTGCCTTGCGAAATAGTGACACAGATTGACAGCGTAAAGGATTATTACCACATTTTTTTTTTAAAAACGCTTCAGCGTCATTAGATTCCTCTGAAAAAATGCACAAACAAAAAAATATTTTTAATGCTTGGAACAAGATTTATGCAGAGTATAGCTGGTCAAAGTGAAAGGGTCAAATACTAGTGTATTAGGAATGTATAAGAGGCAATACAACAAAACCATTGGAGATTGCCGTGATTTTTTTAGTTCGACTTTTCAAATAAATTGGGAAATTGTTAAATAATATTTTTTTTTTAAATTGAATTTACATTTAAATTGTGGATATAATTGTAGGTTCTCTTTTTGGGAACGTTTAGGTAGGTTTATATTTAAAATTCTATTGGCAACACTGAGCCTGACACTCGATGTCGAACGAAAGCCTGTAACTGACTTTCGAATAAAAAATCGATACACTTTATTTGGTCTGTTCGTTCACATAGCCTTACGTTTCGTGAGTGAAAAAGTTTCCAGATCAACTAACCATTCCAAAAATAATCGGAAATTTTCCAATAAAATAGCGCCACTTAGAGTGGGTAATGAAAATGTGTCCTCTATAGGGTTTGAGGTTGGTTTTGTCGGTACGGCCGCCTAGTCCTGGACAATAATGGAGGCATGTGTTGAATCGACAGTATTTCCGGGATGTGCTGGTAAAATCTACATCCGTACCAAGTCACCAGGTCGTGACCTTTACCTTTTTTACAATGGAAAGTTTTTGTTTCCCATTTGACAAAGTATACACAACAACCAATTATCGACCTAGTCCCATTTTAAACGATGACTTTTTGGCTTGACTTTTTTTTAAATTCTTTTTTGGATTTGCTACCAAAAGTCATGTACATTTATACGTTGACCTTTTGCCTGAGTCTCCGTTTGATTCTTTTTTTTTTTTTGACATTATACTTAAATCTTGTTGATTCGTAGAATTGTCGAAAAGCAAAATTTAGAAAGTCAAAAAGACATTTATCCAAAAATCCTCAAAATGTTTGACGTAAAAAATAATCATATTTGAGATTTGTAACTTTTTTTCTACCCGCAATCTTCTGTACTCCTGTCGCCTACAAACTTGAAAATCAGTATTTTAAAATCAAGCAAAAAGCCATCGTGTATATCGAGTCCTAATAATCTCGAAATGTTGCTTATTTTTTTTAGCAAAAAAAAAACATTTCCATAACTCATATGAATCATTTCGAAACCTTAATGAAATGTTTCATATTTTTTAAAAAATGCTTTCTATAAAAATATGTATTTATTTAACTTAAAAACTAGGAATCCATCTGTTCAGTGTATACAACGAAATTCGATTTGCAAAATAATTCGAAGCAATACATTTGTATGTCAAAGCGATTGCCTGCCACTGATGACTTGAATGAAAACGAAATCTTATGATTTATTCAACATCACCATCAAAATTGGAGAAATCATTTCATGTCAAATCTCGTTAGCTGCCGTTGCAACCTTTCGATTCCCTGTCCGGGTAGCCCACATTCTCCGGACTATGTTGCTTACTCGGTCATTCTTAATGGAACATAAACGAATTTCTTTAATTTTTGCATCCAAACTGAAAATGTCACATGTCCCAAGTCATGAAAATTCTACTCGCAACACACGAACATTTTTGACACTTTATTCTATGTGAGGGGGAAAATAGCTACAAAAGCAATCTGGAGGAAAATAACGAATGATATGACAAGTCCATACACATGGCCACCCTCACACAAACTCCGCAAAGATAATAGGAAACTAACAAACTAATATCAAAAGTTTTCCGGCCAAAAGAACAAAAACTGCTAACTCCAGCAAACAACCTACAGACAACCGTGCACAGTGTCGCAAAGTCACACGGGCCGAGGACAAAAATATGAAGTTTCGCCGTAAAACATTTGTCCATTTTTTTTTTTAAATAATCTATACTTCAGCATCATTTCCGTGAAATTCCATCATTTCTTGTACTTGAGAATATTGTTTTTGAAAGTTTACAGTTTTCGTTTTTTGTTTGCCCTCTCACACGATATTGTGCAGCGTCCGTAATAGGAAATGAAAATAAGTGAATAGACAACGAATCGCCAATGAAGCACCGCTAACCGGGGCAGTCCATTGAATGTTGCAAAATATGCATATGCAGCAGGATGATAATAACCAAGTTAAAACCAAACCCAACTGAAACGAACCGAACCGAGTACGATTGTCCTTTCTAATGGTTGCAGTGGGTGGGGAGGGGCGTTGTTAGTTAGGTGCACTATGCGATTGCTGCATGCCGGGATTGCTGGCTGTGGGTTACAACTATTGCATGTTTTTTATGCGATTTAGCTACGTGTTGGTGCATTTAATTTGATTTTTGTTTAACATATCCAGAAAGGGTTTTGCGTGGTGAATGACAAAAATAATCAATGTAGCCAAAACGGTTGCGGGGGAGATGTAGACTATTTGCCGAAATAGGTGAGCTGTACACAGTGAGTAACTATTAAAGAACCACGGCTTTAAAATGTGGACACTTACAGCTCGATATGGGTTAACTTAAGGTTGGAAAATTTCATCTTCACACTCCAGATGTCATTACCACCATTTGACAATTTCACAAAGGAGATCAGAGAAAATACTGATTATATGCTGACAAGATATACATACGCCCCCTTTTGGTCTTTGCATTTAATACACAGACGTCATAAGTCGTCAGCTAAATATTTCCAAAAGGGGCGTATGAATATCTTATCAGCATAAAACCAGTATTTTCTCTGATCTCCTTTATAAAACTGTCGAACCGAAGTAATGCATAAGAAAACGACTTGCGACGCACAGAGGGTTAGAATAGCCTGTTTTCTTGGATTAATTAAAAAAAAAAAATTTAAGTATCGTTAAAAGTTGTTGCACCCGGTTACAGTATATAAAATTCTACATCACTTGTCGTTAAAATAAATGCCAAAAGTGGTCTGGTGTTTTTGTAGTGAAACTTCAAAGTCAAACTTCATAGAAATTTTTGTGCAAAAAAGGCTGAAAAAAGTGAAAACGTTCCCGTTGAAAATTTTAGTTATTTTAAAAAGTATTGTAAAAGTTAAACATTTTTCAATGGAACCATCAAGTTCAGGTTATTTTGCAAATACGTCGTTAACATTTGTGTATCAAATTGTGTGTGGAAGTGATTTAGATGTAGTTATTTATATTGAAAATGCCAAAAAAAATAATATTTTTATATTTTAAATGGATATATAGTTATTATTCGTCCACATTCGTGTCATAATTTATAGTTTATATTAAAGAGGACATAAATCTGTGTTATATTGCAAAATTTTACGCTGCCCTTTTGTGCTTTTTAGAAGCCATGCATTGTTTAATACAAGTGTTGCAGCAGTAAAATTAGCTAAAAGTCACATTGATCTCGCGACTGGTGCTGTTGTTGTGTGTTGTGTTTTTCATGTTACTTTTTTCTATTTATTTGTGCTCTTCTTTTCCGTATATTAATGTTGTTATTTTTGTTTCTTTTAATAATATTCTTTGTTACAATAATATTTTGTTTTTGTTTATTTTAATAATATTCTTTGTTTTGACAAATAGTGATTGTGTTGTGCAGTTTCAAGTAATCGGGTATAAGGGATTTTTGAAATGGTTTTTTTTTTAGCATTATTTTTTTTTTTTATAGATACAAGTTTGAACGTTGTTTTTTATACTCGTCGAAGCTTATTTGATATTATGATGAATTCAAGCGCTCAAACAATGAATGACAAGATGACATTTTTAGCTGAAGAAATCAAAAAACGCACCAACTGCTCTGAGGATAATATGTGTGATTTAAATAAAAGAATTCATGTTTTCTTTTATGAATTTAAATCTAGGTGGACTAGAGCGCATAGAATTCAAATGAGGTTTATTACTCAAAATAAAATCTGGTTGGAATCCTCTATTGGTTTTACTCTTGCCCCGACTGCAAAACGTGGTCGAAAAGAAATTAGTTTTACCGAGTCCAGTGGTTGGAGTAAATATAAAAAAAAACAAAGATTGTAAGAGACACCATGTCATTGCCATGAAATTAATAATGAAAAATTTCAAATATATGCACACAATACAGGACGACTTTTTGTTGAAACGTATCCTTGGTACAATATGCCTACCACTTTGCACAAGTTTTTTATTCACGGACCCGAAATTGTGTCAAATGCCCTTTTACCTATTGGGCAGTTATCAGAAGAAGCTCGAAATAAAGATTTTAAAAAATATAGGGAGTTTCATTACCGAAAGTGCAGTCGCGAAAAATCAAACCAAGACATTTTTAATATGTTTTTGATAACCTCTGACCCAATTATTTCAAGCATGCGAAAAATGCCTGCAAAGAAGGTTCAAAGCTTGCCAGAGGAGGCAATTGATTTAATTGTACCTGCAGCTCCGAACAAGAACTATTTCAGTGATGTTGAAGTTGCTGATGCTGCGGATGATGATAATGATGATAATGATGATGTGGATGATTAACTTTAAGATGTATAAAATGCAATGTTTAAGTTCTCATACTGTACTCCTTGCACTATACACTGATATTTGGCATTACTTAATAAAATTATACTCAAATATACTTAGAAAACATTTTTTTTAACTTATTTTAATGGTATTAACTGAAAAATAAAGAAAAATTATCCTAACATAGCTTCCCTGATTTGATCCAAGAAAACATGCTACTCTAACCCACTGTGCGACGTCTGCCCTCTGAATGGTCTTTGGTTACGACTATCGCCAATTCACCATTAGGAGACATGAATTCTATCGATGACATAAACCGTAGCTTCGGCGAATATGCATATGGAGAAGTTGAGGTAAATAATGTTAGTGTGGAAATTCACGAATTATCAATTCGCTCGAAACCAGAAAATTCAGAAAACTTTTGGATACAATTAAAGAAAAAAAAAACTTATGGTCAAATAACCAAAAAGTTGTGCCCACATTCATAAATCGTTATTCTGCCAACAAAGTTTTTATCGATTTATTATTATGCACTAGTCTGTAAGGAATTGTATTTTCCATAGACGAAATAAATAAATAAATAGATTAGTCGTGTTCAATATCCAGGCAGACAAATATAAAATTCTAGTAACAAAGGTTTAAATTGAAAAATTTACAAATTCACTTACCTGTTGTTACAATAAAGTCGATGATCGCCATTTCATTTTACCCAACCGAAGGTGAACGTAATTTCACAAACACTTGTTATTATTTTCCTAAACATCACAACAACACATCCAAAAAAAAAAACTGGCCCCACAGTTCTACTGCTTTTGTTGTTGTTTCCTATGTTAGCCGGGTGCGCACTATTCGTAAACAAACGCCACACACACGCACGCGAACAAGACACCGAACGAACGATACACAAATTTACATTATTTTCATACATTTCGTTGAATTTTTTTAACCCGACAATACTTTAAACACTCCTTATTACTTTTAATAATATTTCTTTAAAATTTAATAACTTTATATAGGATTTTTTAGAATTGTTAACTAATTAGCCGGAATTTGCACGTTGACACACAAAAAGATCGGCGAAAGAACTGATTAAGCTCTTCTTCTTCTTAGATCAAATACGAACTCTGTGTGGGCGTAAAAGAGACAAATGCATGCGCACGAGTGTAGGAAGATAATAGAAATAGAAACAAAGGACTGGTCGAAAAGGGAATGGAAACAATTAGAACAGTTACAAAGGGGAATACAGAAACTTTGAAGTAACGGGGGAATGGGGAAACAAAATTAGAACAGATGCGGAAGGGAATACAAAGTGTTGCCATATTCGATTTATTGGAACAAGGGTTTGCTGATATTCACATGCTGGCACAATCAGTTCTCCTTTAATACGGATTTGAATTTAAGAAATAACGTTGTCGTTTTAAATAAATTAAAGCCCAATTAATTCTGTATTGTCTTTTCCAATATTTGTTTTTTTGGTTTTGTCACTGTAAACAAAAACACAATGATGAAGTATACCAACAATTTTTAAGGTATTAAAAAAAGAAAACGCACAACTTTTTATTAAAATTTATTATTCAAGCAGTATTATTTGTACACTTAATAAAAAAAATACCAGCAGGTAAATTTTTTTTATTAAAAAGGAATTTTTTTTTAATACAGTTTCATGCAGTTTTTTTTTATAAAAATATTCAAATATTTCTGTAAAACATCACTTAATAAAATCAAGCAATTTAAAAAAAAAAAATGTGTAACTAAACTGGGATGAAAGTGGGTCCCAGGAATATCTACCCAAAAAAAATCAAAAATATCCAAAATAAAATAACCTCCGAAAATATGAAGAAGAGCCCCATGCATGGCATGAAAATGCCGTTAACTCTGGAATGAAAATGCCTTCCAAAAAAGAATAAATGTGGGCCCCAACAAATTTTCTATTTTGTGTTGTTGTTTGCCGTGTAAATTTTAGGGCCCCCTTTCAATTGCGGTTGGGTTGCTTTTTCCTAGGGACCATATTTATTCCACCGAAGTACCATATGTTGTACACAGAAAGAAAAAGTGACATTCTAAATTTGAAATAAAAACGTAGCTCAAAAAAATAAGTACGATTTGTAGTTAGTAATTCTTGAAACATGTATAAATGGGACAGTTTTAAAATCAAGTACGAAAATTCTTGTAATAAGAATAAAATACTTGATTTATTTGTTTGCTTTAGTGCTTGTCGTTTTTCGGACTAAGCGATATTAAACAGTAGTTCTCGTTTAATTACGGACGACTGTAGCACATAATAAACCAATGATTGAAGAAGAAATCACTGAATATGGGTATCGATGTATTTAAATGTATTTAAATAATTATTAGGAAAAGCAAGTCCAATTTGAAGTGAGGTGTGAGAAAAAATTCGTAGATCTATTTTGGAGAGAGAAAACTGACACCGGATCAAAATGTTCTCCCTTTAAATCTATTTCGAACTCATCCTATTGTGATCATAATATTGTGATATCAATTTGATCTAAATTTCCTTAAATCAATTCCAGTTTCCGATAATTTCAAGTATTTATTTAGGCTTAGATTAATCCAAGCCGTCTACACATAAGTCCATTTCGAACATATTTTTATTCTATTATGAACTTAAATCTATTCTAATAATCAAGCCCATTCGGGCTCAACTATGGATAAAATAAAGAATTCCTTTTAGCTTGGTTTAAGGAAAACCTTACTTTCCATACTTTTGACACCGCTACGGATTAATTCAAGTACGGATTACTTCATTTTTAATATTTTGGATATATTTTGTTTTAAACTTAAAAAATAAAGCTGATTTTTTAATTTCAATCTACTACTTAAATGTATGTTACAAGTATATAACACAGCAAATTTTAAAGAAAGGGCCAGAGGGACTGTGGTGCTATTTTTCGCCCGCAGCTGTACCACATATAACGTACGCAAACATTTATATTTACATAAAGTATTCTGCCTCTCCTGTACAATATTAAATATTGACCTTAGGACCTTTCCAGTCTGAAGTCTCCACATGCGTAATAATCATACATTTATTTCGTGTTGTTATCTTAACAATTAACCAATACCAGGTTGTAGAGCTGTTTACACAAAATATCAATTGTATTCCCCATGTTATTCAATAGTGTCACCCTTACAGAGATGTCATCCATCATATCGTACAACCCTTTCGGGTAGTGGTTTTTTGCCATATTTTACATCAAGTTTATGTTTGTTTTTTTTTCACTCTAATTTTTCTATTCTTAAAATGTTCGAATTTTTGCATATTTTACGTGATTTTCTGCATTTTTAATATGATTCAAAGCATTTCTCCGGAAATAGCAAATCCAGTTAACAGTTTCGTTTTAGTTCTTTTTTTTTTTGTGTAGTTGCTCCATCTCATATTTACTTCGCTGTGTAAACCCAACCATGGACCAGACAAGTGAACATCTTCCATTGTTTGCTCGTTATTTTATCAATTATGCTTGAACGCGTTTGTCTAGCTTGTTGCTGGCCCTTAGCACGCTACACCGCGCCTGTTATCTGTGCACGGAGAAAAATGTCCTTAACTAATGGTTTTTGCCTATTAGATTTAATTAAGTAAATTAAATTTTAGCGTTGCAAGAGCATAATTAAATATGCTCTCCAACCAATAACAAATCAAAAATTACAACAAAGAGGCCAACACGTAACAAACTTGAATGAAACAACAACAAAAAACAACCCAACAACACACAACGAAGACGATACTCATTTTCTTAAGTACTTTCGAACAGCAGCACACAGCGCAGTCATTAGGAAAGCTTTCAACGCCAATTTTCATTATGTGTAAACTTAAAAGTGCAGGAGTCGCCACTAATGGTGGTACACGTGTCCTTCATCGTGCCCGAAGGCAAACGGCAGGTTACCCTTAATAAGAATCTTGGTTTTATACGTTTTACCTGTAAACGAACGTTGTTGTTTTTTTTTTAGAGGGGTTTTCGAATACATTCACTAATCAGCAGTGACGGACAATATAATTTTGAAAGTTTGGTGAAGCTTCCATTGGACGCACTGTGGTGTGCAGTGGAATATGGGTTGGTATCAGTTGAATGTAGCACAGTACATGTTAGTTTATTTTACTCATAACTTGTTTTATTCTACAAGAAATGGAGAAACGTTTGCTTTGCAAAAGAATCGTAATGAGTCGCTAGTGGTCCCGATTTAGTTGAGAGTCAATAATCGAATACATGCTCACTTCTTTACTTACTTAATCTAGTTCTACACCCAATTATAGGCCTTGCACTGCTTAATAAATTGTTGCCAGGCTCTTAGGACTTGTGCGTGATACGATTTTCATTTCCTCTGTCAGTTGGTCTTTCAATCGGGTCTTACCCGTCTCTGCTTTCCGATGAATTTGTAGTCTTTCTGAGTGGAGCATTTGGATTGTATTCGAGCCATGTGATTGTTGCACTTCCCGACAGGATATAGCTCACTGTTTATTAACCACTTCATCTGCTTTTGCAGACACGCCAGTTTCACCGTATAAGAGTGTTTGATTAGCCCAAAGTCGCATCTCTTTGTCTCTCTTGAATTTCGATGCTTACATTATTTTTTCAATGGACATCTGAGCCAAGTAAGACTGAAACGGATGCTCGTCGTGTGGTTTTCTACTCTCAAAGGAAAATTATACATCGTTTCAAGGATCAGCAAGTGTTTCTTTTAGGGCCAATTAATGAGATCGTAGTAAAACCACGATTATATAAAACTGAGTTTCCCATAAAACTAAGTTGAAACTTCAAATACGTTTTTGAGTGGTCAGTCAAAATAATCCACATTTTCGGCTGTTGATGTGGCAAACACTTACTCTTTTATCCGAAAACATATGTTTCCGGTGAATAATTAAAATAATATTAAACTTTTGTGGTGGATGTTGGTCACACATGATTTGTAGAAAAAATATGAGAATTAAAGACAGCTCTATGGTGGTGGTCGAAAACCCATTCCAGAATCAACCGAATTACACAGCTACATTATTTATATAATTTATTTTATTTGTGGAATTTGGTGAACCAAAATAATTTTGATTCTTCTTCTTTTTACGTTGGGTAATGTCACAATCTAAACTGTGGTTTAAACGCCCAATATTGGACGATTCAAATACGTTTAGACTTCGACTGAAAACATGAATTTGAAGTTTAAATTCCGAAAAACGAAGATCAACCACGACTCATTAATTGAAAGAACTTGTGTCGTCCTATCCCCGTTGACCACAAAATCTCACTTCACCGACTACTTCTCGATTTCAGAAAACTTACTCTATTATATTTCTCTCACTTATAGTTCACTCTATCCATGTCAATGTTGTTCGAATATTCAATTGATATCACAGAAATGACCTATTAACGAACTTGATGAGAAAAACATGGGTGGCTGTATGGCATGACCCTAAGTTCTACTAAAATTAAGTGTCGTTGAAGTCCATTCCCTCAATTTGTGCTCATAAAAGATTAGTGGATAAAAGGTTAGTTGCAAACTTATAAGAAACGGAGACTTTGAGTTGTGGAATTGCTTATAAAATTGTTTACAAGTATTTTTCTCCTTTACTGCCATCAGAAGTGCTTCGACTTATGGAAGCTCCACTATACTTAATTGGGTGTTCGCTATCAACAATTCAAAATTTCAATTTTTTTTTTTAAAAATTTATTTGTTCCTGAATAGATATCTGACAAAAAACCTAAACATTTTTTTTCCGGAAAATTTTTTATAATTTTCAAAAGAAATTTTTTTAAAATTTTGAGAAAAAAACATCCATTTTATTCATCCTTTTGCAAATTTATGAAAATAAGCAAATCCAGTTTCATATAAGCAAATCCACTTTCATATGAAATCTTAATCTCAGTGAGCTTGACATTTTTTTCAGGTATTCGACATTTCCAGTTAAGAGAGATTTTAGTTAGAGAAAAGTTTGAAATGAGTTAAACAACGTAGTTGCAGATTTGCGATAGTTGCCATTGTCTATTCTATATGTACATATAATGCAGAGTACTCACATGTCGATGCTTAGTTATGCCTGGTCTCAGACAGATAAATCAAATTTTAGACTTTATAAACGAATATTGCAACTTCAAAGCCACTCCATTTTTTCCTCAAACCCATCAATGCTCTTTCTTTTGGCAATTATTCATCATCACACATTTTCCGATTATTAAATGCACATAATTTCAAGATTATCCCCCTACACCCACCACTACATAATGACTGTTTAATATAAGAAGCCGATTAAAATGTCTATTCGAAAATCCGTACTAAATCAACAGCCATAACAACAACAGAAATATTCAGTCTCCGCCAATATTCCCAAAAGTGGGAGCGATGCTTTTGGCTACAAAAAAAAAGAAATAAAGAAAAAAAAAAATCTCGCGCCATCTTTAAGAACATAATTCATTTCAACGACGATGGCGATGCTGATTACGCCAATGATGCAGACTAAAGGAAAACTTTCGCTTTTCCCATCGCCTTTGCAAAATCTGTATGTAATAAGACTGTTCAATCATAAATCACTTTATATATGTATATGCACGTATAATAGACTTATACATAGCTAAGTGGAGATATACAACAAGAAGAATAAGCAGAAAACGAAGCAACAGCAACAAAATAAAGCATAAATTCAGACGATAGCCGTCATATGGATTTCGACGCTCTCCCCGTACTCACTACAAGGAAATCAATCAATGAAATTCGCTTCATGTCAGTCCCGGCCGTCCCCCGGCAACATTATCTGGCACCACCAGTGGGAAATAACACGCGCCCCACTGCAATACACTATACACACACGCGTATGCTCGTATATATGTATGTATATAGACATTGAATTTTGCTTATTGAATTATGATTAAAAGAATGATTCATAATTCAGTTAATTTGCAATTTTCATGCCTTTTCATGAAGGACCGACCATCCATCCCATCAAAAAATGCTTAACGAAGTGTAGTGCTGACAACTAATACACACACACATAGACATAAACATATACAGTAAATGTATGCATGTACATTGTTTCTTTGTATGGGTATGTAATATGTATGGCCAATAACGATAAAAAATGATCAAAAGTCAAAATTGAATAAATTTTCATTAATAAAAGCAAAGAAATACACCCAAATAGAGACAGAACTACTGCAAAGCGGATGGCATTTCATGCTCTACCCATATCATGGTGTATAAATATTTGTAATCCCTAAGAGTTCAGAAGCCATTAAGGACAATATGTCCGTGTCCATGTATGTTAAAACTAGATACGCATACATCCATACATTGCTAGTCCTTATCTCTGGCAACAAAAAGCTGGTAGTTCCGACGTTCCACCCATCAGGGGATGAAGTGTATATTGAGTATGACGCTATGTTTGTAACAATTTGAACAAATTATTTACACTTAAATTGTAAAAGAATCTAGCCCTGCTCGTCTGTCATTGTATTTTTTTTCTCTAGTTTTTGAGTTACAGAAATATTCAATATTGTAGGATAACAATTTACTTATAAAAATTATTCATGTTAACATAATTTTATTCTCTGCTACAGGTAGTGTTGATTTTCTTACCTTTTTATATATTTACTAGTAAGTTGTAATGCGCCTATGGCGCCCGTTGAAATATGGAAAAAAAATTTATTGCTGAAAAAAAAAATTTTGTTGAAAAAAAAAAATTTTGTGGAAAAAAAAAAAATTTTGTTGAAAAAAAAAAGTTTGTGGAAAAAAAAATAGTTGAAAAAAAAAATTTTGTTGAAAAAAAAAACATTTTGTTAAAAAAAAAAAAATTTGGAAAAAAAAAATTTTGTACAAAAAAAAAATTTTTGCTGAAAAAAAAATGTAGTAAAAAAAAAATTTTTTTAAAAAAAAAAAATTTGTAAAAAAAAAATTTTGGAAAAAAAAATTTTGGTAAAAAAAAATTTGGGGAATACACAATTTCTGTACAAAAAAAAATATTTTTTTTTTATTATTATTATTTATAGAATTATAGAATGCCTATTTAAATTCCTACGTACTGCGTGACAGAGTCAGTGAATCAGTGTCGAGGGTAAATATATATTAAGAATACGATAAGGAACTTCAGTAAAGTAATCTCATCTTCATAATTAATACTGTCAGTGATTGAGAGATAATTTCAAAAATGTCATCTAGCCGCAGGATCTGTGACTCTGTTCGATGGCCCATCCCTCATTCCGATGAAGTTCCCATATCAACATTTCCAAAGCTATCAGTTCATTCGGAGCATGAAATACCCCACTGCGACATAGATGATGACAGTGAATATGAGTATAATGAATCAAGTCCCCAACGATTTAACCAAAGTGAGTTAAGGATCGTAACCTCTCAAAACAATATCCTGAGTTACCGGCATCCCGGCTAAAAAAAATCTACTTGATGTAGGAACATCAATAACGTTCTTGTAAAGGGTGATTTTTTTGAGGTTAGGATTTTCATGCATTAGTATTTGACAGATCACGTGGGATTTCAGACATGGTGTCAAAGAGAAAGATGCTCAGTATGCTTTGACATTTCAAGAACTGAAGCCGAACGATCTGCCGCAACGTCGAATTTTCAGTGAATGGGCCCTAGAAAAGTTGGCAGAAAATCCGCTTTTTTATCGACAAATTTTGTTCAGCGATGAGGCTCATTTCTGGTTGAATGGCTACGTAAATAAGCAAAATTGCCGCATTTGGAGTGAAGAGCAACCAGAAGCCGTTCAAGAACTGCCCATGCATCCCGAAAAATGCACTGTTTGGTGTGGTTTGTACGCTGGTGGAATCATTGGACCGTATTTTTTCAAAGATGCTGTTGGACGCAACGTTACGGTGAATGGCGATCGCTATCGTTCGATGCTAACAAACTTTTTGTTGCCAAAAATGGAAGAACTGAACTTGGTTGACATGTGGTTTCAACAAGATGGCGCTACATGCCACACAGCTCGCGATTCTATGGCCATTTTGAGGGAAAACTTCGGAGAACAATTCATCTCAAGAAATGGACCGGTAAGTTGGCCACCAAGATCATGCGATTTGACGCCTTTAGACTATTTTTTGTGGGGCTACGTCAAGTCTAAAGTCTACAGAAATAAGCCAGCAACTATTCCAGCTATGGAAGACAACATTTCCGAAGAAATTCGGGCTATTCCGGCCGAAATGCTCGAAAAAGTTGCCCAAAATTGGACTTTCCGAATGGACCACCTAAGCCGCAGCCGCGGTCAACATTTAAATGAAATTATCTTCAAAAAGTAAATGTCATGGACCAATCTAACGTTTCAAATAAAGAACCGATGAGATTTTGCAAATTTTATGTGTTTTTTTTAAAAAAAAAGTTATCAAGCTCTTAACAAATCACTCTTTAGAAGGAAAGCAGCGTTGGTTACATTCTATTGTTTTCTGTCAGAATGTTGAAGGAATGGACAAAAACGAACTTTCGTTGGAGACTTTTTGTTGTTTAGAGTGTGTGCTTTTAAACAACGGTTACGAATCTCTGCTACAGATCAATACATAAAGTTAATTTATATTCTAGTTTTGAGTCCAAGGGTATACGGGGTGATATAGACCATATGGCTAGATTTTTGCAGCAACAGGCCAATGCTGACATATTGAAATATGTTTTGCCCTCTCAAATGTTATGGACAGATGGTTAAGTATCTAGATTCTAATGGCCTTCTAAATGATAGACAGTATGACTTCTGTAGAAATCGATATACTGGAGTCTATCCATTCACCAAGGAGGTGACGGCAAAGTTGTGGCTCTGAATACTTGGTAGGCATTCGATAGGGTCGTGTACGTCGGCAATATCGTCACTCTATTCATCTCGAGATTTCTCAGAAATCGGTCTATACTTGCTCATCCAACGGTCACACGGTTCTTTCCTCTCTCCTTCTCCAATTCTTATTTTCACTGATGACCTGTTGGGTCAGACAGTCAAATCGATCTATTCTTTTGCGGATGACCGCAACCTCTGTCATTCATACTCATTTGATCATCGGCCAAGTCCTCTAAAGGCCGAGGACGAAAGGCGAACAATGAAAGAATGGTGAAGATTCCAACAAAAAAGGGTTTTTTATTTCATTATTATTGCTCGAACTCCGGACAGAAAGTCAGTATTATATTTCCGCCAAACGAACAAGCTTTATGCTCGAATAGCGTTGACTGTCGTAACAAAGCCTGTGAGCCTCAGTCCTTGACTTTCAACTCACCATCGATCTTAACAACTTAACATTGTACGTGGCAGTCCGATGTGAATTTTGCACAATGACCTCGCATTATTCGGCTGCAGGATGCAATTGAGGGTATCGCTTCTCAGCTTAGGTTTCAGAGCTGTTCGAAAAGGCCCTGTTTTTCTTTGAAACAAAAAACATCATTTCGGTTAATGGTAGGCGGCCAAAAGTGCCAAAGCAATTAGTACCTCTGGCTTGATCAAATTCTAAACCATTATATTATTTGAGTTGACGATTTATGTTGACAATTAATTATACGAAAGTTTAAGAAAGTTTTTAGTGTACGCTCCCACGACCATCTCCATTTTTGCTCCCTTTTCCCCCCCGGCCGATTTTCTTTGTATAATCTTCACATAATTCTCTCTTTTTGCTATAGGACATAACGAGAATACATCAACAGACCGAGTCGCCATGCGAAGGCTCATTTCACAATAATTGATTATTGACTCCTGATAAATATCCAACAAATATTTACTGGATAATTTATTCTCCCCCCCCCCCAATCGAAGAGGGTGTTTCACCTTTTAGGAATGTACGCAAAAGTACACGCACACACCAGCCAGACATAAACGAATGCCATTGAGTGAAGCCAGAACCGCATAAACGACTCCGACCGTAAATCATAAGTTAAATATTTGCTCACCATAAAAAAAAGACCCTGGAAGTCCTTAAACAAAAGCCAATGTGAATTTGATGAAAAAAGCACGAAAACACTTTTAGTTTTATTTGCGCCAGACACAACACCAACCGACCAAACACCCGTTCCACTATTTGTCATTTCGATTTCTAAGAAATTTTCCATTTCCTGCTTTTAAGGGGTAGGCAAATAAAGGAAGCAACTTAACCATATGTCCGAAATCTATCTGTGTAATTTATGCACCCTTTTAGCGTTTCATAATTCACTTAAGTTGTCTTGCATGGTTTTTTTTATCTTTGTTGTTCTCGTCGCCGTTGTCTTCTTTTCAGTTTTGGCCACTCACAACCGGCATTTGACTCGTCCACCACCTAAACACTTATTGAAAAACAATTTTGCCTATCCTTGAAATTATCCGTTGAACGCCCATGACTACGTGTATGTGTGTGTCCTGTGCGATTTACCAGGACATACGAGAAGTGTACAAAGAAAACTTGGCAAATACATACATAGACACTGATGTACAGACATACACGTATAAAAATCACTTTGGCAAACAGATTTGTGTGTGCCCTCCTTCATATAGAAAATCGAATACAAGATCCATTTATTTTTGACACGATTATGATTAAATATCCTGAAGCGAACAATTTTATGATTTATGACTTTTTATGCAACATTTCCAATATGGCAAATGGCAATGGAGTATGTATGTATTTACACAAATATATAACGCATACATGTGTATATTAAGTTGGAGCGATACAAACGATTCCAGCGGTTGAGAAGAACTACCAGTGTGATTTCAACGAAGACCTAAGTTTGTGAATGACCATACATTTAAGAAAAGGGAAGACCGACCGACTCTATGCATACAAAAATTAAATTTTCCACTTGCCCCAACATTAAATGTGCATATGACCAACTCTGCTTAACTGGCAGGTGTCAATATGAACTTGAATAAATTGCGGGAAATTGTAAGCCAACTGCATACAACTGCACTACAATCAATAGTATAATAATTATTAGTTTTTTTTTTGGTGATTTTCATACACTCACACTCACACACACAAAACATGAATAAAAACAAATAACCACTTTCACAACATTTTTATAATTGACACGTAAAACGTGTCCATCTAAACTCTTCAACACTAGCGTACAAAAACACACAGCCACACTCACACTCATATTGTCAAAAGAAAATTTCTATTAAAAATATTGACAAGTTCAAAAAACCACTAAAGTTAATTGCACTTTCACGTAGTCGTACAAACTTTTTGAACTCGATTGCACATTGAACATAATAAGCTCTGATACAGCAATTACTGAACAAAAAGACCTTGAAACTTTCAATAGCAACTCCAAAACTATATACACTCTCTCACACACACACACTAAATTTCCTATACGTACAATATTTTGAATGCAAAAACCCAATATGTTCATGCAAGACACACAAGCATGTGCATTCATACACACGCATATCTGTATTAGAGTGGGCAGCGACTGACAAGTGTTTTGGCCAACAACATTAATGAATAAAAAGCTGCAAATTATAATTTTTATTTTCGTATTATTTCTGTCCTCCTTTTGCCTCTTTATCTAAGTCCCGATATCCTACTTTCCATTGATTTCGGATGCTAGAGATGAGGGTATCTGATGGTGCCATCAAAATATTAAATAGATCTTTATTTGCATGATTTCGTGATATTTTGCTGTTCCTGAGCTCTCTATAAAATCTGTAACCCCTTAAAATTAAATTCGAAATGAAATCGTTTTGAAAATATTGAAATCTAAACAATCTTAATATATATTTACCCTCGACACTGATTCACTGATACACTGATTCCCTGATTCACTGATACACTGATTCACTGATTCACTGATTCACTGATTCACTGACTCTGTCACGCAGTACGTAGGAATTTAAATAGGCATTCTATAATAATTCTATAAATAATAATAATAAAAAAAATAATATTTTTTTTGTACAGAAATTGTGTTTTCCCCAAATTTTTTTTTTCCAAAATTTTTCTTTTCTTACAAATTTTTTTTACAAAAATTTTTTTTTCCAAATTTTTATTTTTCAAGAATTTTTTTTTTTCACAAAATTTTTTTTTTCAATAAAATTTTTTTTTTCAGCAAAAATTTTTTTTTCAACAAAAATTTTTTTTTCAACAAAATTTTTTTTTTTTCCACAAAAATTTTTTTTTTCAACAAAATTTTTTTTTTTCAACAAAAAATTTTTTTTTTCAACAAACATTTTTTTTTTCAGCAAAAATTTTTTTTCCACAAATTTTATTTTTTTTCGAAATTTTTTTTTACAAAATAGTTTTCTCAAAATATTTTTTACAAAATTTTTAAAATTAAGTAACAAATACTTTCTCAAGCAAATTAACGGGCGCCATAGGCGCATTACAACTTACTAGTTATCATGTAATATTAGACTGGCGTCGAAGCAATTTTTGGACATAAATTCAATATTTTTTAGTTCTTTTAAATAAATAACTACATTTTCGTATAGGACCAGAATAATAACTCATTCTAATGAATTTTAAAAAACAAGGATACGTTTTATTCCTTCGTAGATGTGTTTTTTAAATAAATCAACAGCGTGTACGGCTCTCTCACAAAATAATGTGTAGATTTATAGAAAAGTGGCGATGCAACTACAGTTGTCCAGATTTTGGGGGTGTTTGTGAAATTTCATAGACATATTCTTGTTGTACTCGAGAAGACCTTCCAGTTTTTTTGGTACTTCTCCTTCATTCTTTTTTGTATTACTATTTAGAGACACTTTCCCGACGGCTTAGTACCCTTAGTCTAAAAAAAAGAGTAATTTATTAACTCACATTGACCGTGACCCAATCTAATCGATATATATTGCGAGAAATGCATTGATGTTAGTGCTGAGTATGAGCACACAAATATCCTTGCAGCCATCCGTCCAGTAGTGTGTACTACACTTAAAATTGGGATTCAAAATAGCAAAAGTTTCCAAAAAAAAAATACATACAACTGCAACCATTTTCATGGATGTTCAAAACCGAACACGTACTAATGTCAATAGCAGCAGCTCTCATCCTAACAGAACTGACGATGACGACAACAACAACAACAACAACAACAGCAATAACCTACAAAAGTTTGGTTAAGCGTCCTCCCCAAAAAAAAAAAAAGACGAGAAAATTAGAAAAAAAGAAGAAAAACGGAAAAACGTGCATGGCACTTTCACCAACATGCATTCATTGAACAGTGCTGCAAGTCCGCGTTATTGGGTAAATTAGGCACAGTATTCTTTTCGAGTTGATTAATAATTGAAATACCATATTATGGAATTTGATAATTTCGATCGAGTTTATACAGTCCTTGATTGACCAACCAAAAATATGTCTGTGAAAATTCTCTTTATCCTCTAAAAATATGTTCTAGCATTAATCAGGCAAACCATGATTTTCATGCGTTTTAAAAAAAAAACTTAAAACTTTTTATTTTCTTTTATTCACTCGAAAAGACTGATTACACTTGGTTTTGCTTCTGTTCTGGTTTAACAAAATTTTTAACAGGATTTTACTAAAAAAAAAAACTTGACAAATTTTATCCACTTTCACTCGAATAGACTGAACATCACACTTGATTTTGCTTCTTTTCTATTATTTTTTTTTTCTACACGTGCTTTGCAGTTTCTAATATGGTTTTCATTACTTGTAGCGACATAGTAACGATTCTTCTTATTGCTGTCTGTTTTTAAACAAGTGTCCTAGTATGTGGATAAACACCGTTAATGGGTGAATAAATTAAAAATCAATTGTTTTCATACAATAAAATCTGTTAAGATCTCATTGAGGAATTCATGGTCAAAGTGGAACTTTTGATTTTTTTTTTAAATATTTTGCATTGAAATGTGGAATTTTTTGTTTCTGTAATATCCTTTATTTATTAAAAGGTAAGACGTATAACTAAACCATTTTTTAAAAATTATTAAAAAATTGCACCTAAGAAAATATTTTCCTCGATATTTAAAAAAAAATACTTTGTATAGCGAACTTATGTAATCTTCATTTCGTTTTTTATTTAAACAATCGAATCACCCACATTTTTAATATAGTCTCCTACTGCAGGCCTGTCCAACTTCAGGGGTAGTCTCCTGTTGCAGGCACCTCTGCTCTAAGTTGTCTACTGCTACGGGTACCTCAGTGATTAGTAGTCTCCTGCGAAAGGCATCTATAATGTTAATTGTCTACTGCTACAGTCCCCTCCGTAACTAGTAGTCTCCTGCTTCAGGCTTCTCTGCCATTAGTGGTCACCTGCTACATTTACCTTTGCTTTTAGTAGTCTTCTCTTACAGCCCCCTCTGTAATTAGTAGTTATCTCCTTCAACATTTACCTCAGCGGTTAGTTTTCTACTGCTACAGCCCCTCTGTAATTAGTAGTCTCCTGTTACATGTACCTATGATGTAAGTTTTCTTCTGTCACAGCCCCTACGTAATTAGTAGTGTCCTTCTACAGTCCCCTCTGTCGTTAGAAGTCTACTAATACAGGTCCCTCGGTCATTAGTAGTCTCCTGCTGCGGGCCCCTCTGTCGTTCGTAGTCTCCGGCGGTAGTAGTCTCGCCTGCTACAGGCCCCTTTCTCGTCAATTATCTCCTACGAAATGGTCTGATAGCTTAGACAGATGTCATTAATCGCAAAAAACTCCTATCTCTTATATTTTCACTTATGTATGTTTGGTCATGAGCGTAGAATTCATTCATTCTCTCTCTCTCATTCATTCATTTCTATTTATATTAAAGTATTAACAGATGATTTTGCTAAGGGATTTTGCAGTTAAGGGATTTTTTTCCTTTTCTAAAAATTAAATTTCATTCATTTATTTATTTATATTAAAGTATATACAGTTGATTTTGATTTGATAATACAAAGAGTTCAGGGATTTCTTAATATTCCTACTTAACAATTAAAATTGTTGAGACAAATTATTACTTGTGCAGTTAATATTTGAGAAAAAAAAAAAAACTATTTACTGAGCATATCTCATGAACGGGTATATGGCTGAGATTCGATAGACATGCTAATATGTGATTTTGTAACTGCAACAAACAGGTCCTGTAAAAAAAGCAGGCGATGCCCCGTCCAATTTTAAACCGTTTTATGTCGGCCGCAATTTTGTGTCCCGATCGCCATGCAATTCAGAGTGGATTGTTCAAGGAAAAAAATCGCATTAGGGGATTTAAAAAAAAACTCAAATACATTTTAAATGCAATGGATCGATTACTTTATGCATTCCTTATCTCCGGCTATGTTTTCAAAGTATATGACATACATTTTAATACTATCCAAGTGCAAAATATCCAACCACGGTTGTCACAGACAGTTTAATCATAACAAAAAATCTCGAAATGATTGAAAATCTCCGTATCTTTATACCAATATTATATTTGTGAACATATAAAACATATGTTACAATTTCATATTCATAAGAGAGGATACATTTACATACATGGCGACATATGAACGTAATACGTACGCTTTTAACTTTTTATACAAACATGACATTCAGTCAAATTTGCTGCTTACATTTTTCCCTCTCCACGCTAACACCAACATCGTCGGCACCAACTACTAAATTTACCATGAATAGTATAACAAATTGGAATTATAAGTGATTCTTCTCAGTCTGCTTTTGTACTGGGGTCCTCCACTCCACTTTTCTATAATGCTGTTCTGCTGGCGTTCGAATGGAATCATATTCATATGAATAAATATGTTATTGTCATGCAGAAGTGGAAAAGTCTGCTGTCGTCTTAGGCGATCGACGATACTCAATTGAGCAGAATTAATAATGGGGGTTTAAACTACGGCAGCTGGGGGCATCTTCGGCATCAGGCGGAAGCAGTTGTAATTGTTGAATATCAACAAGTAAGGAAAATCGTGTGAGGAATTTGATGCTAATAGATCAACTGAAACGGGAGGGGAATAAAATATATGAACGATATCACACAAAACTTAATGTAACGGGGACAACAAGTCTATTTTAAAAATTGTTGTAATATCGGATTGAAAAGAAATGGCTTCATTAAGACCATGTCAAACCGAATGAATTGTGAAAACATTTTGCATTGACGACTCCGATTTTTATGATTGGCGATAAAAATTAAAAAAAAGTTTAAAAAAAAATGATTTGGGTTTAAAAAACACTGAATACGATAATGTGACAGGTTCACAGCATGTGTCGTTATCATTCCACAAAGACATATCAGGGAACAGATTCCTGGCAACCCGGAATTCGCCTATAGACATTTGCAAACTTATTTATTTTATTTATTTATTTGTAAAAATTATATTATAATAAATTACAATACAATCTAAGAAGAGAGCACTGGCTACGAGGCCTTCGGCTCCAATTGCAAACTTAGTTGTATACGCTACCTACATCACAACTCCGGGGCACAGTGGAATATACTGCCGTCCTATGAAGGAAAGTCACAAGTGCCAATATTTCAAAATCCAGATAAGGCCAAATTCGGAGCCATGATTCTAAAGAACCATTTTCAACTTGAATATATTTAAAATCATTTTGACATTTTTCAAAAGTTTTTATTTTTAAGGCGCGAAAGATAAGAAAACTTAAAGCTAAATAGCTCGAATCTATCAAAACTAGTTTTATTCACAACTGAAGTAAATACCTACACCATAATTACACATTCAAAGTCATGTTCATGTTGCAAACATTTTAACACAGTATTCCCTTTTCTAGATGTGCACACTTCTACCGAGTCCTGACTCCTCGCGTTATTCCACTCCTTTTGCACTCTGTTCGCCCATACCTACTCTCAGTTTTAGTTTACAACTTCTTCGTTACATCGCCCTACTGATAACAAACAAAAAAAAAAAGTTTTCTCCATTTTCCCACGCTCTTTGAAATGTTATTCGTACGTTCGGATACAATGACTACAAATGCCATTCCACTCCACAGTGCCAGTGTTACTTTGTAATGAATTCTGTCTGCGTATCATCAAAAAGTCAGCTGACGTGCTGTGATTTTTTTCACATAATTTTTTATTATAAGTTAATTTTCTATATTTTGTCTTGGTTATTTCGTCTCTTTTGTGTGGCTGTGTGCGAAGTTCAGCGGAAAAAAAGAGCGCATAAGGAAGAGAAGAGAAAATTCTCCTCATATGTATGAAAGTAAATTTCGTAAATGTCTCCTCATCATTCATAAAATAGGAAATGAATGTGAAAGCGAATGTTTGGGTTGGCAACGAATGTGAAACTAACACTACACTTTCCTAGGCGAATGATGGCAAAGCGCCTAGGACGGTAAAATCAGGGACAGTTTTAGATTATAAAATGGCGATTAACTCTTACTCTAAGCATGGCACAATACGCATCATGTGGGTGCCTCGTCGTCACGGAGTAAGAGGAAACTAGAAAGACAATATCATGACCCTATGCGCCTGGGACTTGCAAAGAATAAACCTAGAGAATGCGAAACCTTTCCGTGCTACGTGTTCTTAGCTAAAAAGGCGGACGACAGACGCATATCACGCTATGAAGTAGTGAAACCATTGGAAAAGCGACAAGAATCTTGTGGGGTGAACCAAACGAGGATAAAACCAAAACTTTGCTGAAACTGAGCAAAACAGAAACTAGTAAGATCATAGGAATCCTAGGGCAAGCGGAGAGGGTGACAAAACATTGGAGTATTTCCTCTGCCATTGCCCAGCGTTTGCAAACAATAGATTCCGTTTCTTGGGAAATGGCTCTTTAACAGACTTGACCCAACTCAGTGGAGCAGACTGGAAAACAATTAAGGATTATGTCAACAATACAGAGTTCCTAAAATAACTTCTCGGGACCAATCCTTGGAACAGTTCGAGCGCACAACAAGCCGAATACCGGGTTATGTGTATGAGGCAGAGAAAATCTGCCTCCTGTTCTCAACCTAACCTAACTTGATGTGAAAAATGGAAAAAAAATTGGTTTTAATCCTGATTTTGAAGTTTCTAGGACAAAGGTTTAGAGAAAATTTCGGGGTAAAAAAAATCACAAATTAAAACTTTTTTTTGATTTCACACATTTTGAGTGTTTTTTTAAATTTATTTTGGCTTTCACACTTTCCTTTTCTATATTGCTACGAAATGACATTTGGAAGCGAATTCAAAAAAGTCAAGTCAAAAGGTGACTTCGAATTAAAAATTTGTGAAAATTCCTTGCAAAATAACTTTATGTTCATAGAGCCTGGGAACATCATTGCCTTTGAAGAGGTACGGTTCAATCAGATCGGCACGCCATCCTATAAAGCGCTCCGGTGATTTTTTTCCCCCGGTTAATTGCCAGCTCTTGAACAGCCTCTGAATGGTCTTCGGGCCAAATTTGAGAATTCGGTTTATTGACTTACCCTCTACAATTTATTTGAATTGTAATATAAGTAAATGAATAATAAAAAATAATAAAAAACCCCAGTCGCCCAATGGCGTTGCACGAATTTTTATAATTAAAGTAATTGAGTTGCTAGTCTATTCATAATGAAAAAGTAAGGCAAACTGAAATCGGCAAAAACTAAACACTGAAAAACCAAATAAAAAATAGATTTTTATCAATTCTCAGATTTTCCTATTTTTTTTTTTTTTTTAAATGGTTATCGTTTTTTTAGTTTTCAGTTCAAAAAACATTTTTTTTTCGTAACGCTTAAGTAGTTTAAAAATTTTGGAGTCTCTTCAAGTTATGCTAAGAAAAGTGAAAAAAATAGTTTTTTTTCAAAAATAATAAAAATTGGGGAAAATCTGAGAATTGATAAAAATTGTTTTTAAAAAATTTGACGTGATACAGACACGAGTCTGCCTGCAAAAAATCAGCTCGATTGGATCACTGAGAAAGGGTTAAAAATCGGTCGAAAGGCTTTCACACAGGCCACTACGAGCTTCATACTTTAAACTTAAAAAAAAAAAATTCTACATGAAAATCGCCGATACACGTGTATTTTTATTTGTTATCCCCTTTCCGAAAAAGTAAATTTGGTTCATAGGACAGGATGTGTGTAACACGGTGTTATGACTTATTTCGTATGTCATTCCTAATATTTTGGACGAATACTTTTTTCCCAAAACGCTTATCCGAACTAAGCCATCCATTGTCCTTACTGTCTCCTTATCGGCTTGTAATATTTTTGCGAACATGACTCCACCAACAAACCATACTGCCCCACAGAATGTAGTGTCCGGAGACGCACTGAAGTAGTCTGCACAATCTTTCTTGGTTTGTCCGTCCCCCCCCGCCACCCATCTGTTTGAAAGCAAAATTCCTTAAGTTCATTTCAACTCATTCCTTGGCACTAAGGACGATCAAACACATGAAAGTGGAGTGGAAGAAAGTATTCTTGATTTGTGTTTTGTTCTATGATAAAAACTTTTCTCTTTTTTTCCCTTCTGATTTTTCATCGGGTATTGTTTTCGCCGAAAGTAGGAAAGAAATTCGTGCAGCATTTAAGCTCATTGTTTGACTGTTAATTTATTTAGTTTTTCGTATTTTTTTTTTTGCTTGCCTCGAAACTTTTTTTTTCGCCTTGGATGGAGATTTTTTTTTTCAAAATTTAATAAAAGATTCATTGAGTTTATTAATATTCTTTGTTTGTCTTGGCATACTCATGGTGTTTATTAATATCAAAAGTTCTCCATGCAACACAAAGGCAAAGCGAAAAGTTTATTCCCTTTTATTTTATTTTTTCTTTTGTTGTTGTTTTGTTTTTGGAGGAAAAGTAATGTATGTGTACATGTTTTTCGAAAAAAAAAAGCGAAAACTTTTTTTTGGCCTGGCCCTCAAATTCTTTTAGCCGAATGTAATTTACATCGAACCTAAATGATGGATTTGTTGTCTATAATGAAATTTATTAAAACTGCCAGCAACAGACAAAGCGAGAGATGGGAAAAGAAGTTGATGTCCAATAAAGTTGATGTCTGCGAAATATAACACAAAGGAATGATGGCGTACCACCAGCAGTCGGCTGTAAGTTTGGGAAGTTAGAGAATTCTACTGCGTCGTTATAGAGTTCAAGAGCATCTCTCCAACATTTCTGCTGTCTGCATAAGATTGTCAAGCTAGATGAGTGAACATTTTGCATATCTTCTTCTATTGGAATATAATCCCTCTGTTAATTTCCAAATATTTCGATACTTTCATTGTACACCAAAGTAGTTTGTAATTTGTTGAAAAGTCTGTCGGTCTGTGTATACTTTGGTAGTTTTAACGTAGAAACCCACAGGAGCCCCAATGATTTTTGTCGAAGACTTACCAACTAAGAACGGGTCCTTCCCGGGAGTTTTTCCAGCGTGTGTGGTTTACAACCTAAATCCTATTGGGAGGTTAGCTCGTTGAGTTTAATGAAAATATAGGACTAACCACCTAACCAAGAGGGAGGATTCTCGAATTGGCTCCTCAGGCGTAACGGGTCTACTTGGCGATGGTAGCTGCTCTCTCGTTACTCCATGAGTGTTGGCACATCATAATTCAGGTATTCATGAAAAACTCACGACAATCACAAGTGTGTGACACCTCTAGGGCCTTTAACCCGAAAATTACTCTCGAATCAGTGAGCTGTGAACGAAATAATTTGTATACCCACAGAACGGAAACTATTGTTTAACTAGTAAGTTGTAATGCGCCTATGGCGCCCGTTAATTTGCTTGAGAAAGTATTTGTTACTTAATTTTAAAAATTTTGTAAAAAATATTCTGAGAAAACTCTTTTGTAAAAAAAAATTTCGAAAAAAAATAAATTTGGGAAAAAAATATTTGTGGAAAAAAAATTTTTGTTGAAAAAAAAATATTTGTGGAAAAAAAAATTTTGTTGAAAAAAAAAAATTTCGTTGAAAAAAAAAATTTCGTTGAAAAAAAAAAAATTTGGAAAAAAAAATTTTGTAAAAAAAAATTTATGTTGAAAAAAAAATGTTTGTTGAAAAAAAAAAATTTTGTGGAAAAAAAAATTTTGTGGAAAAAAAAAATTTTGTTGAAAAAAAAATTTTGTAAAAAAAAAAATTTTGTAAAAAAAAAATTTTGGAAAAAAAAATTAAATTCCTACGTACTGCGTGACAGAGTCAGTGAATCAGTGTCGAGGGTAAATATATATTAAGATGCGGGCTCCGAAAGGCTAATGCTGTTCTAGAGAAGTTATACATGGCTTAGATATTACTATCTTACTCGTATAGTCGCCAACATTTACGAGGTGAAAACAGCAGCAGAAAAATGTTTGATGGTCTTACCCGGTTTCAAACTCGGGTTCTTCAGTGGGATAGTCGCACACACTACCTCCCACACCACTCCCTGCCCAGTCAAAAAAGTCTTCAGGTTGGTAGTCCATAAAAAATGGGAGGACGTAGACGATTTTTGCAAAGTCTTGGCAGAGTTTCTTAAGCACTCAGAGATCATCACTCGCCAGTTTCAAATACAGTATCTTTCAAACGTAAGCTGGATATCTTGTCAGCTATAAATCTGCATTAAAATTTGTACCACTTACAAATCCCAAATGTACTTTTAAAATAAACCTTGCCCACTGTATGGCAATACAACACATCACTTTTGGTCGTTTTGCAAATGCTGATCAAAGAAAAAAATTTAACAAAAACGCGCCTACCTACCCCAGTGTAGACTGTCGCTCTCGTGGTTGTGGTCGACATTGTATCCCTTCACATCTGTCGCATTCACTGTCAATATTACTCAATTTATTTCGACTGTCTACTTTACGTCCGACTACGTATTTTCGTCTACACTTACATCTTGGTCTCTTTCTCGGCTCCACTTCAAGTGAAATCTGTTTTAGCTTTTAGTGTATTATGTTTTATTTGGTATCGTACATCCATCTGTATTTGTCCTTACGTCGATGTCGTCTATAGTTTTGGTCTCATTGTCGTAAAAGTTTGTTACTCTCAGTCACATGTGTGTAAGTATGTGTGTAGGGCAGACATCGTTCTTCTTTTGGGTTGGTAGTGTTTTCAAGTCGTCTGTCAAATATCACGTATTATCCTTTGAGTAAAGCAATTGATGGCTACTTGACATAACATGTTTGGCCCCACTAGTAGTATGTGCAACATAAACCCATCGATGGACGCAAATGTATGTGTATGAGTGCATTGGTCTGTACGTTCAACATTGTGTGTTTGCAAGTATCACATTATATGAGTGCCACTAAAATCTTGTGTGTGTACTTTCTACAGCGGCGGAATTAGTAATGTTTTATCAACAGAGGCCTGATGGTGCTGATAGAACAAAGGGATATTCCTGATTGATTTTGTTGAGGTGAAGGAGGACTTTTACGATTCTTTGTCCTTGCAAAATTCCAATTTTATATACGGGATTTTCCAACAAGAGGTGTTATTTTGGTATTCAAAGAAAAATTAATTTTTTTGATATAAATGATCGTATGTTTTTTTTTCATAATAAAGAGGAGGGTATGCCGTTAATAATGAAAAACAACATCAGCCAAATGGCCGCCACGACCACGCTTACAAGACCATATCCTTTTTATGAAATTTGCCATAACCCAATCGCAAAGTGGCTGCCCCATTTCCACGATAGTTCTATTTTTGAGGTCTTGAATCGACGCTGGCCTATTGGCGTAGACCTTATCATTCGCGTGACCCTGAAGGAAGAAGTCGCAAGGTGTTAAATCACAAGAGATAACATGTATTCATGGTGGCTTTTGTTGAGGAGAAGCAATTCTTTGACTATTCTTTGTCTTTCAAAAATGTATCCCTGGCGTAGTTTGTCATTTAGCAAAACCTTGTCAAAGGTTTATTTTTATAAAGGGTTTTATCGCACATCCTAGCTTGCCATTAAATTTCCCGTCTCTGCTTTTAATCGCATAGGAAGACCATCTTACAGAAAACCTTCTTTTCAGAGGACTTTCAAGAAGGCATTCCAGAGGACTTTCCTTACTTAATTTTTGAAAGTCACATACCCATTCATGAAAGTCATACAGGATTATAATCAATAATAATACTTTAGTAGACGTTATTTATTAGAAAAAAAAACACCACAAATGATTTTACAGAAAAACAAACCCATGTTTACTTTTACTAAAAAAAAAAATTTTGTTGAAAAAAAAAAATTGGAAAAACAAATTTTGTAAAAAAAAAAAAAAATTGTAAAAAAAAAATTTTTGTTGAAAAAAAAATTTTGTAAAAAAAAAAAATTATGTAAAAAAAAAATTTTGGAAAAAAAATTTTGGTAAAAAAAAAATTGGGGAAAACACAATTTCTGTACAAAAAAAAAAATATTTTTTTTTTTATTATTATTATTTATAGAAAAAGAAAATTATAGAATGCCTATTTAAATTCCTACGTACTGCGTGACAGAGTCAGTGAATCAGTGTCGAGGGTAAATATATATTAAGAAGACGATGTCTTCAGGCTTCCCAAAAAAGCCCCAATGGAAGGCCCTGCTTATGGCCATCATATACCTTTGCACTGTTAAATGTCTGTGAGAGTATAAGAGGACGTGTTTACACTAATTGATTGACAATTCGAAAAGTTAACGTTTTTTAATGATTTTGAATTATTTTTACTTAGAAATGATGTTCTGATCGTTGTGCTCATGGTCGGTTGACATGACTTATTCAATAGCCGATAAACACACAAAATACAACAATAACATTACAATACGAGGGTTTCCACAACTATGGATTTTTTTAAATTTTTTAGTTTTACGAAAAGTTTGTCCAACGAGTGTATTTTTTGGCAAAGTATAACACCGTGTTACAAAAAATAGATTCTATCCTATGAACCAAATGCACATATTCGGAAAGAGGGGAAAAAATAAAAATACACGTGTATCGGCGATTTTCATGTACACGTCAGAATTTTTTTTTTTTAAGTTTGAAGTATGAAGCTCGTAGTGGCCTGTGTGAAAGCCTTTCGACCGATTTTTAACCCTTTTTCAGTGATCCAATTGAGCTGATTTTTTGCTGGCAGACTCGCAAATTGTTTTAAAAACAATTTTTATCAATTCTCAGATTTTCC
The DNA here is from genome assembly GCA_958296145.1 of Hydrotaea cyrtoneurina. Lineage (NCBI taxonomy): Eukaryota > Metazoa > Arthropoda > Insecta > Diptera > Muscidae > Hydrotaea > Hydrotaea cyrtoneurina. The sequence goes on along the minus strand of OY282513.1, from coordinate 53,175,167 downwards.
CCAATTTTTATTATTTTTGAAAAAAAAAATAACGTGTACATGAAAATCGCCGATACACGTGTATTTTTATTTTTTATCCCCTTTCCGAAAAAGTAAATTTGGTTCATAGGACAGAATGTGTGTAACACGGTGTAATTTCTGACCAACAAACAAAATTCAATCGAAAATGTTTTTATTGCCTAATTTACAACTCGTTTCGGTGTGGGTGAAATCAATGACATGTTTTTGGTGGGCCACGGTATTGAGATGGTGCACCTCCGGCTACCCGCCACCATACCAGTAGTCTGAGCAAGCCCTTGATTGCCGGAGTCTTAGTCGTTTTGTTTTTCATGACGTGGAACTCACTCTCGAAGGTTCCAGATTCTCAGCTTTTTTATCCCATCGACGTGGTCTTATTGTCTCGACTAGTTCGATGTCTACATACGGGGGTTTACATTTTGAAACATATATGTATTATTTCCACAGTGACAGCTATATCCCGCTTGAGATCTTATCAGCAACTCATTATCATGTTTTCGTGCCAGTGCCGTGTAGCCCAAACTGGTCGTTTATAGAAAATAAGTTTTGACACCCATCCATTTATTCAGACTACTAAAACGTTGAAATGAAAATGATTAAATTGTATACAATAATTTCCGCCAATTAAATACAGTGTGAAATTATAAACATAAGAAATAGTGTATCTACAAATCTAAAGCTCCAACTGGTTTGAAATCGACTCTACGCTTGTCATAGTAAGATGTCATCGACCTTCCGGAAAACCCACAAGTTTTCTTTTACTCATAATTAGATTTTAGCAAACAAAGAAAAAAAAATACTGATTGTAAATTATCAAGTCATTCTAGTTCAGTCTCCACAGCAAAATAATTAACATTCTATAAATTCGTATTGTTTGGTATATGAAGGGAGATTACGAGACGACAAATAGTATGACCTCTGTTTGTGCATTCAACAAAAGTCAAATATTGACAGACAATCGACATTCATCTTAACATTTTGTGATAATCTCAATTCAAATGAAATGACGACTGCAGCCATTGTAATGAAATGTCTCATCTCCGGTATATTTATACCGATGCAATTCATTATTGTCATAATTAAATTTGATTAAATTACAGCTCGAAGAATGGAAACATGTTATTGTTTTGATATTTATCAAAAACTCATTACAAAACATGTATCCACAAATGCAATGGAACGAATAAGCTAAACAAAGTATGTATATAAGAGTGGGTGCGGCAATAATTACTGACATTTTTTTATTTTATTTTACTATTTTTGGTTTAATTTCTGAAAACTTTAAAATGCCAAAGAGCCAATGGAGTAAACGGGGCATGTATATAGGAATGAGTCCAGCAACAATTAGTGTTTTCACAACATTTATTATTTTTGTTCAATTTCAGAGGAAAAAAAAAACAGAAAATTTTGACAAATGCTTGATTTACTTTTTATTTTTTCTCTAAAAATGTTACACACCGCCACACTTCATGTGGTCCATTCTGAAAGGCCAACTTTTTTCAACACTTCGGGCGGTATTTCACTGATTTTTCGATAACAGAAATTTGACCCTCTTTCCGGTTCTCTAAGGCTCATACAGCGAGAAGACGACGTTGTGATAGGTAGCCAGGCTGCACCTCCTTCTCGTCTTTATGGATTAGGGTGATATTTTTCTTGGCTCAACCTGATTTTGAGAGCTCAACGTGTAAAGTATTTTTGAGAATTTTTTTGGTGTAACGTTACTTTTTTAGTTTATGTAAAATTTCCCAAAAAATTACAAAACTTATGATTTCTATACATCAAATTAAAGCTCGAATATTTTTCTTTTGACATGATGACTCAACGACTTTGAAAATGCTTTTCATTGACCAACTTGTGCTTTAAATACGAGAAAATCAGAAAACGCAAATTTTTCGCAAAAAAAACCGGTCTGTGGCTCCACTAAACCTTTTAAAAAAAATGTAAAAAAAAATCAATAATACTTTAGTCCATATACTAAAAAAAAAAAAAAGGACGAGCCCCTACGGATTTCGAAAAAATCGCCACTTAAATCGCTATAAGAGTTCGGCTCGGCATGAAGTTGCGATCTCACCCGCGCCCTTTAGACCCAATGAGTAGCAGAGGTATTGGGTAGGTCCCAAATCCCGACCAAGATCGATGATTTGCCCACGTAGTGAATTCCGGGTCTACATGGTTGGTTTACTGGGTTTACTTGAGGTCATTCGCTTTTACGATGTTTTCTTCAATTTAAAATTTTTTAAAAAAAATCTCTCATCATTTCTTGATAATGCCTTCTTTTATATGATAATTTATTTATAATAAAAATAAATCTTTATGAATATAATTATTATTATTTTATTTATTTATTGCAAATATATTTTACAAATAAGCAGTATTTTTTTTTTTAAATTAATTCATTAATTTTTTACTTATTTTACCATTATTAGATTTCGTTTTGCCCACAACCCACTCTAATATCTATCAGTGTATCTATGTATATCAAAATATTAATGCATACACACATATGTATTGCGTGTATCCATGGTCGTATGTATGCAAGTACGTGCGTGCGAGTATCTATGTCTGGACCAATGAATAGATTCATTCGTACACGCACAAATAAGAACAATGCTGAAAATCTAGACACGCAAGCAAAGTCATTCGACCCCACGCCCCACCTAAACTTTGGAAACAGACACAGGATTCAGAAGGACAATGCAAAGACCCCCCACACAGTGTTAGAGTGGGAGTGAGCAATGACCAGTGATGGTAATGGTTCATTGGGTATGAGCTACACACGGACAAACCCAAACAAAAGTGGGACGCCCAACAACAATAGGAACAATTTATCACACTCTAACAACCACTTGAATGCAATTATTTTGTCATCGTACGTTTCCTAATTGAATATTCCAACACCGCATTCGAAGGAGAATACGACTGCAAAATACGTACACATTTCCCATATACGTTTCGCAGTGTTTGTGGGCATATATTCCAAGTACACCCTTCATCTGTGTGCCCTACACCATACCGCTATAAACGATGTACTGTCGAGGGCATGTCGATTCGGTCTATAGCTGCACTTTAACGTGTCTAGGTTTAGACTGAATTGTTTTTTATGTTTTGGAAAATGTGATTTCCGTTTCCGGGTGCTAGGGATGTCTGTAAAATCAAAGTAAACTCCTGTTCCATTTAAATTATCAAAGTAGCTTGCGATGACGTTTCTGTAACTGAAGTCCTTTACTGTATTTGTTCTAAACAAGAAATATATAATGAAGTTTGTCCTTTTCCAATTTGAATCAATTGCCAAATAATTTCTCACATAAATCATCAGAAATATTGGGATTTGTTACAATTTTTCGCAGAGTCGGTTCTGATGGACTGTAGATTTCATCATTTGTTTTGCTTTTGCTGTAGTGGCTCTTGTTCTTTTCGAGTCTCAATGAGTCGAAGGACATGGTTGGCCGATTGGTCGTTCATTTCCGGTCTGCAACGAATATGTCACATACCAAAAATACATCAGACCATCCCATTCATGTCATTCACTTACATGCTGGCATACATGTCCTGTACATGTGTGTGTATGTATAAAGGAAAATGTATGACACCAATGGAATGACAGGAATCCAAAAATAATTATTTAGGTTCTTAAGCAAATGATCGCTACGTGATCGGCGTGTTGCACGTTTGGCACAAAATAGTGTGAAAATACTTACTAACTCACTAAAGTTCGCTCTACAACATGTTGTTGATCTGGATGGGACACGGTATACTGTAGTCATCAATCATGAATTCGTTCGCCTAGATGGTGATTCGCTCATTCGGTCTTATATAGCTCTGCCGATATACGGCCCGCTCTTGCCAATTGCTGCTTTTACTTAATCTGCTGGGAATATTCAACAGCCTCAACTATGGTTGGTAGCGGGTTAAATTCTTCACAGGTTCTGGGGCAGCTTCAAAATCCCCCTGACACTCAGTCAGCAGATTCCTATTTTCATTCCTGAACTAATTTATGTCAGTATGCGAGTCTTTAGTTTGTTGTCGTTTCTCTTTCTATAAAACTAAAACTCCTTGCATTGCCATCTTTTCATTTGAATTGTTTTTCTTCGGAAAAGACGATTTTTCCGCCTCCTCAACTCTCGTTATCGCTGTAACACAGCTTACTTCGACATGGGCGGGAGTGTCGCCCTGTGTGCCCGGTTCTTAACTTCAGGGGCGACATTACACTCTTCGTCTTGTCTTAGGTTCATTTCGGTTATCCAATTTCTTCTTCGACGGCTTTAATCATGAAGTTGTATATGTGAAGGGACTGAGCTTACCGACCGTCGGACCAAAATTGTCTATTTTGTCATTAAAATTCCATAGAATAATTTTAATGTCAAGCAGTCATACGTCCACACCAGGCGTGTGAGTAAAAATTGGGCTGATAACAAAGAATTTGCTTCGATGGGGATTGTGGACAGCCGTTCGTCTGGCGGTATGAATCCGACGACCAGGTTACGAATTGGCGCATTTACAATCCTCATGGACTGGTGGCAGCTGTAGTATCTACCGCAGTTTTTCTTGCTATTAACTGCTTGTCCTTTTCATCGTATATTCTCCTGCGAGAATATCCACCTGTTGGACACCTGTTCGTACATTCCAACTGCCTATCCGTAAATCATGGCCCTTTAAACGTTTGAGGTGTTCGTCAACATTAAAGGGAGTTTGTTTATTTTCATTGTGGTCTTTTTGAATGTGGCGGACTATAAGCCCAACTCCAACCACTTAATCGGAGGGCAGGTTTCGACGCGTTCACACGTTGCCTTGACGACTGAGATCGCACTGGGTTCACCCAGTTGAAGCGATCAGCATCTTCACCATATGACCTGCACTGTCCTTGTGTTATCTTGGCGTGACAAAACATTGACGTACCAATCGTCAGACCCCTTCAATATATGAAATGAATGTAAACATTCATATACGGCACGGACCAATTTTCAACAACAAACATACATATCCACCAGTTTAGATTGTGAGACGACACTAACAACAGAGCAAATTTTACAAGTTGATACAAAAACCCACAAATGTCGCATACAAATCGCACTGGAGCAGCAGGCAAACCGCACCTGCCCCTCCCCTTACAAAGAACTGCGCTAACACTTGGGCCACAAGGCTATGGGGCGAAAATGTGAGCAGGCATATAGACGACGGACTCTCCTCAGGCATCCTCCGATATCTATTCATAAAAACGTCGACGGACGTCGACAGACAGTCTGCACATACACAGGCATGCATCGTCTGTATGACAATAGATCATCAGATTCGTTACGTTACATTTTGTATGTTTCAGTGCGGCAGCCCATCATCGTCATCGTCACTCCGGCCACCGAAGCCATTACAAACACATTCCCAGCATCTTTTGGGGAGGGCAACAACAATTGCAGCGCCAGTAGTCGTGGTCCTGGTTGCTGTAGTAGCTCCATAGATGTCACGCACATGCAAACACTCACACTTGCTCATACGAGTATATGTACACAGGCACACATACAGAGCCCATACTCATGGCATGTGTAATTGTGGAACATGAATTGAAAACCTCAATGAATGTCTCTTTTCTGCTTTGTTTCCTTTGCTGCTAATGTTTCGTCCGTGATGACCGTACATTGCAACATTCACTGTGGTTGACTCCGGCCCCTGTTAAGGCGCTGCGAGTTTAACTACTGCAGCATACGACACGCCATGCCACGCCACCTTTCTAGGCATTATATTACAGCTAGTTAATTGTGTTCCTTCTAATGTTCCTTGGTCCCGTCGGCGTCATCCGCCGCTCTTCTTAACGGGGCCGACGCCGTGCTTCTCAAAACACAATTGCTGTGGGATTTCCAGGCTGAGCTACAAACTCCTTGTCTTTATGGTTCAATTTGTTTGTCAAGTGTAGTCAACGGATGTCATTGGCATGCGTATTGAATGTTGTAACAGTCGAGTATGCGGTTTCAAGTATTTGGCTGTACAGTCTGTTGTGGAAACATGCGATCATATGTTTTCCGATGGATTTCTCTTTATTGGATTGGATCAATCAACAAAACACCCTGAAATAATCGAAAAGCATAAAGGAAGAGCCAAAATCGGTCATAAGCAACTACACAGAAAGAAAAAGACAACCAAAAAATTTCAATGAAAATATTTGTACAAGAATTTCATCACTTCTCAATGAAACTTTTCGTTAATATGCTAAAAAATTTGTTCAAATATTGAAACGAAGTTTGATGAAACAATTCATCAAATATTTGGATATTTTTAATGAATTTTTTGTTGATCCCATTTATCAAATTTCGTTTTAATATTTGATACATTTTTAGCATATTCACGAAAAATATTATCAAATGTTGAAAAAAATTTGATAAATTGAATCGACAAAAAATGTTATATTTTTTATGATTTTTATATTGGTTATTTAATTTATAAAATTTCTTTTAATATTACATACATTTTTTTCGTAAATATGATAAGTAATTTACCAAAATTTAAAAAATTATAATATTTTTCGATCTATTTTATTAAATTTCGTTTCAATATGTGAATTTTTTCATCGAAAATATTTTCGATAAACGACCTACAAATTATTTTGTTGAATGTGAATGATTTCATCAAAATTTTTTTTAATGAACGACATACAATTTTTTTTGTATATATGAAACATTCTTCATCAAAGATATTTTTGATAAACATTATACGAATGTTTTCTTTAAGTTGACAAATTGTTTTATCACAGGATTTTCAATGAATTTTTTGTTTGAATTCGTGAATATTTTCATTGAATCGAAAAATTATTTTTTTCTGTGTATATGATACTACATTTTTATAGGTGACCGTGGTAGTGTGTGAGATTATGACTCAGCAAAAACAGGTTCATATTCTGGTAAAAACAGTTAAAACATTTGTCAGCGAAGGGGTCAACCTCTTAAAGTATGACGAGCACTTCATGAGAGCGTAATTTCTGAGCCATACTAAACGTTGCCTTTGAAAGCATTACTGTCTTAAAATTTAATTCGGTCCCGGGCAATGAGCATTCAAGCTATATGGTACACAGCTCATTGATTTGAGGAAATTACCCTATTTGTTCCTCTATTAAAGGTCGGGTTATTTTGAGAAAAACCTTTTTTGGATGCCATCACCCCTTTCCTGTAAAACCCACTGTATATAGTACACGCACATTTATTCCAAGTCATAAGTAAATATCACACAGTCTAGTATCATGCCGGACATTAGTGACCATTTGTCATAGTCTGTACTGAAACAAAGACATATCAACGTTGTTGCATTCGGCACAATCATTGGACGTTGTTCGATGAGCGAGGATAATTAGGCAAGTATTAATGAGCAGGAAATTACTACGTTTCGTCTTCAACATTAAATTGAAGAACTTTTGGCTTTCAAAGTATGATGAGATAATTGCTGAAACGTTAGTATTTGTCTTGGGCCGTGTAATCTTCAATTTTAACAGGCTCAAATGGCTTAAAGTTTAATGGGGTACAAACACATTATTTTTTTTAAAAAAAAAAAAAAAAATAAAAAAAAAAGTAAAAATATTTTTGGATTATTTTATTCGAAATTGCAAACATTTGCCGTCGATCCAACGAGAGGCTTTGGTCTGTCGATGCTAAAAATTGGCCATATGGTCTGTGTCACCCGGTTTACCCTTGCACTTAAAATTAGAATATAAATTGACTTTGTATTGTAATTAAATAAAATTAAAAAACAAATTAAAATATGATTTCAGTCAAGTAAAGATTGTTAGTTTGGAAATTTTATCCCTAATCGAATACAAATGACAGATTTATTTTCAAAAAACAATTTCGAATTCCCTTCACCGGAGCTTTGGTGGCCAATAGAGTAATTTCCTTGGGGAAATCTGTTCAAGACTTTTATACGATTAAGGTCAAGTCTCTATAATGTCTAGGCCCAAGGTCCCATCACGGTAATGAAACTGTGGAAAACCAACATGAATGTACTATTTTATCCATGTATGTGAATACATGTGGATGAGAAGAATCTCTGCGATTGCAAGCGTATTGCTGCCGTAGTTCGATGGCTCTCTCAAAAATTACCCTAATGGGTAAAAATATATGAAGTCAACCAATGAGTTTCCCTCACCAATTCCGAATTGGCTGAAAGTTGGTACGAAGGGAGTGTTCAATATAACAATAGCATCTGTCAACTTTCAGTCTCCTAGCTTTTCTACTTTCAATTTTATGACGACTTTAATTTGAAAAAAATGATTAGAAATGTACTGAGATGCTTTAACACAATTTTTAATATCTCTGAAAGTATTATACGTACATAAATGATCAAAGGCTTATTTTGAAGCTAAAATTATGCACCGTTAAATAGAAATATTAAATAGATAATTTTCGGACAAGGATATCGTGGATAAAAAAGGACTAAAATTGCCGAAGGATATATCTCAAAAAGCGATATTTTTAAAAATTTCAAAAAAATATATGTTATTCCCTATTCTGTTTTGCACACGTCTTTCAACTTTTAGCCGTGGATCTTTATAATGGAATGAGTTATTAAGAAAATAGTTCGCAAAGGTTTACGTATTCATAATTTTTTGTATTTTTTAAACAATTTCAATTAGTATTTTAAAATAATATTTCATATCATACCAGTGAATTACAGTTATATTCATTCAGCTACTAGTAAATAATAAAAAATATCAAAAACCTAGATTATATTTACTTATTTGTAAAGACTTTCAATTACAAAATCGGTATCTGCCGAGTAACGCTTTACTTTAATGTTAGTTTTTCCCACAGGTACAAAAGAATGCAGTTTTTGCGTCCCAGGAATAGTACGCAATTGTTTAAAGCGTATTTGGAGGAATCGTACTTCTTCATCGTAATCTTTTACTGTTAAATACTCGAAGTTACAGTTCAAAAGATTACCCAGGCACCAGTCATATAAATGTCTTGGAGTAGTTATTTGACCTTGTAATGGACGCTGTAAACTGGCTCGTCGTGCTTCTCTCTTTACAGTACCTCCAAGACCGTCGCTGGGGCCTTTTCCATGACTTGTTTCAAAAAAATGCCATTCAGCATTACATCCAAAATCTTCCATATGATAACATAAATTGATAAAGTTCTTTTTATTTTTAAACTGGGCTGCACTGCCGTCTGAAAAATACGTAATTTTCTTCGGGATTGTTTTAAACTTGTTCCTCAAAAATACATTCAAGTGGCGATGAAACAGGTGAACAGCTACAGAGTCGTGTATAAGACAATCAGATATTATTATAAAGTTTGTATGTTGTGTTTTTCCGTCCGATTTAAAATAAATAGCAATTGGGTATAACGTGGCTTGAGAGTTGTTCCAGTGAAATCCCTGGACTGCATCCTGAACTGTAAAAGAAGCATTTTCTGAAAAATCACAAACTGCAGGATTACAGCAAAATCTTGAATTGAATGGCATGTTTTCACGGTCACAGAGTTTGTTGAAACAGTTTTTAAAATACCGCACCCGAAGAATTCACAATTAAATGAAAAATGCAGCATTACCAAACTGACAATATTCTCATAGACTACTTTCTTAATATATTTTATATTGCATATATTAAAAAATACATTCAAAATTAAAGATTTTATGAAATATCATAACTTTTTCTTGGGAATTTAATTATAACTCATTCCATGATGACGATCCACGACCAAGAGTTTGCAGACGTGTAGACAACAGAAAAAGGATTAATATACATTTTTTTTTAATTTTTAAAAATATCGCTTTTCGAGATATATCCTTTTGAAATTTTAGTCCTTTTTTATTTACATTATCCTTGATCGATTTTTTTTTTTAAAAAAATGTTTTTAATGGCTCATATTTTTATCTGTAAAATGAGCCTTTGATTATTTACAAACATTAAATACTTTTCGAGATATTTACAAATATGTTAAATTACCTCAGTGCATTTTTGTTGATTTTTTTCAAATTGAAATGGTCAGAAATCTGAAAGTACGAGGGCTATATGTCTGAAAGTTGGCAAGTATTATTGTTTTGTTCCATAGATCATGTATAAACAATATTATCAAATTCGCAGATGATGTGGTCAGAAATGTTAAATTTTCGGTTGATTTCATATGTTTTTACCCTAATGCCAAATATTCCCAAAGAAATAATGAAAAATGTCCCCACATGTTACATTTTTTGCAATTCGGCTAGTTTAATGTTTAATTCGGTTAGTTAATTGAAAAACTTACCACATTTTTTATTTAATCTTGGGGTGTTGTTTGCTTTTTGGTTTTGGAGCCAATCTTAATATATATTTACCCTCGACACTGATTCACTGACTCTGTCACGCAGTACATAGGAATTTAAATAGGCATACTATAATTTTAATTTTCTATAAATAATAATAATAAAAAAAATAATATTTTTTTTTTTTACAGAAATTGTGTTTTCCCCAATTTTTTTTTTTTACAAATTTTTTTTTCTACAAAATTTTTTTTTTCAACATAAATTTTTTTTTTTACAAAATTTTTTTTCCAATTTTTTTTTTTCAACAAAATTTTTTTTTCCACAAAATTTTTTTTTTCAACAAAATTTTTTTTTTCAACAAAATTTTTTTTTTCAAGAAAAAATTTTTTTTCAACAAAAATTTTTTTTTTCAAGAAAAAAATTTGTTTTGAACAAAAAATTTTTTTTTTTCAACAAAATTTTTTTTTGTTTTTTAGTGTGTTTATGTTATTCTTAATAAAACTTATGAATTTATTTTAAAAATATATGACTTAAATTTGTTGATACCTTAAAGAGAAGTAGGGTCCTAAAAAATATGACTCAGTTATGGCAACAACCTCAGTTTTCGCCACAGCTAATATTTCTATTAGTTACGTTAGGCGAGGTTGCACTGTATTTTTTATTTTTATATTTTTTTCTCTTTAGATTGGGGCGATTTTGAAATTTGTTGAATTCTAATCTGGCAAATATTAAACACCATTACGATCTTAAACACCGAATTGTGTTAATTTTTTTTTTGGGCATTCAGCAGACAATTTAAAAATGCTCACACACAATGTTTTTTCCCCCCGGTTGAAATGTTTCAATGCGAATCTTTATTAAAGTTTTTGTGTGCGGCGGAAACGGAAGTAGATCTAGCAGAAAAAAAGGCACAAAAGAGAAAATTTGGTTTTAGTTAACTCCAGCGAAAAGGAAAAAAGGAACAAACTACAAAGAATAGATTACGTTATCCACACTTTCGTGCAGACCGACTAATCATTTTGTACATTTCCTCGTATTTGACGTTCTCTTGGTTAGATGGTGGCCATTGTGTATTTGAACAAAGAAAAATTAGAAAAAAATAACCAAAGCGAATGCCTTTTTTTTCCAGCAAAAATGATTTCCTTTTGTGCTTGGATTTCCACTGTTTTTGTGTCTTTTTTTTTTGGTCCCACAATGGTCTGGCCATAAGGCCTTTGCTCTGTACACTGGTGGAGCAGGTTTTAGTATTCATAATCGTTTCAATCTTCTGCCAGACAGGTTGGATGGTCAAGCGGAGCAAAAGGACAACACCACCAACACTACTTATGCACGTACTACGTTACGTACCAAGGTGAGGGAGTCTTTTGTCTTTAGTGTCCCTTTGAGTTGTCAAGTCTGGCGCTGAGCTTATTTCGCCTATTTAGTAGATGACCAATTGAGGTTCATTCGTTGATGTCAGGAACAATAGTTTCGCTTTGTTAAGTCTTTATTGACTGACAGGACGACTTATACGTAGCAGAGGAATTGATAATGTTGAGGTTATCTTAAAATTCTTAATCTTAAACTTCAAGCAATGGCTGTGATTAAATTAGGTGGGTAAGTGATGTGATAAATTATTGTCTAAAAGTAGTTAGAAACGAAATGACCGAAGGCAATTAATTAATACAAAATCCTCCTTTGGACGAAACCAGCTGATCCTCGTATAAAATGATCTCCTGAATCCAATTTGAGTCCTTTTTCCCTTTTGAAAATTACTTTTTTTTTCATTAATTTGGATTCAGGAGATCATTTTACAAAAAGATCAGTTAGTTTTGTCTAAAGGAGGGCTATAGTAGGTAGTTTTTGCAGAAGAGTGTTAGGTAACTGGTTCAATTGTCAGTGTGCTATATTTATTGTCCTACGAGGTTTATTAGAAACAAGTAACCAGATCATAAATCTGTTATGAATTGCTATAGGCAAATAGCTCAGACTTCGATGAAACTTGACATTGTCCGTGTTTAGATAAAGGGTTATCTATTTTGCGTTTTTAAAAGTAAACGTATTTTTTTATGATATTTCTTTTTTTATTATAAAGTTGGAAAGTAGTGTTTCAAACATCATTTAAATGAAATGATTGATTCTTTTGAGGTAATTTTGGATCGCTTTTTTGGACATATTGGGCGGTATCTCAGCCATAACTTGACTAATGTTGGTTCTTAAGTGCTCAACAGTTAGCAGTTTGACTTCATTATCTGTCGTATTTTCTGTGGTTCGCTACATTCAACTTATCCTACATATAATCATTTATTTTAATAATCAAAAACCTGATACACTTGGGGGTGTATAGTTTTTCTAATCAGTTGGAGATTGGCAATCTCGTAGTAGTGTTTCGCTGCTGATGAGGCTACTATTTACAAACTGCGTTCGAAGCGCATACTTGCCTATTGTAATTTGCAATTGGTTTCTTCCTTTACATTGCCACACGATTATCGTGTCACTTTTAATTTTCGTTTTAAACTCTAAATTGAGTTCAAAACTGCTACCCAATAAATCTTTATCGGCAATGTATTCTTTTTTTTTTAAAAAAACACAAAAAAAGAACAACTTTTTATCATTTATATCAGAAAGTTAATTTATTATTTTTTTTCTGGATGTAAGTGTGTGTGTGTGTGTGTGATTGCACTTCTTACGGAAACTGGATCATCCGTCAGTTATTCGCTTATGCCATTATGTCGGTTGTACGAGTCCATTGTTGCCATTTAATAATTTATGCTCTCAAAGATTTTTTAAAATCATATTTATTTTTTGATTATTCACTAATTTATTGCATAACATTTAAATTATGTGCTACACAGCAGAAAACAAAAAAAAAAAACCCAGCTTTACCGAAAACGACAGCAACGGCAACAATGTTGGCCGTATATGGCCCGCGGATATAGCAAATTGTTGTTGCTGTTATTTTTATTGATAAGACTTTATTACATGTGAAATTTATCATTAGCAGCGAATATGCGATATACACACGTAGGCACAAAAGCCGACCATAAATATCTGCGTTTGGCTATTTATGCCCATGCTGGACCCATACCCAATACTTTTCGGCCGTTAACCAATATTTGTGCTGGACATATTGCAGCGCATGGATGCATAATGTGGTAGCAGCACTATGGCAACTCCCGCTCCTCCGATTTGCACTCATTCTATCGGTCGGACTCCATCACTTAGGCAGAGTTTGCAGTCACATTCAGTTATTAATGTTATTATCGAGTCCATTTAAATTTATTTACCAACGTTGTTCTATGAATGTTTTCCATCAACACAGTTGCAGACAAATATTTGCTCACAAAATGTGGTTCATGCCCGGAAAAACGAGGAACTGATATCTGACTTGGGAGACCCATGAGACGGAAATACAAATCATTTCTTCACACAGCAATGGAAAGAAAAACGGATATAAGGCCGGATTCGGAATCGTGAATGAGATTTTATATCTTGTGTTAAGCCAATAAGATCCAATTCCAACTGCAATGTATTTTAAAATCGTTTTTGAACATTTGAGAAAATATTAAATTTGAAGGGTTGAAGGATATGAAATGTAAAAGCTCAAAACTACCAAAATGGAGATGTGATTTTAAGTCTTAGGCACCGAAGGGAAAACGTCACGTAAAAACAAAGCCATTGGATTTCATTTCAAAATTTCACTTCAATTGGACCAAAGTTTTACTAACTACAGATATCGAAATATATCCCATGTGGTTGGTCATTCCTTGTGCAAAACCTTTGATATTATTCAAAGATACGATCTACCCACATTGTTCTTCTATTTCCCATTTAAGGGGACACAAGTTTTGTACGAAAAAATTCCGTTTCTTCGAAAATGTTAACGCTATATGTGTATGTATTACTTTTGGGAAAAACTCATAAATGCAATAAGTTTCAAATAAAACTAAAAATGAAAATAAAGGAAAAATGTTCGTAATATCACTCCAATTTAATAGGCATTTCGCTGAGATTTAATTCATACTATCTATAAATGTATAAATGATTAAGATATTGTTAAAAGTGACAATCAAACCCCTGGAATAGGCACTGCAACTAGTCATATTGCTGACATACCTAAGATAAGGGTAGATTTTTTCTAAGTTGGCTCTGCAAACTGTTGTTTGTCTAGGGCAGCTTAATAAATTATTTCCAAGCACTTCGGTCTTCTGCTTCTGTTATCCAGTTCGCGATACCAAGGATTTGCATGTCTTGTTGCACTTGGTCCCTCCACCGGAGTCTCGATCTTCCCTGTCTGCGCATTCTGCGGTAAATGTCGTCCAACGTCTTTCTAGCTGGAGCGTTTGTATTCAGTCGACCGAGTTCACGGTTCATTTGACGTCTATATTACTTTTTCGAAGATTTTTTCTCTCAAAAACACCCAGCACAGCTTCATCTGCTATCGCAAGTATCCATGTTTCGGCGCCATAAAGAAGCTCGGGTAAAATAAGTGTGTTGTACAGTATTATTTTAGTTCGACGAGAGAGTTCTCTGTTCATTAATTGTTTGTTTAGTCCGATGTTTGCACGCACGATCCTTTGGGCGCACGTAAAAGATAAGGTCTACGCCAAGACCTCAAAGACAGAATTCGATTCAAGACCTCATTTGATATTTGGTTATGGACAATTTAATGAAAAGGATATTGTTGCTGATGTTGTTTTTCATTATTAACGGCATACCTTCCTCCTTATTATGAAATAAACATCCGATCATTTATCTCAAAAAATTTAATTTTTCTTTGAATACCAAGATAACACCTCTTGTTGAAAAACCCTGTATTTTTGCTAAACCTGTTTTTGAAAACTTACGGGAATTTTTGAGAATTTTTTTAGATTTTTTGGAAATGGTTTTGAGTTTTTTTTTTTTGGATATTTGGCAAAATTTCTAATTTCAAAAAAAAATATTACTGATTTTTTTCATGTATTTAGTTTCAAAGTCATTGAATGTTTTAAAATTAAGAATTAAGAATTTTTGCTCAACTTATGGGAATTTTTGAGAATTTTTTCAGAAAAGGTCCTAAAAAAAAGTTTCGAACTTGAAAATGATGCAGTTGAAAGATGGAAAAATTACAACTAATTGGAAAAACATATTACAGATTTTTGTCTTGCCGTTTCGAAGTCATGGAAAGTTTTAAAATTAATAATGGGGAGTCAAAAAACAGTTTAAGGGAATTTTGAGAATTTTTCAGATTTTTTGGAAAAGGTTTAAAGGTTTTTGGACATTTTAAGTAAAATGATATAAAAAAGTTTCAAACTTGCAAAGGATGCAGTTTGACAGATCCCAAAATTCTAACTAATTGCAGAAAAAAATATTACAGATTTTTTTAATTTAAGATTTTTTACAGATTTTTTATATAAAAAAATATTTTTGCTCAACCTGTTTCTAAAAGTTTACGGGAATGTTTGAGAATTTGTTGGTAAAGGTTTTTGGAAATTTTACGAAAAACGCTCTAAAAAATTCAAACTTGCAAATGATGCAGTTTGAAAGATGGCAAAATTCTAACTAATTTGAATTCTCATAAAATATTTTGTTCGACACCTTAACTAAGATTTAGTAATATTAATTTTCAGGAAAATTTAAAAAAACACCCTATAATTTTGGAAAATTATGTTTTGTAATTGTGGCACATAATTCTGATATCCACCATTGACATTTCAAAACGTTTGCATTGATGAAGAAGATAAATATAAGATCTCGCCTGAGCGAATGTTAAGACCAAAAGTAATTTTTGTACACAAAACTTAATGTAATTTAATGTAATGCCGCAACTTCGCAGTATTTGCTTACAAATGCCATCAGTATTATGGGTAATACACTTCCTTTTTCATTTAACACTCAATTTTATTCTATACTATAGACAACGACAACTACACACATGCGAGTATATCACTCCGTAAACACATACCCGTACGGGCTATGCATTCCGGGTTGGCAAAAACATTTTTGTTTGATTTAAAAAAAAAAAACAAAAAAAACGAAAAATATTTCGACATTTTGCGGAGCGGACTATCATTATTTTTCGGTAAAGTAGCAAAAACAAATGGAAAATGTATAAAATATGCCCGAAGTCAAATCAATTTGGTAATAAATGAACGTTTTGTTTGGCGGCTGTTTAAACAAATTAGAAATGAAATATCTGCTGATACGATTGTTTCTCCATGGAGTTTGCTTCATAGTGTTATTTTGTCAAATTAAATATTTTGCGGCAATTATGAATAGTGTATTTAAAATTAACCTCGGATTTTATTCTTGCTGCATATCAGTGGAATTTTAACGTCAAACGGTGAATTTATTCCGCTATAGTGAAGCTGTTGCCTCGAAATGTTGATTAGAGAAACAAATATGGTTTTGTAAGTCTATATCTAATAAGGAAGTAAAATAGACCAAATGTTGATTGGTCGGACAATATATTTTATAACTTATGCCAAATGTATCCTAAATCAATGAATCTTTTGTTATGGTCGGGCCGATGTCAGTATCCGGATTGAAACAGCAAAGATATTCGGATAATGATTTATTCCCCAGTTAATTAAGCTACTGCGATTTACTGCGCTTACATGATTTCAAAACACTTACGCTCAATGGCTAATACTAATGTCCCCTTACGCAAAATTATATAGGGTCCGCCAAATAACTTTTTTTTTTGAAAATTCTATAAAAAAAAACTACTGGATATTTTCTCAAATTTCTTTTTTTATTTGAAAGTACAATCCTTCCGGTTAATAATGGAAAATAATTTCAATCAAATGTATCGAGTGTAGCTTCGGCTGTGTGGCACGTAGCGCCGTCCTGTTGAAACCAAATGTGGCAAATATGCTCCTCTTCAATTTTTGTAAACAAAAATTCGTTCAACATGGCCCGATAACGAAAATAACGTAATCGAAATAAGCACTAATTGAAAAAAAAACGTTAGAAGTCGGACCCTTTATATGGCAGATTATCCAAGCTGATCTGAAATGTCACATTTATATAAGCTTCCTTTTTTCCTGTGCCAAGTAGTACAATTAGTAAATAAAACTCTCAAGGATAATCAGCAGCGGTCATACAACAACGAGATAATGGTCACAGGAAATTGAACCACTCACCGTGCATGAGTTGCATGGCCACCCTCACTCACTCAGCGTTTTGAATGTACTACGGCGAGCATTTGCAATCGTATTTGAAGATATTTCACTAAACTCACAGAACAACAAAAATATCCATCAAATAAAGATAGACCACCAACCATCCAACGTCCTACTATTAGTTGTGATGGTGCTTTTACCGCCCCCAAACGCAAACGACTCCGTCACCACAATGAATGGGTGCGCCGGTTGGGGGGGTAAATGAAACAACCGAAAAATACCAGCACGATTTTAATAACAAAACTTTGTTTAGTATCTGAGGTATGTACCTACTCGTATACATACGTAGTATGCCTATTTTCATATGGCCAAGTATTTGCCAGGATTAATACCAGAGCTGCCAAAGAGTCATGTTGTGTCAAAAAAAAAATCCAACAAATACTAAAAGGCAGCAAACAAGTTGCGGGACATATGAAAAGGATTACCAAACACTTTATGGATATGTTTCTGCACTTTCTGGTGAGTGTACACATACACATTCGTACGTGCATACGTGTGGTTGTGTCCTTGTTGAGTTGTCAGAAATATTCATCTTCGAGTAAATGGAAAAAGTTTTAATGTCGATGATGTGTGTACATTTTCGTCCTGGATATTAGGTGCTAAGAGTTTTTCTTCTAATTCGTTTTCATCTCTAGTTTTCTTTGTCTTTGTTGTTGCATATTTTTTTGAAGTACGTGATTAATTTTTATGATATTACCAAGTTGTAACATTCGTAAATGCTAAGATTTCTCTGGTTTGATGACGCAACTGCCAAGGTGCTGACACAAAGTTATTGGGAATTGCTCTACCAAAGTCAGTTTCAATTTATGAATATCCGTACATGTATTTGTTTGAATAAACAAATATGCAATTGGAATTTATAGAGTAATGTGTCACAGTGGTTGTAAATCTAGATTCAGTTCGAAGGACCGAATGTTAAGAGGATCCGGTTCGAAGGATCAAATGTAAATGTGATCCGGCTCAAAGGATCAAATGTAAAGACCTAATATCAGAAATGAAACTCTTTACGCGTTGAGTACTTGTAGAACACTGATTTTATACTTCGAACCGAAACACTCACTAAAAAATAAAATAGAATTTAACAATACGTCTAGTGCATGCCAATGGCAGCCTGCATTCAGGCAGAGACAAATTGTTTGCAAATATATTTTCAACAGAAGGTTAGTTTTATCAACCAGGCAAGTGAATATCAGGTCATCGTTAACAAGAGTTGGGGTAAAGGATGAAAAATTAACCCTTGCGCCTAAGTACTCCGGT
Organism: Hydrotaea cyrtoneurina; assembly: GCA_958296145.1. Lineage (NCBI taxonomy): Eukaryota > Metazoa > Arthropoda > Insecta > Diptera > Muscidae > Hydrotaea > Hydrotaea cyrtoneurina. The sequence goes on along the minus strand of OY282513.1, from coordinate 53,156,532 downwards.
GGACTGTGATCTTGCCTTTTTTTTCGCAGCAATTCAGTATTGCCATTTTTATTTAAAGGGCAATTTCTGAATGCTTCCTTCTCGGATCTGACACCTTCCTTGCATGTCTGATGATGAACAATTGACTGAAATTGTATTTGAGGGAATGGACGTCTATTTATCAACAAGAATTATTTTCTGCAGCATCATCCATATTATTGTCAATGGCACATAATTTCCAGTTAAAATGCTTATGGACATTTTTGAGTTCAACCCAAGGTGCCTTTTCGTTAATGTTTTAAAGTGATCCGAAGATCGGGAAAAGAAAACGATTTACACAGAGTTTCTTGAACGTATTTTCACTTAGTGTCCACAGCAGGTGTTTTTTTTTTTTTTGTTAGCTGAGATTTTCGGAAAAATGGTTTATGTTAAAAGTGCGTAAAATGATTGACTGTAATATTTGCAGAATTTTTTGTTTGTTTTGATTCTTTTTTGGAAATATTCAGCGCATTACGTTTACTTTTAATTAGGGATGTAACGAAAGTGTGTTTAGCGAAAGCGAATATTGAAATATATTTTTTGCCAAAGCGAATGCGAAAGTCAATAGTCCAAAAATGGTTTTTGCGACTGTTCAAAATTATGCGAATAATTCGCATACGCCTATGACAAAGCGAACTTCGTTACATCCCACATTTTAATTTTCTAAACCAAATTAAACGATCGGATAGTGTTCCGTGAAGACAGTTTTTCCGAAAATAACTTAAAAAATCCCTTTTCTCATTTCTTTGATATTAAGTATCTAAAAAGTTATAATTTATTCTGCTGCCGATGCTTCCAGATTTGTCTTATCCGTAAAATTTTTTTGCTTTGAGTATCTGTTGGCTTTGGACGGCCATGATGTGGTAGCTAAGACCATTAAATATTTTTTTGTTGCTGTTTCATTTACGACTAAGAACCATGCAAGAAGTTGTCTGGAAAAAAACATTTCACATTTTGGTAAGGTCCCAGGAGTGGGTATACAAATTGTATCGTGCGCAACTCACTAATCCGAGAGAAGTTCCCCGTTTGTTCCTGGGAATGGAATGTTATGGGAAATAAGGCAAATACTCTTCCAAGACCTTAGGCAGAAAGTCGTGTTTTTGAATACACTCTCCCATACACACGCAAATTTTTCATCTGAAACTGAGGGCAATACACCACTGAATTTTTGGTCTTGCTCTGCATATCGGCAATTCCACGGTGTCGAACGTGACCGTTGTACACATTCAAAGTGCAAAAAAGGTCAGAATAAAATATATTTTAGATTCATCTTATACATATTCGTACAGGTCCATAGTAGTACTATCACCGGTGGTTTAGTTTTTTTCAGGCGAAATAGTGATAACAAAATAAGGACAAAACAGGGAGCGGGTCGAACGCGACAAAAACAGAAGTAGTCTCCGTGAACATCTTTAAAAACATGAGAATCAGCGAAATCAAACAGAATATGTTATCGATGAAAATTGTAAAATGTTAAAAAATGACAAAGCTTTCATATCCTCTTTATTTCATAGAAATATCATGGATAGTTTTTTTACATTTAATTTTTAGGTTGGTTCGAACGTGACATGTCGAACGTGACATTTTTTCTATGACTATCATATAGACAAATTAGACCAAAAAGTACCGTTATTCTTCATTCCTTTTGATTCGTCTCTTCAATTTAAGATTTCTTATGCTCTTAGAAAGATTATTTATAATAAGCCTCTCTTTACGAAGGAAATTTTAAAAAAAATGTGCATTTAAAAATCTGAAAATGATCCAAAACTACAATTATCCACTTTGCAATTGTTTTTCGTAAATTTTTGAGTAAATACACGTGAAATTCTTTAATTTCATTAAAATATGAATATTTTTGTATAGTAATATATTACATTAATGTGATTTTAATAACTTTTAATTTGTTCATCACGGTAGACCTTTTGGTGGAATTACCCATATGCTCAAATGTCTTGGTATTCATTGGTGTTGATGTCTCGTGTTTTTTCAATACACTCGCAATTGTTTCATCTGAAATGAATGCAATGCACCACTGGATTTTTTTTTTTTGCTCTGCGTATTCTCATATGTCTTGGTATTCATTGGTGTTGATGTTTTTTTTCTCTTCACTATTCATTTGTAATTCAAGCATTGAATGATTGAGCAGAGATATTCGCTTTTCAACTGAATGTCTTGAAACTACATTCAGGAGGTTTAATTGCAACACCAGAGTCAGTATGCTTCCTAAAAGAAATGTTTCCATGATATCTGCTCATCTAAGTGGACCACTTTAACACCTTTAAATTTAGGCCGGACAACCTGCTGCTCTCAAACTTTCAGAATAAGTTCAATTCATATCAGAGGTAAGGCAGATGACACCTAAGCTGGCTGTGAGTTCCATTGAAATTTGTCAAAGTTTTAAAATTCTTTTGGAGCTGGTCGAACAGAGTGTAAAGAATGCAAAAAGAATTTCTAACAATCTATATTTTTCCAACTAATAACAGTTCATTTCATCATTCTTTGGTTCTTTGGTCTTTTGGTTCACAGTAATCCCATTACTCCCTACCATTTTCGAATTTACATACTTCTAACACACTTCGGCATAAACAAACATATTATTATTTAAATGCGACATCAGTTATTGAGATGGATTTAAAAAAGAATTATGTTTTTATTAATATTTATGACAAACCACAATGAAATATTTGTTTCCAATATGAAAATAAAACTGCATTTTTTTTATAAAATGAAATATAAAAAAAGTACCACAAATGTATGCAGGATTTTGTAACACTGGAAAAAATTCAGTGGTGGAACTCAAAGGCGCTGCCATCAAATGCGTGTTAGCCCTCGTTGATCGGGTGATGAAACCACATGGACACACTTGTTCCTCCTTGTTAACATGTGCTGATTTTTTAATCACTTGCACTTATGTTTGAACATGTGCATCTTCTGATACATGTCCCATCAACTGATCAATTACTTTGAATGTATTTTAATGCATTTTTTTTTTTTTTTTTGGTTTGTTTGTTTGTTAATTACAATATGCGTATTCACGCATGTAAAATTATTGTTTGATACAGCATTTTTATGCAGGTTGGTTACAATTTTGCAATTATCACTTTAATTAAATTTAATTGTAACTGAATTTCACACAATATCGGTCGTTTTTATCAAACGTGGCAAAAAAAACTCATTGGAGGAGGAATGGAATGGAATGAAAACAGAAAAAACGGACACATACACACACACACGCCAGCAATAATTTATCAGAACTCATTTCAGTCGAATTCATTAAATAAAAACAATCAGTATGTAATTAAGCATTTAATTTAACGTATTCTATGGAAATGTATTAAATTGGTAGATTTCTTTCTTCTTTATAAAATTATGCAGAGATTGTGGTAAATATTTCATCATTTGTCAGCATTTTCTGTGATTGTTAAATCATGTCAAATGTACACCATGTGTGTGGATGTGCGGTGGCGTAGCGAGGGATGTGTGCATTTAAAAATCATCGCTGCATTAATAAATTAATGCAAAGGCGCGATGGATGAGCTGCTGAAGTCATCGAAAACTGATTTTAATCACTCCAGTGTAAACGGACAATTCATCGATGATGATGGTTTGAGCTGGTACATTATTTATCCCTTGTGAATCGGCTGTTCATAACTCGAAAGCCATCGTTGCAACTATTTTAAAAAATTATTTCTCCAACAATATATTGTTGGATCATTTCAGTCGGACGAAAATATTGCCAAAGTTCATGAAATTGTGCCTAACTAAACTGGGACACCAACTAGGACTTTAGTATTCCACTGTACGTTTACCTCTGGTTCCAGCATGACGACCAAACAATCACATTGCTGTGTACCAAATTTCGGGGCGACATCATTTGATGACATTACCTGACCTTTGAAATCGTGTGATTTAATTTGGAGAGTAAAGTCCAAAGACCAAAATGAGCATTTGTTCTAATGAGATAAACTTCACATTACACGTAACTATTTAAACGAATTTTCAAAGATCTTCTTGACGGTCTTGAAAATAAGTACGATTCGTAGTTGGTTATTCTTAAAACAAGTATTAATGGGACAGTTTTAAAATCAAGTACAAAAGTAATAAGAATAAAATACTTGATTTATTTAAACAAAGATTTGTTTGCTTAACTGCTTGTCGTTTTTCAGAGTATGCGCCAGTAAACAGTAGTTCTCGTTTAATTACGGAAGACTGTAGCACATAATAAACCAAGTATTGGGGAAGAAATCATTGAAATGGGTACCGATGTATTTAAGTGTATTTAAATATTTATAAGGAAAAGTAAGTTCAACTAGAGGTCCAACTATTTTTGACCGAGAAAACAGAGAACGGATAAAAATGTACTCTTTTTAAATCCATTTCGAACTTATGCTATTATGAATTCAATATTCTTAGAACAATATCAATGATATCAATTTAATCAAAATTCCTGTTTCCGATAATTTCAAGTATTTATTCGGGCTTAGATTAGTTTAAGCGGTTTGAAAACGGAGGTTGCATTTAATTCAAGCAACAGCACATTCTATAAAACAATAACAAACGTTTTCCAATGCAAAAACTGTCATAATCGAAACGAACGTTACGATATACAGAATTCAATGAAACGTTAATTCCGTTGAGTTTCAAACAGAAACGAAATTTACGTTTACGTTTTACCAAATAAGGCCATAAAATTCACTACAAAAATGGTGAAAATCTTGCTGTCACAGTTCGCAAAACAAAAGCATTTTTGGGTCGTCGTGAAGCACCTTGTCGGACGGCAATACAGAAATTGGTGGACAAATTCGAGCTGTTGGGAAATGTTAGTGATGTGAAGAATAAAACCAACAACAATTTTTATCAATTCTCAGATTTTCCCCAATTTTTTTATTTTTGAAAAAAAAAATATTTTTTTCACTTTTCTTAGCATAACTTGAAGAGACTCCAAATTTTTAAACTACTTAAGCGTTACGAAAAAAAAATGTTTTTTTAACCATTTAAAAAAAAATTAGGAAAATCTGAGAATTGATAAAAAATCTATTTTTTAAAAAATTTGACGTGATACAGACATTTCCACGAGTCTGCCTGCAATGCGATAAAAATCGGTCCAAAGGCTTTCACACAGGCCACTACGACCTTCATACTTCAAACTTAAAAAAAAAAAAATTCTGACGTGTACATGAAAATCGCCGATACACGTGTATTTTTATTTTTTATCCCCTTTCCGAAAAAGTAAATTTGGTTCATAGGACAGAATGTGTGTAACACGGTGTTATGACATAAACATCCGATCATTTATCTAAAAAAAAAAACATTTTCCTTTGAATACCAAAATAACAACTCTTGTTGGTGAACCCTGTAGTTTTATTAGTCCCTTAAAAAACCACGAGATTCTACAAATATCTTTACTTTATCAAGTATTTAACGTAGGGATCTGTATCGTATGTCATTAATTTAAACATTGCTAATTTGGTGGGGGAAACTATTAAAACACACTCACACACACACATCAATAACTACTTTATTAATATCTGAACTTGGGGATTAATAAGATCCATGAATCATTTGCCCTTCAATAAATTAACAATAGTCCCCTAGTTAACGTAGCCTATCTCGCATATTAACCTGCCCATCTATAATTATCGCATCACATACTGGCACAAATATCAAATGAGTCGCAAACTAAAGTGGTGGCATGTCCTTTGTGCATTTGACATAATATCAATTCGAATAGTGTCGCATAGTCCTCGGGTGTACACATATACATATGTACATGCATATGTCTGTGTACACGTATGCGAGTATAATGTCCAGCGATAAAGGTCAAAATAACGTAACAAATAAACACTGACCATACTAATATTGCAGTAGAAGGGGTGCACCTGCGTATGCATAAAGCAAACACTAATTTGGGGCCGTCCAATCGAAATGGCACCACCACCAACGTTGGCTAAAATGACAGGTGATACCAATCGGCAAATAGCCATAACTGGGTCACATTTGCCACTGCACATTTCTGACCGACTTTGTAATTGTATTTTAATGAATTATAAAGTTGAAGATACTAATTATGGGTGAGAGGTTATTCCGGATAATACGGAAAATGCAATAATGATTTCAACTGAACCAATTTAGGTTGTAGATCGAGGTGAAGAGATTACAGAGTTTTTCTTTTCTTTTTTTTTTGAAATGTAAAATATGTCCTCATAGAGAAAGTAATTTGAAGGTGAGCATGTGGTGAGGTTAAGCAGGAGATCTCCTTCTTTGAGCAAAATATATATTAAAACAAAATAGTTTGCTAGGTAAGCGATTAGGAATGGAGAATGCAGGGACAGACGCTCTGGTAAAAGCGATATCCACATTGTCCTGCAAATGCAACCGACACAACAATTTTCAAAAATATTCTGCAATTGTCTAAACCTTTTCTGGAGACAAAAAAATGAGTTGAGGGAATGGCTGAAGACGACCCATGCCTTCAGATGGCAAGAGGGAACAGGTGGGAAAAACCCCAAAGGAAACCTGGGGAAATCTTGATTATAAGAAAACAAAATTTAACAAATTTAACAAAAATGAGCTGAATAAGCTAGTTGGGGTCATCACAGGACACACGAGCCTAGGATGTTACGAGAACGACGAATGTAGGGCATGCTGTGCTTTCTCGCAGATCAGAAAAATCCAATTAGGAGTGGACACCATAGATGACCTGTCGGTCGTCACATGAATGGACATAAGGAATTTAAGAAACTTTATAGGAGGGAACGAATTCCTAACGTAATAAAGGGGAAGGGAATCTAAAAAAAGAAAGAAATCAGGAGCGCACAACAAACCGAATTACTGGTCATGGTGTATGTTAACGACATGAGACGGTCATTCGTACATGACCGATCCTCTGTTTCAACCTAACCTAATCTAGAGAAGTTTTACGAGGTGGAAAATGGAAGCAGAAAAATGTTTGATGGTCTTACCAGATGTTGATCCTGGGTGCTGCTGTGTGGTAGAATGAAAAATGCCCGCTTTTTGTAAGGGATTTTTTTGATCATCTTTTTTTTTTGCACTTTGCTTTTGGGTCCTTTTTCATACAACCTCTAGATGGGAGAAATGTATGACCGCACGGTCCAATTGCGAGACAAGTTTGGTTTGCAATACATCTCACGTTTCGTTTGACTTTTAGAATGGACCTCATAAAGCGTAGCCGTAATCAAAGCGGACTTTTGTGAATACAACATTTTTTTTTTTTGACAAACTAAGTTTTATATATCATTATATTTTTCTTTCAGTTTGATATACTTCGTCTATCGGGTTTGTAAAAGGGTTAGGTCTTGACACTCTCGGGCTAGAAAAGAATTTCTAGGGAATTGTATGGTAGACATAAGTAATTCCTTTTATTTATGGTTGCACCTATGAGTTATCAGGTGAGCCGAGACCTCATGCCAGCAGACTAACCCAGGCTCTCTCTCCTCAAGTACTCTTATTCCCAGGGATTGTAAGGATTTCTGGCTTCAGGACTGTTATCACATCTCCGCGTCTATGATTTCCAACCTCCGAAGAGGCTAAGGTGCTGGCCCTTGCTACATCGCACCGACACTGATATGATGTACGGTGATAATACTGAGCCAGCCAACTTCGACTATTCACCAGCACCCATCTTTCTTGACCTGGCTCCAACACAGTAACTGGGCAACAACTTAAGGACAATCTCATGGGATTATAGATTTCCATATGCTGCATCCAATTTGAGTATTCCGCCAATTATTAGCTGTGTTTTTTTTTTGTTTTCCAGTTTTATCATTTGCCAGCCTGTTGATAAAACTATACCGTCCTAACGGTGCACAATGAACGATTTCCTAGTTAGCTGGACAAAATTAATTTTGAAATTACGAAAATCGATATGAAAAAATGGAAAGAATGTCCCAGGAAGGCGCTAGGGCCTCGGAAAAAAGAGCCCCCAAACATAAATGAGCGAGTGGGTAGTCAAACTTTAGAAAAAACGTGTCCGGATGAGGATTACATAGGATTTAGATCTGATTTTCCCGTTCAGTACCTCTATAGTACACTTAAGTTATATGACATCGGTGGCGAATAAAAAATGTTGCGAAGCATTTCTACTTCCAAGTGTAGATGTTGTGAAGAACTATGACTATAGAGTACATTTACAAATTTCGAGAACTAATGATTTGAAAGTATTTTCAGCAGAATTTAATTAGAAAATTTGAAGAACAAACCTCGTTCATTACAATTCTGATAAAAACAAAGAGCCAAATCGGGAAAACCAGCCAGCCGGTCAATTAAAGCTAAAGCTTCCAAGTGGATAGAGAAACTCACCAAGTCAAAACTGTAGCCTGCCAAGTAAGGGAATATTATATTTCCATGTATCAGTAATGATCTGGTAGTAATTACAGTAATGTTACAAATATGCATATATATCAATCGTCTCATCTAGTCTAGGCTGACGTCCTAAATACATGTGTTTCTGCCTATTTTTTTTTTTGAAATGTCTATAAATGTCAATGTCTTGATAGACTTAACAAATAATTTTATTGTCCTTATAAAGTGTAATGGATATTAAAATGATTTGGAAATATCCTTTAATTGTGAACTCCAACATCAAAACTCTGGACGAATGCTTAAAGAAAATCGAACTGAAACAGTGTCTTGTTATCGGCGAATACTGCACAGATTTCCAGTCTAGATGAACTAAAACTGTTAATTGGATTTATATGGAGTGTCTGTTTTAATTATCTGTTCCGTCGAACTAATAATTACCCGATTGTCCGCACCACTGTCCACTTAGTTGACATCAGTTACTAAAAGCTTTCATTATCGTAACATCAATTCGAATTTTATTTTCATTTTTTTTTTCTCCAATTTTCTTGATAAAAAGTTAATTTTCGCATTCATAAAAACGTGCGGGCGGTTATGCCCGTATATGTAGTCGGGCACATATATACATATGTACGTGGATACATACATATGTAGGTATTTATGAATATACACGAAGCAACACAAGCCAAAAGGGTTGTTAGACAATAAATGACATCTGCAGTTGATATATAACAAAAGAGTCTGTCATCTCAGAACAAAAATAAAAGTACACAATTTGTGTATGTGAAACAAAATGCAAATGCAAAATAACTAGCATGAGCAGCAGCGGCGGCAGCAGCCAACGTCATGGAGTTAATAGCTCATCAATGATTCATACGGATATCCGGTATGTCCGACAACATCCGGTAATGCGAATAAGGATATATGCCTGTCTATGAATGTCAGTGAGTGTGTGCCAGCCTGCCGGCCCCGTACATGTATGCGAGTTCAATGCTATAATCTTTTGCCCAACGAAATGCCATCATGTGTGTGTGTGTATTGCAGGCGCATGGAGTAGAACAGCAAGTGAAACCTAAAAGTATGCAATAAATTTCATTGCTATCCTTTCACTCGTTCAAACACAAACGCATCCACACGTAGACATATCGTGGCCCCTGCCAACGACTGCAATTATTATAGACATTGTAAAACTTCAAAACTATTGTGGGACCTTGTGTATGAGCAAGTGTATGTGCATGGATCGGTGCATGAGCACAGCAAATATCTGTTCATTTCGGTATGCATGCATATGTGTATGTGTGTGTGTGTGTGTGTGTGGTTGTGGTAGTAAATGCATTACGTGACACTATAAAACTAACAACAATTGCTGTAATAATACTCACATAAGTTAAATTAACAAACGTTTGTTTGAATTTTATTTTATGCCCTACGACACAGTTTCGACATTATGAACGATACTGCTAGTGTTCCGTTTTGATGGCAAGGACTAGTCCGAGGACTGTGCGAAGCGATGTTGGGAGTCCTACATTCGAAAGCCAATAAATCAAGTAGTTCTAAATATAGAAATAATGGAAGTATTGTCACTGGTGCTAAGGCCATTCTAAATATAGTAGGTGTCTTTTTTGGAAACATGAAATAGAACTTGTCTCCGTTATTACTCCGATTTCCAGTTGTACCTCTAAACAGTCACAGTTCGCCATACAGAAATTGGTGACAAAATTCGAGCTGTTGGAAAAAGTTAGTGATGTGAAGAATAAAATCCTTGCATGTCGCTCAAGACCCACTGAGAATATTGCTGCTGTAGCCTAAAGTGTTAGAGAAAACCCAGGTTTGTCCATTCCTCGCCGTTCTTTGGAATTGGGCATTCCACAAACGTCATTACAGCGTATTTTGCATAAAGATTTGGCTCTTAAGACTTCTTAAGTTCAGTTAACGCAACAACTCAAGCTGGCCGATGATCAATAACGTTGTGTCTCTGCTGATTGGGTCCTTGAAATGCATGAAAATGATGTGGAGTTCCAACGAAAAGTCATCTTGACTCATGAGACCCATTTCCACCTCGGTGGCTACGTGAACAAGCAAAATTGTCGGAAAACCCAAGAGTTATTGCCTCACCATCCTCCTTATTATGAAATAAGCATCCGATCATTTATCTCAAAAAATTCCATTTTAATTTGAATACCAAAATAACACCTCTTGTTGGAAAACCCATGGGATCCTCCTATCTTAAAACTCCTAGCGTTCTATGGGTCAGGGCACCCGGTTGCAAATGCAACTCCAAAACGAGATGAAGCTCTTCCCGCGATTTGAGTTTAAACAGCAACCACCACGAAGCCGCAGAAAAGGGCCACACCCACAGCCAGGCTGGACAAAGTTCAGGGGCTGCTGACTCCCGTTGTCCCAGAATTAAGTCTCCGGCCAGAGTGATCTACTCAGTGCTGAAACATCGATCCGTCAACGATCTCAAAAACTCACCATTTCACTCAGTAATTAAAGGCACACACCATTCGCTTCGTTATCGCTTCTCAGCTTGGGCCTTGGAGTTCTCGAAATGGACAAAGTTTTTTTTTGGAAAATCATCCTTTCTGATGGAGCGCATTTTCATCTCGGCGAATATGTTAACAAGCAAAACTGCCGCATCTAGGTATTTGTGTTTTTGTTTCTAAAATATTTATTCTTTTGGAAATATAATTGGCGCCAAATTGAAACTACCGAAAATGACCGTCTCTGTCGGCCCCAAAAGCGGAATATGTGTTCTCCAAAAAGGAGGATTTTTTCAGGATTTGAGTTGACAAAAAACCGGATATTTAAAAACAAGAACTTCAAAATTGATTGTATACAATTCATCGCTCATACAAATTTAGCCCAAAATATATATAATTCAATATTTAACTGAAGGAGCATTCGTATCGCTGTATACCAACGAGTCGGTAGCCGACAGGCATAAGTATGCATTCACTTGATTATTATTTAGTAAATATGTTTTTGCTTTGTTGCAGTTACTTGTAGTTACATATTTCAAGTTTTAACTGAGGACTTTGTCTCATTTGTTATGCAAATAATACCAGCAATTGTTATTGTTGCCGAATGGAAAAGTTCACCTGGACATTATCACAACATTTGTAACAGGACAACCACAAACGCAAACGCAAGCGACAGCAGAAACAGAAGCAGAAGCGGCAGCAACAGTAATAACTACGACCACACACGCTTTACTGGGATGTGTTGCACAAGGTATTTTCGGGTTACTGCTTGCCACATTACTGTGCAGACAAAGAGATCCATTTGAAATGTTGCAACCCTAACATTATTGCATTTTATTTTGTCTGCTCTGCTCTTACACTGAAGTGCTGACAGCGGAAGTGTTGACATTTTTGCAAATTATTACTCACTCTCATGAATGTGATGGAAGGGCGTGTTTTTCTTTTTTGTTTTGGTTTGCAAATGTAAGGATTGTATATGTGTTTGTTTTTTTTTTGTAAGCAGCGCATAATTATTTAAAACAGAGTTTAAATATTGTTATATGTGGATTAAACAAAAATCATCTGGGATTATAAGGGGATGTGGTCTACTGGAAGAGTGGTGACCAGGGTTTTGTATTAGATATGAGATCATTGTGGCCAAAAAGTAGTGGATTTATTTCCAATTGGAGGAAGAACCTCATAATGAATCACCCAATATCTCCATCTTTTCTGGATCGCCGTACAACATCAAAGACGACTAACGATGCACGTTGGTCTATTTGGTTGAAATTGCAACGGAGTCCAGTCGAAGAATCTGTTTACATCTATGTAGATTCTCATTATTTCTTCAATACAATTGCATTCCGTTAACGTGTCCGTGGTGTGCTAGGTAGTGTGGGCGACTACCACTCAGCAAACCCAAGTTCGAAACCTGATATGACCATCACACATTTTGAGCGGCTTTTCCCTGCTCCTCGTAACTGCTGGCGACTGTACGAGTAACAAAGTAATATCTAAGCCATGTACACATTTCTCTAGAAAAATTATTAGCCGCTTGGAGCCAGATGTAAACTATAGGTACTCATCTGTTCCTTCATAGAATGCTCAGGGAAATAATCCTGTTATTTGAAATTTTCTAAAACCTTGAAGATTTCTGGCTCTATCTCACGAATGATTTGCTCCATATCCGCCTTATATACAAAAAATTTGCGGTGAGGCCCAAACTGTTTCTTTGGGATTCATATCGTTACACGGAGATATGATACTGACTTTCAGTCAATATTTCGAACTAGTTAGTTGTAATGCTCCTATGGCGCCCGTTGAAATATTGAAAAAAAATTTTGTTAAAAAAAAAATAATTTTTTTAAAAAAAAAAATTATTGTGGAAAAAAAAATTTTGTTGAAAAAAAAATTTTTTGAAAAAAAAAAAAATTTTCTTGAAAAAAAAAATTTTAGTTGAAAAAAAAATTTTTTCTTGAAAAATTTGGACAAAATAAATTTTGTAAAAAAAAAAAATTTGTAAAAAAAAAATTTTTGTTGAAAAAAAAAAATTAGTAAAAAAAAAAATTTTTGTTGAAAAAAAATTTTTGTAAAAAAAAAACAAATTCGTAAAAAAATATTTTGGAAAAAAAAAATTTTGGTAAAAAAAAATTTGGGGAAAACACAATTTCTGTACAAAAAAAAAATATTATTTTTTTTATTATTATTATTTATAGAAAATTATAGAATGCCTATTTAAATTCCTACGTACTGCGTGACAGAGTCAGTGAATCAGTGTCGAGGGTAAATATATATTAAGATGGGAAAGAACTGTCACTGTCAAAATAACATATGATTGAAAGAGAAAGAGCTGGGTTTATAACACAGTAAATATAATTCATTTCACAGCAATATATTCGACGAATATCATTTTATATGTACGACAGTATGTAAAATTAATCGCATTGCGACATTTCAAGTCAATTCAAAAGCAATGACATGCTCAAACTCCATTAACGCAGTCAAATTAGTTTACAAAATCTATAAACTTATATAAAATTTTTAATGTTTTTTTTTTTTGAAACTTACCCATTTTCGATGTGATGCCTTTAAGCCTGAAACAATGTGTAAAATATATTTGAGATCGGTTCAATAATTAATAGTTTTAATATGATAATAACTAGTAAGTTGTAATGCGCCTATGGCGCCCGTTGAAATATGGAAAATAAATTTTGCTGAAAAAAAAAAATTTTGTGGAAAAAAAAAATTTGTTGAAAAAAAAAATTTGGGAAAAAAATATTATAGAATGCCTATTTAAATTCCTACATACTGCGTGACAGAGTCAGTGAATCAGTGTCGAGGGTAAATATATATTAAAAAAAGAAAAAAGATAAAGATATGATTACAGTAGTACATGAGAGTGATTATCTCACATTTAATGTCAGAGGTGGAATTGAGCTTCCTGCTCAATTATAAATTCTAACATGCATTTGCCGCGGATTTATGGCGCACAAGACGGTCAACCAGTGCTGTGGAGTTGAAGTCTGAGAAATAAGCCCGTAGTAGACGATTACAATTCACTACAAAAATGGTGAAAATCTTGGTCGTCTTGAAGCACATTGTCGAACCGCAACACAAAAATTGGTGGACAAATTCGAGCTGTTGGGAAAAGTTAGTGATGTGAAGAATAAAACTCTTGCACGTCCCTCAAGAACAACTGATGTTGTAGCCCAAAGTGTTGAAGAAAACCCATGTTGGTTCATTCCTCGTCGTTCTTTGGAATTGGGCATTCCACAAACATCATTACACCGTATTTTGCATAAAGACTTGGGTCTTAAGGCTTATAAAGTGCAGTTAATACAAGATCTCAAGAACTTATTAACGGCACACCTTCCTATTTATTATGAAATAAACATTTATCTCAAAAAATTCCATTTTTCATTGAAACCAAAATGACACCTTTTGTTGGAAAATCCTGTACGCAGATTTGACTTTGAGTATTAATGAGGACGGTCTCATGTACCGGGGTTTTAAACTGCAGATTTTTCGAAACGTGGTACTAATAGAACATATTTTCTTTTCAAATTTATTCTCTGTGGCAATAAAACAAAACAAATTTAATGAATTTAAGACCTTCGTTATAAAACACACCGTCTCTCACAGACCATGCATCACCAAAGGCGGGTTAAGATCTTTATGTTTTTTTAAAATTTGAAAATATTTTCGATTATTTATGTTTTGGATACAATTAACACAGTCGGAAATAGAGCAAAGGAACAATTGAAAGAAATGAAATTTTCGAAATTTTGTTAATCGACAACTGCAGCCGAGTCGAGACACAGCCCTGCTGTCATCATAAGTTTTTTCTCTTCGGAAATCAGTTTGGCAGCCTTGCTAATTGAGACTATCTCGGTGGTCTCTATTCCCAGAGTTTACGAGAAATATAAAAAATATATAAAATTTCGCAGAGACATGTATTTTAGGTCATTTCAACAGAGTCGAACATAAACACGATTGTGGGTTTTGTAATGTTTGGATGTCAGTTGACGACATTCTCTTCTGTGTTGCATTATTTAACATAAGTAGTCGTCCTTAGTTATTTAAAGAAAACCAACTCCATATCAATCCTAAAATTATCTTTACCACACTTTTTTTTGGCCGATTTCCTGGTCCCATCATAAAAATTCGGCCCCCGCCAATGTATGAAAAAAAAATCAAATGAAATTCAATATGTTCCCATGTGAAATTCAGAAACCCATCTCCATATCAATCCTAAAATTATCTTTACCACACTTTGTTTTTGGACGATTTCCTGGTCCCATCATAAAAATTCGACCCCCCACCCCCCGCCTTACTGAATAAAAAAAATACAAATGAAATTCAATATGTTCCATTTTTGTCTTAGTCACAATTTACCCAATAAATTGTGATTGAAAATTGGCGTCAAGAAGAGCAAATAAATTAAGGAATGCCACTCGACCACTCCACACGTTCATACGATTTCTGAAGAGCATTCTCCATTACAAATCACATCAAACTTCCCAAACCCCACCACCCATCCAAGACTATCCAATAATGCCATTCCACTCTCGATGCGAGAGCAAACACAAACACAAATGGAAACTCAAACATAACGTTCATTAAAAAATTATAGCGACACTTGTTTCCTTCGCCGCAGCCTTAGACACATAAACTTTAGTAAATATTGGCAATTCATTGATGTTATTGTAGTAATGGTGATGAACACACCCATATCAACCTCCTCACATCTAGTGTACACTTAATGTTCACATCCAGTGGTGGAAAGGAGGCGGTAGAAGGCCTTCTGGCAGATGGCAGCAGACGCAAAGTCTGCCCATACAGTCGTTGTGGAGAAGATCGACAAGTATTTTTTTTTCCAAACGAAATGGATTTTGTGAAGGAGGGACAAACAACAGTATGTCTACGAAATACACATGGACGATCTCGTTAAACAAAGATAAAACTTAAATGAAATATGGAAGAGATTTTTCTTTTCAGAATTAAAACGGAAGAATAGACCAAAGGTCCCAATTCTCCGCAGGGATTTTTCCTTAATAGAGATATATTGTGTTCCTTTGAAAATACCTCCTGAGTTGACGGTTGCAATGACCTTCAATAGGGCCCCGCCTAACGAAAAGTGTGGCCTTCCATACTCCGACACAGGGTGTGGTCATACTTACACGTTTATGAACATAAGTATGTGCATTTGTCTTGCGCGTACTCGTATGTATGTGTGTGTGTGTGTGTCTGTGTGCTTGGTTGGTTCCACGTCATTTATCAAACATAGACTATTAGTTTTCTTGGGTTGGTTGGTTGGCTCATGAGTTCAAACATATCTTAAGGCTCAAGTGTCCTTTTCCTGTTGTCGGTTCTATTACGATGTGTGCGTAAGAGTCCTTGTTATTTTCCATTCCGAGAACTTAAATTAAGTTATTTGCTTCGCCAATCGATGGTTGGCAACAACGTCGAGATGATTGGTTGTTGTTGTCGGTGTTCGCTCATGTTGGAATTTATTTGTTTTCCTTTTAAAAGCTGCAAGCACGTAAATGGTCGCCGGAATGGTCCGGCCTGGAAATTTCTGATATGAAAATGTTTGAAATTTTGAACTTTAATTTCTAACTTAATTTCGAATACAAATGGAAAATTTAAGATATGAACAGGAATGCACCTTCGGAATTACGAATACAAACTGTCGCTTCAGTAGTGAACAGAAATAACGCCGGTAAAGATATGCTATAAATTCAGCAATGGTTGACAATAGGCTTTACTCTAATAAGTGATTTTCATGAATTAATTCATTAAATTCATCATCTTAATTCAAGAACACAGGGTAACACTTATCTGGGTCATAACGACATAACCGGAAAAGAGTTGTCAAACCCATGTGCTAGAAATAATTCGGAATCGTTGTCTGTGCCAGAAATCTCTTGCTTACGCACATCTTTTATTGAGTTACTATGTTGTATTAACCAAAAGTTAAATGTGGGCTTAACTTCACTTTACCGACATTGTTCTGACTTGTCATAAAGTTTCACCACAGAGTACAGTTTTGATTTGAAGTAGATTGCGCAAAAAAAAAGAAATCGCCCAAAGTCCAAACATTATACTGTTTCTCAGCTTCTTTTTGTCCCGTTTTGAAACTCAAATTTTCCAATAAAAATCACAATATTTGGTTGCATGTGTTTTTGTGTAGTTCGACCATTTTCCAGTTTTACCATTTTCATCCCCTTCATATTCGAATTTCGAAAAATCCGTTCATAGCAAGTATTTTATATACCAGGTGTGGGCCCATTTTGGACGCTCTTAATCCCCTTTTCCATTACTACAAATGTTTGGTTCATTTCTGCCGATAACAACTTTTTTACACACAGTTTTATTTTTTATTCCGTTTTGGTAGGTTTTGGCCACTTTTTCGTCCCTTCTCTAACTATTATCCACATTTTTCACACATTTTTGTTTTCCACTTAAGTACTTTTTTACCCCCTTTGGCCACTTTTTCGACCCTTCTCTAACGCATTTCCACCTGATGTAGATTATTTCTCATTTATATTATACCAGTTTTGGATTATTTTAATTCCCTTTTCCATTACTTTAAATTTTTGGCTCATTTCTACAACAACTTTTTCACACACATTTTTAGGTTTTCCCCTTTTGTACCGTATTTATCACGTTTTGCCCACTTTTTCGACCCTTCTCCAACTGTTATAAATATGTTTTTAATTTTTGTTCTCCCTTTTTTTGGTATCTGGTCTTCTCCCGCCTTGGCCCCTTTTTCGTCCCACTTTTCATTCCATCTGTTGTCGATTATTTCTCATTTATATTAACCCATTTTGGGCCCGTTTAGGCCAATTTTCCATAACATCCAAATTTGCGCACATTCCAGTGAATTACATTTTTTTCATACACTTTGGTTTTTCCATTTTTGAACTTTTTTGTCACTCGACCCTTCTCTAATTATTACACCGTGTTACACACCACGTTATGAACCAAATTTACTTTGTCGGAAAGGGGATAAAAAATAAAAATACACTTGTATCGGCGATTTTCATGTACACGTCAGAATTTTTTTTTTTTTTTTTTAGGTTTGAAGTATGAAACTCGTAGTGGCCTGTGTGAAAGCCTTTGGACCGATTTTTAACCCCTTTTCAGTGATCCAGGCAGACTCGTGGAAATGTCTGTATCACGTCAAATTTTTTCAATTTTCAGATTTTTCTAAATTTTTTTTTTTTTTTAATGAAAAAACATTATTTTCTTAACGCTTAAGTAGTTTAAAAATTTGGAGTCTCTTCAAGTTATGCTAAGAAAAGTGAAAAAAATATTTTTTTTTTCAAAAATAATAAAAATAGGGGAAAATCTGAGAATTGATAAAATGTTTTTTAAAAAATTTGACGTAATACAGACATTTCCACGAGTCTGTCTGCCAAAAATCAGCTCGATTGGATCACTGAAAAAGGGTTAAAAATCGGTCGAAAGGCTTTCACACAGGCCACTACGAGCTTTATACTATACACAAAAAATTACAATATTTGAATTTTTATTTTTGCAAATTTTGGCGGGGTTTAGAGATACATTTTACCCCTTACCCATTTTACCCGTTCAGCCGTTTGGCCAGGACATTCATAACTGTCAGTCAGGGCTGTGGAGTCGGAGTCGAAAACATTGCTCAAATTCAACTCCGAGTTGTATTTAGTCACATTTCCCATAAAATAAACAAAATGTATAAAAAAAAATATTAATCTGTTAATATTTTTTAAAATTTGAAATATTTTCGATTAAACGAACTTTTTTTATCCATAGAATACAAACGCACCTCAGTGTGATTTAGCGTATATGAATAGTGGACGGAAATACAATTTTCGAAATATTCTAATTGAAGAACTGAAGTGGAAGTCGTCTGCGGAGTCGCAGTTGAGCTATTAAAAAATGCTGGAGTCGGAATCTAGAAATGTTGGCGATTTTCAACACAGCAAGTTCATGGTCTGATAAATTAAGCAAATCTAGTGTTGATAACCTTAACAGTTCCATCTGATTTCTCACCTTCTGTTAGACCCTTCGTCCTACAGAGAACCTTCAAACCAAACAGGAAAACAGAACTGGAATTCCTAACAAATGTACTTACTTGTTGACACAACAGAAAACGTTCATGAATGTGGCCAATTCGCGCAACAATTCCGCACTCGGCATGGTTTTCACTACAACATCAAACAAACCGCAATGACTCATTTGCCATTTACCCTCCGCGTTAAGCAGTTAGATTATATTTTGTGAAGCAAAATTTAGTTCCGCCAAATATGTTTACAGACCTTCTCCATTCTGGCTGCCTGAATATATTCAGCAACACCTATCAATACACAAGGACAAGCATGCTGCATACCACTGCATGACTGGTCATAAAAAGCCTTTAATTATATAATGTGGTGACACCACCAACAAAAAAAAAAAAAACAACACTGCTAGAAGACGATAAAGGCCAACCCAAGCAAAAGCATACACAAAACTAGAGAGCATACAGTCAACATTCGGGGAAAAAACAGCTGTAGTAACAACCCAAACCGACCATCCCCCATGGAACACAACACATCCACAGTTATATGCCAAAACATTAAATGTTGCTAGCAGACTTTCAAGAAATACTCGGTTGGAGGAGAAAGGAACGTTTCATTACTTGGTGAACGGTAATGAACTTTTTTTGGACGAGTGTGACATTAGGAACACGTGCGGAACATGTCTGAAAAGAGGTGACATTGACATTTAATTAATTGATTTCTATCATCTTAGATTGGAATTCGTTATGGTTCGCGTTTTATCGCGCATTGGAATTATAAGAAAAATTTTTTTTTTTGGACAAACCATACATTAATGCAAAGTGGACTATATTTAAAAATGGATATATGTTACTTTGGCGGAATACTGCTGTTATTTTCCAAGACATAATTTCGCACACAAGTCGATAATGAAATGGGCTTCAATACGAACTCGAAAAGGAACATTAAGAGTTTTTGTTTTAGCGATTTCGATAGCGAATGCCAAAGGAAATATTCCAAAAATGATGTTTGCGAAAGCGAATGCCCCTAGTTTATATTATTACCATAGCTGTTAAGTAATGATTACTAATCGTAATAAATACTAATTAAATTAAATTTTTTGTAGACGTGCGGTAATGATAAATAAAAATAAATTACGATTAAATTCAGTTTTTCAAGACTTATAATTGATTACAATTACAAATAATCTAAAAGTCATCAGGATTACTTGCGATTACTATAAATAATCAAAAACAATCAAAAGCAATCGGAAAATAATCCGACTACTTTCAGAGATTACTTTTGATTCTTTGTGATTACTTGTAGTAATCGAATGTAATCGTTATTAAAAAATATGGTGAAGCACATTTTGGGCCACATCAAATTCAACAAGCATTTGGTTTGAATTCTATTCTTCTTAACGGGTATAAATTGTATATGATTTTTTTTTGCCGTTTTTAATATGGCTAAGCTGAGACCTCCTTGATTCCTTACACCGTGTTACACATATTCTGTCCTATGAACCAAATTTACTTTTTCGGAAAGGGGATAAAAAATAAAAATACACGTGTATCGGCGATTTTCATGTACACGTCAGAATGATCCAATCGAGCTGATTTTTGGCAGGCAGACTCGTGGAAATGTCTGTATCACGTCAAATTTTTAAAAAAAAATTTTTATCAATTCTCTGATTTTCCTAAATTTTTTTTTTAATGGTTATCGTTTTTTTAAGGTTTCAGTTCAAAAAAAAAATTTTTTTCGTAACGCTTAAGTAGTTTAAAAATTTGGAGTCTCTTCAAGTTATGCTAAGAAAAGTGAAAAAATATTTTTTTTTTCAAAAATAATAAAAATTGTGGAAAATCTGAGAATTGATAAAAATAGTTTTTAAAAATTTGACGTGATACAAACATTTCCACGAGTCTGCCTGCCAAAAATCAGCTCGATTGGATCACTGAAAAAGGGTTAAAAATTGGTCGAAAGGCTTTCACACAGGCCACTACGAGCTTTATACTTCAAACTTAAAAAAAAAATTCAGACTTGTACATGAAAATCGCCGATACACGTGTATTTTTATTTTTTCCCCTCTTTCCGAATATGTGCATTTGGTTCATAAGACAGAAAAAAATCACGGTGTTATATATGCAGTTAAAATTTTTTTTTGTAGAATTCATTGATTTAATCAAAGTTCTATCGTTAGGTAATCGCTTTCCACAGCTAACTCTGAGAGAATCTTTCGAAATATAATTTTTGTTGAGTTTTTTGGGAACACGTTGAAGAGAAAAATCAAAATTTTTGCCAAAAAAAAAGGTTATTGTAAAAATAAACATTTTAACAAATTTGAAAAAAGCTAACTCTGCAGCCACCCTATTTACTTTTCACCCATGTTGAACAGGCAAGACGTTCGACGATTATGCGTAGAAGGTGGCAGAGAAGCAAAAGGGGTAGCAAAACAATCACAAAAGCATACACTTCAAAAAACAGGCACGCGTGTTGGGATTTAAACAGTCAACGTGTAAAAGCTCATGACTTCACAAATGGGTTTTAAAAGAAAACATCAAGAGGAACTCCGGGGAAAAAGTCATCGTGTAAATTGGGACATATTTTGTACAGAAATAGTGTTGACAATTTTAGAAGCAATTGTCACACACAGACTTTGAAAAACGCTTTAAAGCCTTGAGTACTAACTGAGTCATGTCTCAGGCGCGGTTCCTTCAACAGCTGTAACTTTGACAGTTTTGCCACGATGCATTTTAAATTTTCACTGATTATTCGGGAAACGAATATTCATCAACGCCATTCCATTGCCTTCATATTTCTTTTTACACAGACTGTCGTGTGGTTTTTTTTGTTTTCGTTCGCATTTGCAGTAAAAGCAGAGCGTGCTGTGGCAAATGTTTACGAAGCTTAACTCGAGTGTTAAGGCTAGTTGTGGATACGGTTATTTTTCCATGTTTCGGTATGTAAGTAACAATATCAACAACCACATGAATGCGAACCCAGTGCATTGCTAAGGACGCTTCAGCCGGATGCCTTCAAGTTAGTTTCACTTTTGTGGGAATTTATGAAATGCATATAGCGCGGAATTTTTGCACCCGAAACATTAGCGATATCAAAATCTTAAAATACACATTATCGTCGAAGCACAACAATGCACTACTAACAAAAATTATGGCACATCTTGGTTTATTCCTAAGTCGACTGTCCGCCTACAGCGGAATTATTTAAAACAATTGTATTATTTGGAATTTTATGAAATGCCATTTTTGGGTCCCTATTCTGGACTTTCGAAATCCCCAAAAATCTATTCAAGAAATTCATTTTAAATTGATCACAAATGAATGTATTCCCCTTAGCATAAATTCAAATTACACCCAAATATCCCTCTCTCTCTCTGTGTGTGTGCGCAGATTTAATCATTTGTATCATACTACGAGTATAATGTTTCTACTTAATTTATACACAACAATTCAATTGTAAATTTCCATATAATATGTGGCTTTCGAAAACATCTTGCAAATAATGATTGTAATTGTACTCAAACATACTTATTATCGATATAATACTTCGATACATTTGACCGCGCGCCCATTTCGTCCACCACCCCTCAGACAGATACGGTAAATGATATGAAACGGAAATATTTTAAGTAGAAAATATCTAAGATGAAGTAAAATGAAACCTCAAACATTTCCTTAAATTACAATTTAAAAGCAAAACGTAAGCCACAAAATCAAAGATTTCTTAAATATCGTTGCATATTAATGTATTCTGAAAGAAAATGCAGCAAATGTGCCGAACGTAAAATGCAAATGAAGTGCAAAAAGGTAAAAATTTAACAAGGGGAAAGGGGGGGTGGGGGGATTGTCTTAAGCATGCTCTTGTTGCTATTGTAAATTAAGATTACTTCTTACTGTTCTTCTTCTGCACCTAAAAATGGCAATATGGGCAAGTGGTGACGGCGGCAGGTAAACGGCAGTCATAACGTTTTGCCAATGGTTGCACACGTTTTAAGATATACGTGGGTTGGTTGTTGAGTATTGCATTTATGTAAATGGGATCCAATGTTGTGTATATGAGTAGGGGGTACAGTTTTTAGAATAAGACAGGGATGTATTCGGATGATTGCAGTATTCCTTCCTAATCTTGTCGGGCTAGTGTATGTGCACTCACAATATTATTACAGTAACGGACTGTAGTTTATTTAGGAAGTATTCCGTGCAGTTGTTTTTAACTTAAAATGCATTTAAATTCTAAGAAAATTTATTTTTAACTGAATCTAACATTTATTCAAAAAACTAAGTGCATATTAATACGGATTTTCAGTTGCATTTGATATTGGCAGTTGTTTACGTTAAAGTATTTTGTATGTAAAATTAAATGAAACTGTAATTTAAAATGACTGAAATTTACTTAAAAACCGATCTACTTATTTTTCATTTCATTTTAACAAAAAGTTCATATAATTTTAAATGTTTAAAATAGCTGACTTAACTATCAAAAGAACAAGTCACGGATTCCGTGAAAATATAAGATTTTTCCTTTGTTTATGCTATTTTTTACTATCAAAAATTCAACTGTGAATTCCGTACAAACAAATGATTTTTAAGTTAATTTACATAATTCAACTACAAAAAAATTAACCACAAATTCCGTAAAAACAACAGAATTTTCAGTTATTTTATGTATTTTAACTATCAAAAAATTAACCACAAATTCCGTAAAAACAACAGAATTTTCAGTTATTTTATATATTTTTGAACAACCAAACCACATATGTATATTTGATCAACCAAACAAAACAAAAATATCATGTGTTTAGATTTTTGCAGCGACAGACCAAAGCCTCTGGTGGGAATCGAACCAACAACCCTCACGATGATAGGCAAGCACGCTACCAACTCGCCTACCGGGGCACTTAAGTATTTTTATATTACAAAAGATCATATATACAAAAATATCAAATTATTAAAGAGGCTTTGGTCTGTCGCTGCAAAAATCTAAACACATGATCTTTTTGTTTTGTTTGGTTGATCAAATATACATATGTGGTTTGGTTGTTCAAAATATATAAAATAACTGAAAATTTTGTTGTTTTTACGGAATTTGTGGTTAATTTTTTGATAGTTAAAATACATAAAAATAACTGAAAATTCTGTTGTTTTTACGGAATTTGTGGTTAATTTTTTGTTAGTTAAAATACATAAAATAACGGAAAATTCCTTTTGATTTTACGGAATTCGGGTTGAATTTTTGACAGTATAAATAGCAGAAGCAAATGAAAAATCTTTTATTTTTACGGAAGTTATGACTTGTTCTTTTGATAGTTAAAATAAATGAAATTATGGAATGTCAGTTATTTTTACGGAATAAAGTCAGCCAATATTTTAACATTTAAAATTAATTTGAAAAAGACAGATTTTTCAGCTTGTATTCTAAGGATTTAAAGGCTATACATTTCGTGGTTTCAAAATATAGGGCTGGAATTCAACATCTGTCAAACTAAGTTGTTAAATCAATTTTGTTCTTTTCAGTTGGAAGTCTGACATTGACGGAAAATGGAAAACCCACTACAAAAAATGGTGATTCTGGTACAGCCATATATCGTGCTTTAAGAGGAGATTATGGTTATAAAGCACATTTCTCGGTGGGTGTGTTAATAAACAAAATTGTCGTATTTGGAGTTCGGAGAATCCTCAAGTATTTGAAAAGAGGCCATTACATTCACAAAAAGACACTGTTTGGTGCGCTCTTTGGTCCGAAGGTGTGATTGAACCGAAAACGACAAGGGAACGACTGTCACCGTCAATTCGGGGCATTATGGTCGTATGATAACCGACTTTTTTTGCCTGCTATTGAAGAATACGACTTGGAGAAAATGTGGTTTCAACAAGACGGTGCCACATGCCACACAACGCGAGCGAATATGCTTTTATTGTCGTCGTGGTGACATCAACTGGCCATCAAGATCATGCGATTTGACAACATTAGATTTTTTTTGTGGACTGAAGAGAAAGATCGTATTTATGCAGATAAACCTTTAACTCTTGAGCACTTAAGAACCAACATTCGTCAAGTTATGGCTGAGATACCGCCCAATATGTGCCCAAAAGTGGTCCAAAATTACCTCAAAATACTCAACGCTTGCAACACTTCGCGTGGTGGTCATTTAAATCATGTAGTGTTTCACACATAATGTCAACGTTCAAACATTATAATAAAAAATAAATATCATAAAAAAAATATTTTAAATGTGTTCTTTTAAAAAGCAAAATGGATAACCCTTTACATACATCATTTAAATTATTTCAATGGTGTTTTCACCATTACCAAACTCCAAAGACGTAAACAACATTCCGCCTAAAATATTTAACTCATAACTATACTGCTCTCCATAGATAGAAAGTTACATCCCCTTTTTTGGAATGTTTGAGATATTTGGCTTTTGTGTTTCATATCTTTCGCGCCTTAAAAGTATTTATTTTTTTTTAAATTAAAAAAAAAATGATTTTACCAAAATGTCTCAGAGACTGTGACTTTCATTCTTAGGACGGCAGTAAAAACGATGCCTGATTTGAGACTCAAGTGGGGAAATATACAATTTGGAAAATTTTCGAAAATGCATCGTTTGCAAATTTTCCAAAAAAGAAAAAAAAAACAAAACCATTTCAATTCAAACTCAGCCCACCAAGAATCCCATGAAGTCTTTCAAGTCTAACTTTCTACACTGAATGACAAACGTTACATCAAGTCAAAAAAAAGACTACCGGTTGATATTCATTAAATAACTGTAAAATTGCATTGATGCGATAAATATTTTTTTCAAGAAGACTTTCAAGTCTCACTTTGTACACTGAATGATAAACATTACATGATGATTGCGCATTTATTCTTTTATTTCACTCGAACAAATGTACAATTTTTATTAATTCAATGGAAATGTTCTTCATTATATTCATTTTGTTTTTAATAATAATTTTGTGTGGCATATACGGAGGAAAAAACAGTCTCTGTAACATATTGTCCCAAAATATATGTTTGGGTTAGCAACATATGATGATGTCTACAAACATCATATTTTTGAATGCAAACATATATATGCTTATGTCAAATCCCATTGTGTTCAGTTAAACGCTGCAGAATATTAGGGAGGTTTTACCCCAAATATACTATTTTTACTTTTGCCTTTTTTTAAATTTTTCTAATGAAGAATAAACACCTACGTTCTATTGCGTGTGTTTTATTTATTTCTTGTTTTTGATGTACTCCCTAATGAGGTTCTTTAAAGAAGAACGAAATATTGAAAAAATAACTTAAATTTGAATAAACAAATTTTTATTAAAAATTCTTGACTCATTAAAAAATTCTAAATTCAATATAATTGAAAAAGGTCGATACAAAATATTGATCATTAAATTATTTTCTACAGCACTTACATTGTGTTCAAAGGTGAACACGTTTCTTGGGGTATGTTTGTACAGTGTACTCTCTTCAGCGGAATCCTCCCGTAGGCGGACACTTTTTTTCAGCACCAATCCGCTTTAGTCCTCTTGTGTACTTTTCTCAATAAGCGGCCATCTCTCATATGCGGACACAATTCTCAGTCTCTTAGGTGACCGCGTATAAGACAGTACACTGATCCAATTATTCCCGGGATGTATTACAAAACGTCCAGACAAACGGAGTAATTGTAGTAATAAATACTCACTCGAATGAAGCGAATAGTTTCTCTATTTTCATTGTGTCCACACTCTGATAAACCTGCCTCTTGTCAATGCTTACACACAAGTAAATCGTGTGTTCGAAACAAAGTTTATTTGGCTGCAAATACAACTCATTTGCTTTTATTATTAAGTATTTGAGCAGAAGCGTTAGCGTATTTGGGAAAAACAGGCAATAAACTTATAAAATTCAAAAAAGTACAACATTTGAGTGCGAATATTTATGTATTTGCAGCTATTTTCATAATTTTTTTGCGTTCTTTAAGATTTGCTAATTTGTTTGCTAAAATTTGTTAAAATGGTCATTTTTTTTAGCGTGGACTATAGCTACGACTAATTGGGGGATGAACCCAACACAACCGATTGAAAAGAAAGCTGTACTTATTACGGAAAATATGCGAACAAAAACTTTTTACACCAGCCTCGAAGCAATGCAGTTGAAGTGTCTGCATGTCTGTGGCTAAATTTGCTTTTAATTTATTTAAGTACTGTTATCAGTGTTAAAATCAGTGTAGAATTATTTAATTCCATTATTTGCATGTGATAGAAACCAATGATTGCAAATAATTTAACAAAAGAAATTTTGCAACATTTCTGAACACGTTAACAATTGAATTTAGAATCGGGCAACAGCGATTCAAAGACACCTCAGGCAGATTCTATAGAGTGTTATTCTAAAATTTAAAAAATAAAAAAAAGAGGACTAGAAACTCTGCAAGGGAAAGAATAGCAGTTTTACCAGAAAAATAATTTGCGCGGAAGAACTGATTGTGAAAGACGAGTTTGTAAGTCTTCATAATATCGAAGTTGGGGAATAAATTAGAAAAACATTTAACCCCGTATTCAGAAAATTGAGAAAAAAATGTGTAAAACATTGTTTTTGTATTTACACAAATTTTTGTCGTCATAAATTCATTGGTATTTGAAAGACAGCTCTCCGAAGAAGAAGTTGCCCTCCTGTTCGTTCATAGGAAATACATAGCATGTATAACTAATAGTGACTTCCAAACCGAATATAGGGTAAGTCTGCCAAAAATGCATTTGTTTTAAGAGTATTTGTTAATCACAAAACATGTCCACTTGATAGTTGAATTTCATATTGGAATTTTGAGTGCCAGAAAAAAAACATAAATATCTAAGTTCTGATATTTAAAATGCTTTGAGACAATACTCTTTTGAAAGTCGCAAGAATGTCATATAACGAAATGCTGAATTAATAAAATAATTAAATTTTATTTAAAATTACTAATGTCACATACTTCAATTGCTATTTGGAAAACATTCATAATTTGTTATAATTAAAGTTACTAGCTACTTTATACTTGGGATAGAGAACTATTTGCAGGAAAGGAGTTGTACAAATTCAGAAGAATGTTTTCTCAAAATTCAACTACAAAATGAAGTTGACTACAGAATCAACATTAAAACTATTTGAAAATTCTCAATGTTGTTTACTGGTCTTAATCCAAGGTATTTCGAAAATTTACACTTAAGTTAGGTATTTCTATTCCACATGGCCTATCATAAAAACAAACTGATTGTCTGACAGACAATAATTTTTTGTTATGATTTTTAGCTCGGTATCACTTCAGTTTAACAATAATCACATTTCGTCTGTATCGCGTTAAATTTAATCACTATCAAAACAAACACCAAATGGACAATGTCCATGTCGATTTGAAACAATATATTAATATACGAGGCCCGATTGGAAAACACCCCGGCTGGGACTATGTAAAATTCGTAATGAAGTACGAAATACGTTTTCTTTTGCACATTTTTGAGATATTCGCGATTAAAAATTAGAAATTAAATTTGTAACAGTAACAAATGTTTGCAAATGCAGAAACTGTCAAAATTAAACAAAAACAATTACGATATATGAAATTGATGAAAAGTAAAATACGTTTTATTTTAATAAAATAAAAATCAAATTTCCGTTTCGTTTTTCATCTAACTTGCTCGGACAATCTATTCAACAGATTGAATGGCTATCCAATATTTTATAATATTTAACTAACTTTTTTAGAATCATGCAGGGGATGAAAAATCAGTTTCCTCATTTTGTACTTTCCGCTCTCTAAAAATGTACTTTTTCGATAAGGGTCTTAGTTTTTCAGAAACCCGAATTTTTCCCCCCAAAAAGAAAACTGTTTGTGCCACATTTAAAACGTTTCTAAAAAATCTAAAAAAAAAAAATCAAAAATATGTAACCGCATATGCTTCCAAAAAAAAAAATTTTTTTGGACATCTTTGTGTTCAGGCCAAGTTGAATTTAACAATGTGTTCGTCCAAATGACGAACATTGGACATTGGGTTAAAATATTTATGTTTTACATGAGATTTCCACGTGTCTCTCGAACTTTTCACAGCGAACACATTTTTCCACGAAAGGAACAGAAATACGAACAATATAAGCCCTACTATGATTGTTTGCACTGTCTAAAAGTACAGAAATATTTAACATATCTACGATTTAATTTTTTTGTAATAAAAAACCAAAAAAAATTTGCAACTTAAGACTTGGTTTTGTTACACTCCATTTCACAATTAATAACTTTGCAAAGCTTTTCTTTAAATAGCTTGAAAACAGACAACAGATCGGATCATCGGTAAAATGTATTAAATAAGGCCCAAACGAGCTTCGGTTGTGTCACGCTACTTTCGATGCCGAAAATGAATCAAATGTATGACCGAGTCCAAATATTTTGCCAATCACAACATTTTCTCAGCACACCGTCTGTCCTCCGCCCGAAAGGTGGACCCATACAACTTATTTATTTTTATATTTTTTGTTTTATGAAATTAGCTCCTTTCGCTCCAATGGTGCCTCCTAGAGTGCTGAAATATAAGACCGACCCCCACTAATTTCTCCCTCCCAATAGTTTTCCCGAAAATACATATCTCTATCCCCAGAGGAGACTCCCATACAAAAATTGTTTTTTTTTTTTATAAAATTTGCTCCTACCATATGTCTGCAGAATGGCCATTGTGGATCCTTTCTCCAGAACTTCAATTAAACACTTTTTCCCGAAGCAGGACAATATGTCTTTGCGTGTGTTTATCTTTGTGAAACAACTATTGTTCAGTAATAATTGGTAATAATCTGTAAAAAAAAAAGTATTTTTATTCAAAGTCAGGATTTGTATTTAATCACTTTTCTTTGTGGCCCCGTCTGAAACATCAGCAAGCTGAAAATAAACAGACACTGATTACAGTATTACCCCCGCCTGTAATCGAAGACTCATCTCTACTCCCATCGCCAATGGGGCGAAATGGAATGCTCCAATTTTTATTCCTACTAATCCGATCCGCCCTCATATGTGTGTATATATATTTACGTCTATCTGTTTACGTATATCCTGTACATCTATATTTTGTTTTCGCTTCCCTTTTAATTAAAAATTTGGCTGCCAATAGATCGTTTACCGCTCGAACCTGATAATAAAAAAAAAAAAAAAAACATATCCGCACCGAAACAATAATATTTCCTTTAGGAATGAAAATGTTCACCCATCAGCCCGAATTACAGTGCGGGAACAATGGCACATCATACAAATGAAAATTTAAAACTACGGGCGGAAAAAATCAAATAAATCTGCAGACCGCACTGCACAAACCGTCGCCTTCGTGCGTTTGAGGCTCCCCGGACAAGTGGCATTGATCTCGCATTGGCTATAAAAACACATAGCAAAGTACACCTACAAAACAAAACAAAAAATGCCCAAAGTTTTGGATTTTTTTTTCGGTGTTGTTGTTGGAATCTAGGAAAGTTTCTATTCCCAGGAAAAAGAAACAAAGGGCGTTTGGGAAAAATGTGTCTGCGTTGGTAGGTGTGTGCGTGTGTGTGTGTGTGAGGGTTTTAAGGCATGTGGTCAGTGGCGGAAATTCAAAACATTTTTATTTACTTACGGCTATGGCAAAACAAACAAACGGACGAACGAACGGAAAAAGAGGAATACGTAACGTATTCACTGGAATGGAATTTGACGGTTTGAGTTACAAATGAAATGTAATGCAATAAAACGTAATAAAAGTACGTTACGGATGGGGAACGAACAAAAACAGTCCACACACTTTCCGACACATAGTAGGTTTAGTTCGAAACAAATTGATTTTAAATTGGCGAAAAACAAAGTTTAAATGCTTTTAAAGCCAATAACTGTTCTGGGAAATACAGGCGACGTGTTTATTTTTTTTTCTCTTCTTTCACAGGGAGTTAGTTGTCTGTCTATGGGATTTATTTTAAATTTTTTTTTTTTGGGCAGTCGGCATCGAAACAATATCGAGTATCTTCAATCTATTTTATTTGAATTTTTAATCTTCTATTGTCAACAGGGAATACAGGCAGTCAGTGAAAAAAACAACAAAAACAAATTGGCCACATAAGAGTCCTTTTACCTTTAAATACTTAAAAGGTGGTTTTCGTAGAATTCTAAAATACAAAAAATTAATCACTGTTTGTAGCTGAAAATATCAGATCACTATCTTTAAAGAGAAAAATGTTATAGTAGGAAAAATTCGTAATTTAATTCATAATGTTGGTTTGTATTTGTTCGTCTCACCTCTCATTTCCACCTATTGCAAAAAAAAAACAGTATTTGATTTTATGCATCATTTTAAATTTTTAAGTGTTTTGGGACACATTTTACCCGATTTTTATCACCGAATTTCCAAAAATTATTCATGATTCTAGCTTCAGCCGTTTAGCCAGAACAGTGATAAATCAGTCAGTCAGTCACGGAAGAGTTTTATATTATAGTCCTTTTAGTCCCCTTTTTTCATTACTTCCGTGTTGTGGCCCATTTCTGCCGATTAAAATTTTTTTCCACACATTTTTGTTTTCCCCCCTTTTGTGCTTTTTTATCCCTTTTTGGTACCATTTTGGCAGTTTTTCGTCCCTTCTCTAACTATTTTTTTTCATTTTCCCCCCTTTTTTATCCCGTTTTGGTCCCTTTATTGTCCCATTTCTAACTTATATCCGCCTATTATTGCCAATCATAGTCGTGGACCAACTTTCCAAAAAAAAACAACACAATATTTGTATTTTTGCGAATTTTGAAGGGTTTTTCCCATTTGTATCACCTTCCAATCCGAATTTCCAAAAATCCGTTCTTAGCGGATGTCTAGGCTGCAAGGGCTACATATCCTCAAAGCTTCAGCCGTTTGGCCAGGCCAGTGATGAATCAGTCAGTCATTCACGCAAGCCTTTTATATATAAAGGGTGTTTTTTATTGAGGTATAGAACTTCGAATTGAAATAAAACACAAGAAAATCGTTTTAATGTCCATCAATTTGGCTTTATTGGAAGGATAATTTTATGCCATTAATGTTTAAATATGATTTCCGGCATGTGGCCGCCGCGGCTGGCTCGAATAAAGCCAATTCTACAGGTCCAATTTTCAACCACTTGTTGGAACCACAACTTATCCACATTCATGCCATCCAATTCGGGAACAAAACAGTCGGTTATCATGGCTCTATACCGGTCTCCATTAACGGTAACTGACTCTCCAGCATTATTTCGGAAGAAGTATGGCCCAATGACTCCACCAGCCCATAGAGCACACCAAACAGTCAGTTTTTGTGGATGTAATGGCGTCTCAAGGGTCTCATGTGGATTCTATTCACTCCAAATGCGGCAATTTTGCTTGTTGACGTAGCCATTCAACCAAAAATGAGCCTCATCACTGAACAAAATTTTGTGATGAAAATCAGCATCGAGATGAATCTCATTTTCGGCCCATACACCAAAATCACGACGCATTGCATGGTCTCGAGGCTTTAATTCTTGCACAAGCTGGATCTTGTAAGGTCGCAAGCCAAGATCTTTGCGCAAAATCTTCCATAAAGTGGATGGACAAAGCTCCAATTGCTGTGCACGGTGACGAATCGATTCATTCGGGTTCTCTTCAACACTTTGCTCTACAGCGGCAATTGTTTCTTCGGTGCGCACTGTTCGACGTCTCTGCGGATGCGTATTATCACATAGAGTAAACGTAGTGCGAAAACGATCCATGGTTAACCGAATTAATTGCTCTGATGGGCGATTATGTCGACCATAAAATGGACGGAGCTTGCGGTGAACTTCGCGAACTGAACCATTACTTTCGAAATAAATTTGCACGATTTGCAAGCGTTGTTTTTTTGTCAACCTGTTCATGATGAAATGGCAAACCAAACTAAATATTAATCACTTGACAGCTGACAAAATGGCCGCCAGTTAAAAAAGTGATGCAAACTTAAAGTTCTATACCCCAATAAAAAAACACCCTTTATATATACATTGCCAATTAAATGTTAACAATATCGACTGGTTTTCGGGTTTTTTTTTTACTATGACAGAAGACGTTTAAGTTCTTGCACACGGAATAACATGTTGGTCGGAGTTTGTACAAATTATTAACTTGTATACAATTTGAACCATCCCGTGTTTTTTTTATCAAACTATTATTAATGTCATAACACTTCACCCCAGATGACGTACCATTGCACAGTCCTTTGGAAATTGTTCTTACTAATCGAATGACTTGTCGTTTTCATAGTAGCGGTAATAGCAAGCTTCAAGTTATAATTGAGAGATCAAACATTTGGTGGCCGTTGATATAATGTTGTACAGATTTATCTCACTTTATCTGTTTTTCCGACTTTATAGTAAATTTATAATGGAATAAAGGACTAACTTTTGTTAACCATATTTATGATGTGTATGCCCTCATCCCCGGCAAGTTCACTTGTGAACATGGCTGGAAAGCCAATGTTTAAATTCGTTCACAGTGACTGTCTTCGGTTACACAGCAACAACCAATCTATAGCAATTTTTTCCGGGTATAAACCGTAGCATAACATATTTGTAGTCTGCCATCATTTCCTTTTCTGTTCCATGGATTAAATGTGCCGTTAAAAAACCATTTAGGATTACTTTAATGTGATAAGCAGATAACGTTGCCGGAATACGCAAACAATACTTACAAACAAAAAAAAGACGGAGACATCCTTACGTACGGACGTACGGCCATACATTCCGCCGGTACGCATAAGCCCAAAACAAAAACGAAAAGATTTACATAACATCTCTTCTTCCTTCCCTCTTCGTCCTTTGACGGTACAGTGGAGTAGATAGTCTTTCATCATCATCGTCGCTGTCGCTGTCGTTGTCGCATTCGTATGCAATGTTTATTGGATCTCTGCACTTAATATGTATTTAGGTAAATATTTATGTTTATGTACTTAAAAAATGACAAATTGGTCTAAAATTTTAAAATTTATAAACATCTTGGCTCCATGGCATGGCCAGACGTGGCGCAGCGGCCCCACCAACAACAACAAAACCGAGATAGAGAAGCGTGTAATAAATAATGGCGTAGTCAAGAAGTTAGTTACTCTGTTTCGGTTGTAATGAAATGCAGGGAGCAAATGAAAAGAACAACAACCAAACGACGAGAGATGAAAAATATGAAATTATAACGATTTATAAAGATTGCAGACTTTTAATAGTCATGAGTGATTATTTTATAATGAAATTTGTTGGCTACCATTGTAATGGACTCTGCTGATAAACGCCACTGACTTCGCTGTGCCAGTTTAGACTGACATTTGTCATGGCCCATGGGGACACGAGATGTATTGTGCGACGGCAAATATTTCTCCCCGACAGACCACATGAACCCGAAGTTAGTCGACACAGCCAATGAAGAACTTTAATTGAGTGACATTTATGACAGGACAAGATTTGAAGTCGGTTGAACTGCAAGTATTTTGGTGGCAGTTTCAACGAAATGCATGTTGCTATGTTGCGAATTAGTACCAACAGTACATCTGGATGGTAATTCAATTGTGGAAATGGAGAATAAGAAATTTAAATTAATAGGTAGTTTTAAACAGACTCATTCTTAGGATAAACAAGGCCGACAAATATTCTCGACCTTATTTCATCCGAAAAATCTGTCTTTGTTTTTAATGTTTACACACAAGTAAATTGCGTGTTTGGAGGTTGTATCAAGTAAAGCTTATTCTAAATTTAGTTTATTTGTTAAAATGGACATTTTTTCAGCGTACATGACAATAACAGTCCAACTTTAGTTCTTAGTTCCGTCGCGTACACTGTGTTTAACGAAGAACATGAAAATAATTCGTTTCCGTGCAATATTTAAGAAAGTTAAACCGAATCCTGATTTTCAATGAGGACAAGAAACCTTTAACTGCTGTCCTAAAAAAAAATTAGTAACAGACTTAGGCTTTTTTGACTTGTGTGAGTGCGGTGGTGATGATATGGAATAGTAGGCTATCCAACTATCTATTGTCTCCCTACAACATCGCCCGAATGTGGGTTGTATATCGCGGTTCTATGGATATTTTAACGGTGGGGTTTACCCTTTCGAGGAAACATGCAAATCTGGTTGAAAGCGACAGAGGTCAGGTGATATACAGGCTGCTGAGGTCAAATGGTTGAAGAAATCGACCACTGTCTGAAGCTGCATGTAGCCATCACCCTAAATGCAATATGTCAACCGATAGAAGGGTATTACGCAAGAAAGTGATACTGCCAAGCGCTTAAGCACAGTGAGGATCAGTTTGAAGGTGTCAAATGGCAAAAGGGCGTTAACCCATTCATGACCAAGACATTAAAAAAAAAAGAAGTTAATCTATATTTATAAAAGATAATGCCGTCCGCGTGAACACGCATAACTTTATAACGGATCGTCCGATTTTCACGATTTTGGGCTTGATGAGTTCGTGTTGGCCCAAGGAAGGACATAGGATGTTGGACAATTTCCAGAAAAATATAAAATCCTGGAAGATTTTAACTAAAATTTTACTCTTTTTTTTTTGTTAGTTTAACAATACCAAATAATATTTCGAATGTTTTAAATGATATGACCGACGATATTTTGCATCGAATTCGCACTGTGACATCGGATAATCAACTGGAGATGTCAGATGAAATGCGCAACGAAAGTTTGATTTTGATCGAGGATATGTGTCTGCTCATGAGTGGGAATTTGTTGTGCAAATTGGGAATGCCATCGCCGAATCGTTCAATGCATGACACATTTAACCGAGAATTGGAGCGAGAAATGTATTTCGATCGAAACGCATTGAGTCAAGCAGTTCAAATAAATGTGCCACTGTTGAATCCAGAACAAAATCAAGTGTATGATGAAATTATGCAAGCAGTCCATAACGGAAATGGCGGATTTTTCTTCCTTGATGCGCCGGGTGGAACTGGAAAAACATTCCTGATTTCACTGATTTTGGCTACAATTCGATCAAGATCTGAGATTGCTTTGGCACTCGCCTCTTCTGGGATAGCGGCTACGTTGTTAGAAGGCGGTCGAACAGCTCATTCTGCATTGAAATTACCATTGAATATGCAAGTGGATGAAGAACCGATATGCAACATTTCAAAGAACTCTGTACAATGGCTCACAAACGCGCATTGGAAGGTTTAAATCGCACATTGAAAGATTTACGGAATGACACACGACATTTCGGTGGCGCATTGATTTTGTTGTCAGGCGATTTTCGTCAAACGCTGCCTGTCATTCCAAGATCAACTCCAGCAGATGAATTGAACGCTTGCCTGAAGGCGTCGGCTTTATGGCAATACGTGAAGAAATTGCAGTTGAAAACGAACATGCGAGTTGCTTTACGAAGTGACCAGTCCGCTGAGGAGTTCTCTAGGCAATTGTTGGCGATGGGTAATGGCGTGATTCCAGTCGAATTAGTTACCGGCTTAATTGAATTTCCACAGAATTGTTGCAGCATTACAACTACGCCGGAAGAGCTGATTATGAAGGTTTTTCCGAATATTGAGCAGAATTATGTTGACCATGATTGGATGAGTGCACGAGCGATTTTGGCTGCGAAAAACAAGAATGTCGATCATTTGAATTTCGTCATTCAAAATGATATCTCCGGTGAGTTGCATTCATACAAATCCGTCGACTCCGTGATGGATGAAAACGAAGTCACGAACTATCCGACAGAATTTTTGAATTCTCTGGATGTCCCGGGCTTGCCGCCACACTTTTTGAAATTGAAAGTCGGCTCAATTATAATTTTGTTGCGTAATCTCAATGCACCAAAACTTTGTAATGGTACGCGTTTGATTGTGAAGACACTCAAATCAAATGTCATTCAAGCGACGATTTTGAGGGGAAAATTCAAGGGCGAAGATGTTCTCATTCCGCGGATTCCTCTTATTGCGAACGATTTGCCATTCGTATTTAAGCGTCTTCAATTTCCGGTGCGTCTCGCCTTCGCTATGACAATTAATAAGGCGCAAGGACAATCGCTGGATGTTTGTGGAATCAATCTTGAGTTCCCATGTTTTTCACATGGTCAATTGTATGTGGCATGCTCACGTGTCGGCAAACCTTCCGCTTTGTACGTGTACGCGCCAGAGAACAAAACGAAAAACGTTGTGTACCATAAAGCACTTCAGTGAAAAAGCGGAAGGTTGGCTGATAACTCAATCATTGCGGTTTGATTAAAGCACATCGTTATTCTTTTACTTTAGTTATTTCCATTGTATTTAACACAACTTTTTAAAAAAGAATTTGAATTGACTGAGTTATATAAAGCAGCAAGTGCATGCTCGGAATTATTTTTTTCGTTGCATTAACGAATTTAAGCGGAACGAAGTTCGCCGGGTCAGCTAGTATTTTATAAAAAAAGGGTCCTGAGTTCGATTCCGTTGACATTTTTAACTTTACGAAATACTTTTATCTGTGCCATATGACATCGCTGGCTATGCATTGGTTAAGATCGTCGATTGCAGTAATTCGAAAGCTCTTGACTTTCCTAATACTTGCATTCGTGGTCTAGAGAATCTCTGGCCAATCAGATATTACATAAATTTAACAACGACAAATATGCCAATTCAAAATTTCGCTATGTGAATGAATCTTTTTCGTCTTAGATCTCTCGAAACGCGGAAAAACGAATTAGTCATTATTTTTTTGTTAAAGTTAAAAGCAATAAAATGTCATTTCAATTAATTTACTAGTTTTTTATTGAAAGTCGATTTCTGTCGGTTAGGCGGTTTTGATCTGTGAACGCTTTGGGTCGTCCTAACTAGCTGAGGCGAACGAGCCCAACGATTGGGTGTTAAGCTGTAGCCTACAGGGAAATCCCTGAGGGATCATTCGCCACTGGTCTGGCTAGAACAAACATCCCAGGTGCTCCTGGCTAGCCGGGATATTTCATTTCAAGTCCAGGAAAAATCTGTGGTTTTCACAAGCAAAAGTGTGAGTGTTAAAATGAAATTTTTCAGGGGAGCCAAAATACATAATTTTCGGCGTTTTTGGAGCAGTTGAACAAAATTTGTTTGTTAATGAACAATATTGTATCTGATGTTTGGATTAACATTTTTTCATAATAAAATATCTTAATATATATTTACCCTCGACACTGATTCACTGATTCCCTGATTCACTGACTCTGTCACGCAGTACGTAGGAATTTAAATAGGCATTCTATAATTCTATAATAAATAATAAAAAAAATAATATTTTTTTTTTGTACAGAAATTCTGTTTTCCCCAAATTTTTTTTTTCCAAAATTTTTTTCTTACAAAATTTTTTTTTTTACAAAATTTTTTTTTCCAATTTTTTTTTTTCAACTAAATTTTTTTTTTCCACAATATTTTTTTTTTCAACAAAAATTTTTTTTTTCCACAAAAATTTTTTTTTTCAAGAAATTTTTTTTTTTTCGAGAAAAATTTTTTTTTTCAAGAAAAATTTTTTTTTTAAGAAATTTTTTTTTTTTCAACAAATTTTTTTTTTAAGAAAAATTTTTTTTTTCAACAAAATTTTTTTTTTCAACAAAATTCTTTTTTTCAACAAAATTTTTTTTTCCAATTTTTTTTTTTCAACTAAATTTTTTTTTTCCACAATATTTTTTTTTTCAACAAAAATTTTTTTTTTCCACAAAAATTTTTTTTTTCAAGAAATTTTTTTTTTTTCAAGAAACAAATTTTTTTTCAACAAAATTTTTTTTTCAAGAAAAAATTTTTTTTTTTAAGAAAAATTTTTTTTTTCAACAAATTTTTTTTTTAAGAAAAATTTTTTTTTTCAACAAAATTCTTTTTTTCAACGGGCGCCATAGGCGCATTACAACTTACTAGTTAATAATATATAAAAAAACACAAGTTTGCATGTGCAGAAAGAGTGAGCAAGATAACAACGTATCTCCACATAAGATGCTGTACGTGAAAATAAGTGTTGTCATTGAGAACACACATGATGATTTATGTTGTTTGTAACAGTTATTTTTGAGCGTTTATTAAAAGAGCGTTTATTTTTTCGAAATTAACAACTTGTGTTAGCAATTTAACTTATGTCGTTAATGATGAAAACAATTTTTAGAAACATTCCACTTAAATTGATTTTTGCGGAAAAAAATCAGTCACGGTACATTATTTTCAGTAAAAAAATTAGGCAAATCGAATCAGTATTAAAAATGTAGCAATTTGGTGTCAATACCTCAAAATCGACAAAAATTGACTTAAGCGATTGCTTGTGGAAACCACAGAAATATAACTTCGAAATTAGTTTCAATATTTAAAGTTCTAATATTTTTTCCCAATCCTGAGGTTGTCTGACTTTCCGATACAATACTTTTTACTCCGTTAATTTCCTTAGATTCCTCCCCCTTTTGTCTTAGGAATCTAAGTTTTTCATATTCTCTCTTCTTTTTGATATTTCCCCCAATCAGCTCTCATTGGCATATCCTAAAGCTTTGGGTTATGAGCACGATCATTTGTTTCTATATTCGTTAGCATTTCATTGATCTGGCAACTCTATGTTATTACTGTTTGCTAAAAATATGTATTTCTTATTTTGAAATAATTGTTTAAACAAAATTTGTAAACGTCTATGTGACCATGGACAATTCACGTAGTTATTTCTTCACTCAAAGCCTCGTTTGTAATTACTTCTTACTAAATATTTATGCTTCGAGTCTTTCCTTTAAGAACAATTGCTGGTACTTGTTGTTCGCGTTGAATATCGATTTGAATTCACCGAAATATATTAGAATATTAATGTCGTCTGTCTGCTCATTTGTTTCGGTGTCTAAAGTATATTTGCATATAATTTATAAGTAATAGGCCAACAGACACATCAGCCAAGAATAATGTATGTGTAAAGGTACGAGGGCAAATTAAAAATTCAAATACATACACTTTTTCTTAGATTGTCCACAAACTAATGTTGGAGATTCTCTAGGAGGGACATGTTTCAGTTTGGTTTTCAGTCAATTGTGGAAAATGAACGAAATGCGAAATGAATGTACTATTTCCAATCAATAGACAGTCTAGGTTTTGCAACGATTTCTTTGAAGATTTATATGTGAGACTTACATTCCGTTTTTGGTCGGCTGCAGTTTGAGGTGAAGTATTTCTAGCACAGCTACAAAAATCCTTAACAATGCAAAGCTTCTTTTGACTTTTTGGTAAAATATTGCTACCCCAATGACCATCACATCTTTATGCCCAGAATATCAAGAGTATCTGAGTCGTCGACATCCACCATAATTTTGTCGGTCAAACTTTCAATTTATCCTCGTATATAAATTCGACACCAGCAACCAAAAACAGTTGTATGAATTTAGGTCTAAGCCAGAGAGACAAAAACCAAAATTATAAATTCACAAAAAAAAAAACAACTGAGGAAAAGTATGTTTTGTTGGTGATAAAAGTTGTTGTACGAGCACAAACATAAATGGATGAAATGAATGAAATACAATACGCAAAACAAACATTACATTACTAACAAAACAAAAGCGACACCAAGAGCAGCGAGAACAGCAACAACAACGGCCAGCACCATGAGCAACAATACGGCGACAGCGGCCGCAGCGACTGACAACAATGAAATAATGAGGAATAAAGAAACATGGAAAAACAATTCTCAATACAAATACAACACACTAGCGGGCGCACACACACACGCGGGCTTTCGCCAACACCGATAGACACCAACCCACAAACACACACACACGCGTATACATGCATACAAATGACAAAGTAGGTCTGGTATTTTAAAATACTAAAAAGACCATTAGTTACGCCTTAAAGTATGCTTCAAGGAGATTATCTTACATCAATGTTGATATTTACGTAAGTTTTGTCTTTTCCTCTACGTCACTTCCTTTGCCGTTTTTCATCAGCATTTCTCTAAATGTTGTTGGCCTTACCATTCGTTGGCTCGTTCATAGTATGTCTGTGTGTGTGTGTGTATTCATAATATCGTTGGTTGTGTCGGTTTATTTACCCACATTCTAGAACTCCGCTCCACTCCACCCCACTCCGCCGCATCACACTCTTCGGTGTGCAATTGTGCGAAGACAATGAGCGGCGATATTATCTGGTGGCAACAGGAGCGCATCTGGTAAGGAACTGTTGTGCTTGCTATCCAAGGACATTGGAGGATAGGTGGATTGACCATTTGAAAAAGGAAAAGAGAAAATAGTGGGCTAAAAGCCAATCGGTATTTGAGATTTGACAGCTGCTAGTCAGTGACAAAATAACAAATGATTTAAAAATTTGCCACTAAATGGCCTTCCTTGTAGATCTGTTGGATGCTCCCGAGATTTCACCCATTCCGAGATTAAACCTATCCAGAGATTTAACCTATCCGGAGATTAAACCTATCAGGCTTATCTCCTAGTATAATTCTCCAAAAATGTTTACCACTACACACAGGTTAATATTCATATTTGTGATATTTGTAAT
This sequence comes from Hydrotaea cyrtoneurina, assembly GCA_958296145.1. NCBI lineage: Eukaryota > Metazoa > Arthropoda > Insecta > Diptera > Muscidae > Hydrotaea > Hydrotaea cyrtoneurina. Next base: position 53,115,251 of record OY282513.1, on the reverse strand, counting down.
AGTCTTGAACTACGTTAGTTTCTGTAGTTAAATTCGACACACTAGATGTTCATTTAAATCGGAACTTTCAAAAGTTCAAGATCTAACAGCTGATGTTATACCACAATATATATATACAAAAGCGCCCCGGTAGGCGAGTTGGTAGCGTGCTTGCCTATCAGCGTGGGGGTTGTGGGTTCGATTCCCACCAGAGGCTTTGGTCTGTCGCTGCAAAAATCTAAACATATGGTCTGTGTCACCCGGTTTACCCTTGGACCCAAAAAATTAGAATATAAATTTACTTTGTATTGTAATTAATAATAAATAAATAAAAAAAATATATACAATAATTATGCAATATCAATTAGTTCCTACCACTGATTTAGATATAATAGATATTCATATTAATTCCAGATAGCAACGGTGGAAAATCAATATAACTCATAACACCGTGTTACACACATTCTGTCCTATGAACCAAATTTACTTTTTCGGAAAGGGGATAAAAAATAAAAATACACGTGTGTCAGTGATTTTCAGGTACACGTCAGAATTTTTTTTTTTTGAAGTTTGAAGTATGAAGCTCGTAGTGGCCTGTGTGAAAGCCTTTGGACCGATTTTTAGCCCTTTTTCAGTGATCCAATCGAGCTGATTTTTGGCAGGCAGACTCGTGGAAATGTCTGTATCACGTCAATTTTTTTAAAAAATAGACTTTTATCAATTCTCAGATTTTCCTAAATTTTTTATTTTTTTTTTTCAAATGGTTATCGTTTTTTTTAAGGTTTCAGTTCAAAAAACATTTTTTTTTTCGTAACGCTTAAGTAGTTTAAAAATTTGGAGTCTCTTCAAGTTATGCTAAGAAAAGTTTTGAAAATATTTTTTTTTCAAAAATAATAAAAATTGTGGAAAATCTGAGAATTGATAAAAATTGTTTTTAAAAATTTGACGTCATACAGACATTTCCACGAGTCTGCCTGCCAGAAATCAGCTCGATTGGATCACTGAAAAAGGGTTAAAAATCGGTCGAATGGCTTTCACACAGGCCACTACGAGCTTTATATGTACTTCAAAATTAAAAAAAAAAATCTGATGTGTACATGAAAATCGCCGATACACGTGTATTTTTATTTTTTCCCCTCTTTCCGAATATGTGCATTTGGTTCATAGGACAGAAAAAAATCTATTTTTTGTAACACGGTGTAAAGAGTGGTCCAAATATAAATTTTTTTATTAAATTCAAAAAGGTTTACTACTTTTTCCTGGGTTTTCGAAAAACACACCCATTATTTATGAAACACGGTTTTATTTATGTGGCAGCCTTGATTGGTTTCTTGGTAGTGTATTTTGTCAACCCGTTTTTCCTTGGTGATATTCCCCTAAAAAAGTCTAACAACGTTAAATCGCTACTTCGAGGTGGCCAATTAAAACCGCCCAGACGGCTGATGACACGATTGGTATGTAAAAGATCGATTGTGGCACCAAACCTTCAGTCAATTAGAGGATACATTGGCTTTTTGACGTTCAAGTGCGGAGTTTCCTATCCTCAGTTGCGGCAGTTTTGCTTGTACTAGTGCCAGTTGAACTCAAGATATTTACAGACTAACGGACCCCACTCATCTCAGTGTCGGCCGACTCTTCCATATTTTGTTATTATTTTATTACAATACCAAAATTTATGATCTAATTTTGGGTTTATATGGCTAGATTTTTGCAACGACAGACCTAAATCTATCGCTAACCATACGTTTCACTCAGATCTTTTAATTGGTCTGATTGGACATGTGACAACTTGGCTGCATTTCCACACATGTTCAATTACCCGTCCTCGACTGTCTAACAATAATTAGCCAAACGTCTTACATAATCTAAGATCATGGTCCATCATTTATAACAATGAACAATAGCTTCTCTTCCAATTTCAAAGAAAATATGGACAGAATCATACGACCACTAACGACCAATTTGTCGATAACATCGAGACCACAAAAAAGGTGCAAAAGAACAAACTGTCTCTATCATATTTCCCATTGTTTTGCTCAGCGTCAATGGCGCCCCTGTTGCATAAATACAAAAAATATGCCATGGAAATATGGAAGTTTTAGTTGCCCGCACATGTATGCCGGCAACCGACCGACCCCCACTAACAAAATATATACCACTGGCAACGCTATTGTGACTGCTCATAAATTTAACATCAAACCAATGTCCTTTAGTACCATTCCCCATTTTCGTGCTGTGTTCCACTTGGCAAACATAACGGAAATATGCCAGACAGGCATTAAATGTTAGTGACACAAACACAAGCAACAGTATAAATATGTATGAATGAATGACTGTATGAGTGTGTGTGTGTGTGTGCGAGTATATGCCTACTTGTAGATTAGAGTGGGTCGGGAAAATTAATTGCTACTGTCTCTATCCAATTACTTCCCCGTAACTAATATCATGTTGGCTATACAAATTAATTTTATTTTTTGTCTAAAATTCAAAATTCTCAATCTCAATGCAATTTTATAAATTCTCAAAAAAACAAACCTCATATAAGGAACTTAATCCAAAGAAGAAAAACATTTTCAAATTCAAAATTCTCAATCCAATTTTAAAAATTCTCAAAAAAAACAAACCTCATATAAGGAACTTAATCCAAAGAAGAAAAACATTTTCAAATTCAAAATTCTCAATCTCAATCCAGTTTTAAAAATTCTCAAAATATAAGGATAATAATAATGAACTTCATCCAAAGAAGAAAAACATTTTCAAATCATTTTCTCTCGAAATTTTAATTTTAATTGATTATTAGAATGTGTCTATTTGGCATTGATTGCTACCCATTTTAATAAAAAGTTCTTCTGTTGAGACAGTGTACACTGAACAAAAAAATCTTTGTAATATAACAAAAATCCAATAACGCACAGCGATAAAATTTCAAAAATGATGGTAATAAAATAAACAAAAAAATACGGAAAATACTTATGGATGTGGCAGGGACAAGGAAATCAGTTGTAAATTGTAAAAAACTTGGATTACTTATGAATTAGTAATTTAAATTGTAGGACAATTATGGGAATTCTGACCAAATCCTTTTTATCCTCCATCACAGACTAAGTTCTAGTAAGGCACTAGGCGAGTATTGGGCCGCCCACACAGTGGTTTTAGTTTAAATCACATGTTAGTTTCATTATTTACAAAATAATCAATCAGGTGTCGGAGTATACTCAAAAGACCAATAGCTGAATGTAGCGGTGTAATTTAAAGAAGTAGTAGAATGCCTCACCACAGTGGGGATAAACATAGTAGTAGGCTGTCATTTAATCTTTGGATTCTGTATTCCTGAACTCAACTGAAGATCTGAATTGCCGCAGATCACATAGCCAGATGGATGATCAGTTTAGTATCTACGTTATGTCATACCAGGGAACTGCAGAGCAGATGAGCTTGCAAGGATTTGGCAGGGTTCCTAAGTATTCCAAATGTAAAAAATAGTGAAAATATTTCGTTCAGTTTTCTTTAGAAACCCAACATACACTTTATGTCATTCGCAGATCAATATTTGTGTTAATATTTTTCTCGTACCCCTCGGCGATAATGCCCAAACCCAGGTTCCTATACTGGTAAGAACATTAAAACCATTTTTTTTTCGTGCACTTCGTAATTGTCGGTCAATTGACGGTTTATCTTTTGAGAAAGCATAGCGGTTCGGAAACTGATGTGAAAACAGTAGGTCCGGAATAATGAGTTTACAAATTATCCTTCACAGCTCACTGATTTGAGAGAAGTTTCTTCCCTCATGGAATGTTAAGGGTGTCCAAACAAAATAACTATTTTATTTGGTTCAACCTGATTTTGATAGCATGCGGTGTAGTATTTTTGAGAATTTTTTTAGATTTTTTGGAAAAGGTTTAGATGTGGCACAAGCATTTTTTGGAAGAAATTCGGGTTTTGTCCGTATTTAAATCACTAGTTGGTCAATAAAAAGCATTTTCAAAGTCATCATTTCAACAGAAAAATGCCTTAAATTGATGTATAGAAATCTAAAGTTTTGTACATTTTTTTATAACATTTTTTGTAAAATTTGACATAAACAAAAAAAGAAACGTGAGACCACTCTTAAAAATTGCATAAAAGTATAAAAAACTAATCATGCAGTTTTAAAGCCGAACAAATAGTAAATTGAAAAAAAATATCGATTTTAGTGATTGCTTTTCAATGTAATGGTCTTCAATTTCATCTGTGAATTTAAATTTCGTTTATTTTTAAGATTTTCAGATGTCTCTCGACGTAGGTCGTCTATTTAGATAATGATACCGATGTTTGTCCTGATTAGTGGTTTAGCTTGAAGATTCCGTTTATATATGTAATTTCAACCCACAATCATCAGCAATTCTAGTTGGAGGTCATATCTATTGGATGTTCTTAACAGAAAATGCATTTAGAAGGGAAATATTGTACATAAGGCTTCAGTACAAGATTTTTTTATTTCCATTGGAATATTGGAATTCTCGAGTGTTGTTTTTGATCTTTACCTGTTCAATAAGAAAATTTCGAAAACTATATGTCCGTCCACTATTTCTATACTTGTTTCCACATTTTATTTATTTTATGGGAGAGTAAGTTCCTTTAAGTGGACCCAAAGGAAGAAGTCGCATTGTGTTAAATGGAGTCGACTCCGACGTCACCTGTTCAATAACAAAAATTCGAAAATTATATTTCCGTTCACTATTTCTATACTCTGCATTACATTGAGGTCTATTTGTATCTTAAAGATAAAAAAAAACTTCATACACTCGGAAATATTTCAAATTTTAAAAATAATATCAGATTATCTTGTTTCCACATTTTATTTATTTTATGGGAGAGTAAGTTCCTTTACGTGGCCCCAAAGGAAGAAGTCGCAAGATCTCCGTGGCCAATTGTTTTCCAAACGTTTTCCAGATTACTATCATCCAACTCCGACGCTAAAAAATCATTAATCATCTCTCGATATCGCAATCCATTTACCGTAACTGTTGATCCAACGTCATTTTCGACAAAGTAAGGTCCACCGCAACTTTTTCTTGCAGTGTATATGTAGTGGAGTGTAACTGTGTGCGTCCACATGAAATGAGTAGTAGACATTCAGCAGTTGTTTACTTCCACGGGGGAGTCGGTGGGTACCATGGGATGAGTGAGGAAAATATGAGGCTTCTTAAATTACAACACACGCATTCTTGGGCTCATTATATCACTTTGTTTTTTCCTATTTTGGTTTTTGCATTTTTCTCTTGTTGTTGGTGCTTTTGTTCTCTGTTTGTTCGTGTGTTTACGCAGTAGTTATCTTATGTTAAATATGCTCCGGAAGGTTATAAGGTGATGGGGATGGATGTTAGATCCGGCGACGACGACGACGACAACGATTACTACTGCAAAGTGGGTAGAGTGTTTGGAAGCTGCACTAATGTATACAAGGAACTACGTGCGTTCTGTTAACAAAACGTACGTATATACGTCGGTTGCAAACTATACAAATGTAAATACGACTAAGGATGTTTGTCACTCTTACACACTCGCACCCACACACACGAACATCTCAAGGTGTCCTTGGCTTTTTTAAAGTGAATGTTTTCCATAGCAGTGCTTAGATGTGTGCGAGTGTCAACGTACATGCGTGTGTTCGTGTGTGTGTGTGTTTTAATAGGAAGGGGACCATTACTATTGTTTATGGTAATTTTTACTTTACGAGGCCAAGTGCTTTCATTTATTGCTGGTTTTTATTATCCTGTTGCTTGGCCTGTCATTGTCATATGCACATCTTGCCTTTCAAAATAGTTTTTATCTACATTCGTTTATACTCTGCCCTGGGTATGCAACAAAACCAAATGCCTTACAATCACGTTTACATTTGAGTAGATTTGAGTAGGGTCAATGAGGTCACATACACTAGGATATATAGACAGAAGATATGACGTATACTATGTGGACACATGAGATAGCGCATAAAAGTGTCGGTGTTGCCTTCATAAACTATTTGAGTGAGCAATTGTATTGTGTTCAAAATATTCAGTACAAGGTCCATAATTATGTAATGTTTTTTTGTTTTTTTTTTTTGTATTCATTCTCGTCTCTTATTATACTTTCACTTTAAAGGGTATGAGGACAAGACAAGAGCAAATCACCAAAGACCCTTATTATATTCGGACCAAAACCACAGCACGACTTTTTAAGAAGCTGCCTCCTTCCGGTTGTCCTTTTGGCTGATTCGCACAATAGCGATAGGAAACAAAAACAACCGAAAGTATTGGAACTTTGTATGGGTTTCTTTAATTATTGCATTAACAGTTTGCCAATTGATTAATTTATATGTTTCCATGATCTTCTGATTTAGTTGCAAATATAAAGATATCAAGCCCTAACCGCGAAAAGGACGTAAGAGCCAAAAACATAACCTTAATGTTGTCAACCAAAAATGTGGTGGCGCATACGAAAGAATTGAATTTGCTATATTTTTGTAAATATAATTTTTTTTGTTTATAGTAATATTTTTATTGTTTTTTTATCTTTATTAATTATACAGTTTATTGTTTCTGTTGTTCATGTTCGAGATCAGATTTTACAGCATCTCAAAGTTGGCCTTGGCGAATATTTTTCGGAAATGATAGCCGTGTTAGAGGTCAAATATGTTAGAATCGCAGCATCAGAAATAGCCCAATGAGTTGTTGCCTGAAATGTATTGAAGTCCTCTTTATAATAATGCACATTGTATGACCACGTTGGATGTAACCCTCTAAATAAAGGCCCTATCCTTGGTCCTTAAATAAATGAAAAAAAACAACATATTTTTTCTTTCCTAAAACTTTATTAGAAATTTTTTCTAATTTGATCTAATAGCTGTTAAAAGCTGGTTAAAAGAAGTGGCTTCACAATGGGTTAACAAGTTTACTGGAGGTTTTCGCGTACCTTTCTGCTCTGGTAAGCCTGACACACAACAGATTACCAACCGATTTTACGTTTGTAACCGGATTTAAAAAAGACTAGAATGACTTAGAATAGAATCCCTTTTTGAAATATCTACCGACCAAGGATGTATATTTTATTCAGAGGGTTATGTGGAACATGGATACGCATGTTTCATTACATTATTATATAGAGGACGCCAATACTCCTAAGGAGATATCTCATCAGTTTATTTCTAACATTTTTTAACCTCCAACACGGCTGTAAAGTCTGAACGAAGACAATTGATGTTTCATGCGACAGACAGCAAACGAGGCATTTTCATCAAAATCGGATAGGTAATTTTTTCAAAGGTGCAGTTTTTGGATTAGTTTTTATTTGGAATTACCCATTTACAATATAGAATGGTTTTTCAAGAGATTTCAAGCATTGTGATTGCAGGCAAAGTATCCGTTTTGAAAACTGCCACACTTCTTCGTCGGCACTAGAGTTTTTTTTTTCCCCGCACTTTTTCGTTTCCCGGGAAAGCGGGAAACTTTTTTAAATTTCCCGGGATCCCGGGATCCCGCTCCATAGAAATAATAAAAATTAAATTGGCTTGGCATTAATAAAACAATTTATTAAAAAGCTTAAAAAACTTACTTTTAAGGTGTATTTTAGAAATACATAAATATATTAATTTATATTGAGTATAAAAACAGGAACTTTGATTTTTAACTTTTAGTTTTTAAAATGCATTAAGGTTTTTTTCTATCACGAAAAAGCAATACTCTTGGTATATGATACCAAAAAGATAAACATATGTATAAGTAAACATAAACATTAACATAACAATTCAGTCAATTAAAACAAACATAAAATAATATTAAAAAAATATGTAATACTAATATATTCGAGATATTAGATCGAAAACAAAAACATTAAGTTCTTAAAAAAAAAAATATTTAAAAAACCAAATTATTTTTTACATAAATTTACGTTATTAATTGCTGCATTTAAAACTTCTTCAAATGTTTTCTTTTTAACAGCACCACATTCTTCATCATCATCATTACTTTCAATTCTTTCAATTTCTTCAATATCATTAGGTTTGGAAAAAAGACGATTAAAAAGATTTTCAGCATATGCAATTACTGAGTACTTAGAAGCATAGGAAAACAAACAATCTTCATGGTTATTGTTGAAGAAATCAGGCTCTTTTAAATATTTAACCAAAGTGTACAATTTTTTGTCTCTTCTTTCATCAATACGACTATGTAGTGCAGTAAACATTTTTTCGCCTAGAACAGAAGGAATCGATTGAATTTCTAGACATAAAGTGTTAACTATGGCATCAGCAGTTAATATGTTTGAGTCACGGCTGCTCAACCTTTCAACAGCGATCTGTATGGGTTTCAAAACTTGAAGCATATTGTTTAATGTCACTATATTTCCCTCAATCCATAGATCACCCATTTCCAAATCAATAAGGCTCTTTTTGATTGAATTTTTTAAAAGCAGAAACTTGTCCAGCATTGGCACTATCGAATTCCAACGAGTTACAATATCTAATTCAAGAGCCAATTCTTTCTTATGCTCTTCAACAACGTATTTTTGAAGTATAGTGTTTTTTGTGGGGCTTTTTTTAAATATTTTTATAATGCGGCGTGTCTGATCTAATACCTCTTTGTAGTTGCTATTTACTACTACATTTATTACACAATCTTGAAAATTATTTCCAAAATCATCATTGTTATCTGTCAATTCTGATTCACTGTCAGAACAAATTATTTCTTTTTTATAAAAAACGTCAACGACTGCCAAATGTATGGCATGATTGAGACAAAAAATGCCATCAGCTGGGTTATCTTTCACAAACTTTTTCATCACATTAGGTCCATCTGTAATGGTGGAGACTATATAGTTTTTAAATTGTATATTGTATTCTCTTAAACGAGTTTCCATTAAGGTTTTTATTTCGACTGCTCCGCACCTACCGGGTATATAGACCATACCTAAATTGAAAAATTTTTGTTTATCACCTCATAAACATATGTTAAGGTATCTCCTATTTTTCAGACTTGTCCATTCATCCATAGTCAACGAAAATCGACCACTCTCAGCTAATGTTAAGTTTATATTATTTATATACTCATCCTTTACTTCCAGGAATTTTTTTTATTATCAACTGTTGCACTCCCCATTCTGCTTTTGGTAGATTCAACCCATCACGGTCCATGGATTTACGTATGTACTCACTTCTTGTAATCGATCTAATGGAAAACCCATCTACAGATGCTAATTTTGCTACAGTAGTACATAAATCTTTTTTTTCTTGAAATTAATATAATGTAGGCTGAGTTTTTCTTATTTTAAGAGGCAGTTCTTCCTGATGCTCACGTTCACGTACTTCTTTCTCCCAGGCTGTCTTGTGTAAAGATTTTAAATGACGCAATAATCCGCTGGTGCTTCGTCCTTTACATGAGATTATCTTTGCACATAAAGAGCACACCGCATTTTCAGTAGATTTCTTTTTAAAGAACGTCCATACAATTGAGTTTTCCATCTAAAACAATTTCATTTATGTTTTATTAAAAACAAAAAAACGGGAATATTGATTTCAATAAATTACCTTAAAACTTCAATTTATTTGTCAAAATATTATTAAACGTTAAATTTATTAGAAAAATTACTGCACAAAATATATATATGGAAAAGCCAAATAAATGCCAAAATAAAAACAGCTGTTTTTAAACATTAGTTGCCAATTTTTGTTTTTTTCATTTCCCGGGATCCCGCATAAAAAATCCCGGGAAATCTCAACAGCGAGAAATCCCGGGAATTCCCGTCCCGGTCTGCACCCATTTGCAATTTTTTATTTTTTTAATATTTTGGGAGTTAGAGCATTTGGCAATTTTTGTATTGAATTTTCTTAAAAAGACAGTTTCGAAAAAATTGCGCTTACGTCTTTTTCGCGGTAAGGGCGCGAAATGAAAATCTGAACAGCAAGTTTCAGCTAGATCAGAAGAGATGTTTTTTTAAAAAAAAAAATACAAAAAATTTATTTTTTCTGTCCTATGAACCAAATGCACATATTCGGAAAGAGGGAAAAAAATAAAAATACACGTGTATCGGCGATTTTCATGTACACGTCAGAATTTTTTTTTTTTTAAGTTTGAAGTATATAACTCGTAGTGGCCTGTGTGAAAGCCTTTGGACCGATTTTTAACCCTTTAAATGATAATATAGTTATTTCTTCGCATAAAATAAATATTTTGTCGTCCAAAGCATATATTTCTCGAATAGTGTGAATGTTGGAACATATGAGAAAACAACAAAGCCCAGCTTGTACAATGTTCCGCATCTTTTATATAACTTATAGCAAACACATTTGTTTAGATCTGTTGTCTTTAGACATTTTTTTAATGCTGTATAAAAAGGAGAGCTAATCGAACCATACTTCTCAGGTCCTAATTCGAAACTACTACTATTGAAATTTAAAATGAATTCAGCAAAGCAGATGCAGATCTTTATACCTAAGGAAAGCTGAATGTTTTTCCTAGACATAATATTCTTTGTATATGTCTTTAGTTGTCTGTGCTTCGATTCGAAATTAAAAGTCCATAATAATTTTAATGGTCCGGATTGATCTAATATTCGACAGTAATGTAGCAAAAAATGATGTTTTGGCTTAAGGACATCAGAAAAAAGTTCAACATATTCCTTATTGTGATATTCTACATACTGTTGAAGATTGATTAAGTCTAGGCTGGTGACATCGCTCACAAGTAAGAGATCTACAATTCTAATTAAGTTAATTAAAAACGCCCAAACTTTACTATTTTCTTGTACTAAATCTCCAACGATTAGTGGAAAAAAGTGAATAAATGTCATCATCTCCCTCCCTGTCATTTTCAACTTGAAGGTCTTTAAATGCTCCAACTTGATTGGAGGGGATTTATTTCCGCTCTCTGTTTCTCCGTAATCAAAATTTTGTTTGCGAATATTAAGTAATTCTAAATCAAAACAATCGTCATGCATTAATTTTTGAATTATGTGGCATATATCATACTTTAAAACTCCCTCAAACAAATCGTGAAGTAAATCAGCATACCAATTATCGGTAACATGATAATTATTAATTTTATTGAAAATAGAGAATTCTCTAATTCCAGTATTTTGTGATTCATTTAGCTGGACATCGTAATCGTAATTATTGGTGTTTCGTAATTTTGAACAATCTTCTTTAAAAGCGACTCTAGCATCTTTATTTTCAACCTTGCAAACTCTACAGTAATGTTTTGCAGAAAACGAACGCACAAATCCTAGTATATTATTGAGAGCCAGATTGTCTCCAACGATTAACCCTAAACTGAAATAAATTTTTTTGTTACCCGATTTTACATTTATTTCAATACCGTTTTGCTCCAAATCGTTCAAAATTTCAATTAACGTAATGAAACATCTCTCGTTACCTATTTTTTTTACGTCAGCCGTTTGAAATAATGCGGCTATAAAAATGTGTTGCAGTTTAAATTTTAAGAAATTTGGAGCTGTTGGAAATGAGCAATATACCCCTAAAAGGCTGGAAGAATGCGGTGCCAATGGGTTGTTTATTTCAAAATCATCAAAATACAAAAAATATGGAATTACTAATTTATTATCGTATTGCTTAATTTTTTCTTGCCAGAGTTTGCCAGTATAAAAATTTGTATGAGAACCACTCTCTTTTAAAAGGTTTATATTATTTACAAAAATTTCGTAAATGCCGTCAAGTTCGAAAAATTTTTTGAAGTGGAACTTTATTGGAAATATTACCCCTTTTATTGTAGCAGAATCTACATTATTTATATGCCCTATATTTACAGAGTTAATTGAATTATCTATACTAACAAGTTTGGGATTTTCGAATAAACCAAGTTCTATCAATTTTTTAATAAATCTATATTCCGACGCGAAGCCTTGGAAAGGGTCATCACAAAAAGAAATAATCTCACTAAGATAATTTTCTGTGTGCTCGAAGCTATTTACTTTAAGCCCATTTTTTACTCTTCGAATTTCTTCTCTGATAGGATGAGTTACATTATTCACAACATTTTTCTGTAATTGTATTGCCTGTTTTCTAGGAAAGCTTTTATTTGCATAATTCTGCAAAGAAAACTTAAACGCATGATGGCGTAAATTCAAAGTGTTACAATGTGAACTACTAGAGATATCATTTAAGATATTTACATTACTTATAATATTTACATCACTTGAAATATTTTCAACACCTGAGTTATTTAAGTTATTTGAAGAATTTGGGTCCACCATTATCGAGGTTCCTATATCTAAGGATTGATTATTTAAAACTGACCCATCAATGTTCACATTATGATTATTCATATGCTTAGAGAACGTTTTAAAAGATGAAAAATGCTGAGAACATGAAGGAACCCCGCATGCGAATGAATCAGTTGATGAAATGTAATGTACATATTTCAAATGGCAAAACAGCTTCTTGCAATTTTTAAAAGTTTTTTTACAACGACAACAGATTAAAAACATTTTGCAGCATTAAATTTTAGAAAGAATTGTTCATTAATTGTATTTTATATATATTTAATTTAAGATGTAATTTCAATTATTCGAATGTCGTTTAAAATTGTACACAATTTTGTATTTTTTTTTCTTGTTTTTTCAAAAAAATGTTGTTGGAAAAACAACCAAACATTTTGGCATTCTATGGGACAGAGAAGTTGTAAGGAATGGAATGTTTTGAATGATATATCCGAACTATATACAATATTATTTAGTTTGTAAAAAAATATCAGCTAAGTACAAATAAAACTCAGAAATTTCCATTTTTGCATAACCTCATCATTCGGCTCGATATGATATTTGAGCCATGCCTTACACGATATTTGACTGTCATCTGTTAAGTTAAAGCGTTTTTAATTACATTAAAATAACTATGAAATGAAATATTCGTTAGTTGATAGAAAGTGATTACGCTGAAAAATTCACCAACAATTAAGTTAATAAAAAGATGTACTTCAGGTTTCCCTACGGATTAATAAACTGTGACGAATCCTTTCCTTTTACTGATAATTAATGCTATCGTATATTTATCATTTACAAGTGTAACTTTTGGAACGTTGAATTCTTAAAATAGGCGAGCAGCTAAGGCGGCGAATGTAGCTATGTACCGCGCACCTAATGTGTTGCATTATACTTTTTTCAATATTATTGTAGATAAAAAAACACATTTGCTTGCTACGTTTATACCTCAAATTCAACGACCGAATATAAATTACCGAACCTTATAGCAAATTATACAATAAAAAGGATTAACAGATTTATTATTCAAAAGCTCAAACTTTATATTATTCAATTGAAGGTGCATTTTACATCACTTTACTGTACGAATTCGTATTTATAATCATTCGAAAAGCAAAATCGAATACCATATATAATTAAATCATGTTTCCGCAAAGAGTTTTGCAGAAATTACCTTCAGGAGACAGCAATAATTCTGTGAAATTATATTCGACAGTTTCAACAGATTTAGGTGTATCTAAGATACCTTTTTACGTTACACAATTAAAAAAAATACGCAATAATTTAATATCCTTTGTAAATAAAACTTCTGAGTTATATTCGTTAACAGTGCTAAAAATTAATTACATGTACTAACCTGCTCTAAATTGCTGTCAATCTGAATTTTATTAATTAAATCTGTAGTAGGAGTAGTGGGTTTGAGATTGTCAGTGTCCACACCTTGATTCTTCTGCCATTTCTTTAAGTTATATGCGAATAATTTCGTTACAGAGGTTTCATTTTAATCCTGTTAAAGCAGACAAAATATAATACTTTTTGAGCAGGTTTCCCCATAAAGGGGAACATAACGCACTTTATTATGAGTACTTACCAGAACCGCCTTTATTATTAGTAATCATCTTTCCAAAAATATGTTGTCTTAGCACCACCTTTCAAAAAAATCCGCTGCCGCCAACACCGCTGCCTTCGCCAACAATCGTTTTTTACAGTTTCCGTCTGTAGATTATGAAACATTAATGAATGATTTTCAAAAAACGAAATCACATTGTTCATCTTTTCGGTTTCATTGTTTTTTAAAAAAAAAAACGTTAAACTTACCAAATACAATGACACTTTCAAAAATTCGCTGATTCCACCTAACACACACACGAAACAACAATTATCACGTATGAAAATTTGTCTTCACAATACGAGTATATGTATACGACTTCATTTTTTAAACTTCAAAAAATTGTGAAGGAATATAGAAAATTTTCTTTCAATTTTGATTGATTTGATTTCAGTGTTTAAAATAAGTATGCCCATTCTCAATTTGTTAACATATAATCAAATTTTTTGTATATTTCTTATTTTCAAATTTCTTTTTTTCTAAGCAAATTTCCTCATGTTGAGAACAACACATACTTAATTTTATTTTATTTATTATTTGAAACGTGACTACATTCGAACAGTTTTCAGAAAACATTTCAATACCACTTTGTCCTCAATTCATGAACATATTTGGAAACAAATATTACAATTTGGAGTAAAATTTAGTAATAAGATGACACAATTTTTTTTCTCCTCTGCACTTTTTTTTTAATACTTTACAAACTTAAATGGAGTATTTTCGACCATTAATTTAGTAAGGTATTCAAATTTTTAAAGAAAATTTGACTCATATTGTAAACAAATATTTGAAGACAATTGTGTTCTTATTTTGAGTACGTACAAATTTTGAACGTACTTAAATCAACAACATTTTACTTCAAATGAATATTATATACTCCTTGTAAGTATAAATGTACTGAAATGAACTACATTTTGCGGTCTCAAATTAAGTATGATCTGAAATCAAATTTAGTACGATTTTTTTTTTGAGTGTGGTGTATGAAGTTGGTCGGTTGATGTGTTGCATTCACATTCAAATGAATATGTCTTACAGTTTATGGCCCATGTAAGGGGCTTGATTTGTGACTTAATGCCCTTTTTTATTGGTATTTTATACCCACAATTAAGGTTTCTGATTGCCAACCAGGCAGGCTTTGTGATCTATGTTTTTGCGATAAGAAATAGATACAGTTCGAATATGTTTAATTTCCATAACAATTGAATTAGCAAAGAGGTGAAATACTGCGCCTATTACAGTGTTCTTTTTGCAGTTAATATTCTTACAACAACAATATTGTGATATCAATTTAATCAAAATTGTCCTTAAATCAATCCCAGTTTCCGATAATTTCAAGTATTTATTCGGGCTTTAATTAATTCAAGCGGTCTATACATGAGTCCATTTCAAACTTATTTCTATCCCATTGCAAGCTTAAATCCAGCGTAAAAATTAAGGCCATTCGTGCTCAACTATGGACAAAATTAAGAATTCCGTGCTATAAAAATCAGTACCTTAATCAAGGAATAGACTGGATTTTCCAGTTACAAGCTATTGCACAATTTTTCCAGCAAAAACGAAATTAGCAAATTCCAAACAGTTGCTTGAAATGACTTGCATGCTTTGTACGCACTTCTGATCAGGCTGTTTTCCGAAATAGTTTCAAAGAGAGACAAGATCAAATTAAATCCAAAAATTCTTATAAGAGAAAACAATTATCACAGCATCACTTTCAGCTTTACATCGTCTGTAAAAGAGCAAAATTACAGACCGCGATATTTTTTTTTTTTCCCAAAAATCGTCAACTTAGAAACACTTTGGGCGAAAATGTGTTTTCTATTTTTTAGATTAAGCGCCCCGGTAGGCGAGTTGGTAGCGTGCTTGCCTATCAGCGTGGGGTTGTGGGTTCGATTCCCACCAGAGGCTTTGGTCTGTCGCTGCAAAAATCTTAACATATGGTCTGTGTCACCCGGTTTACCCTTGGACCCAAAAATTAGAATATAAATTTACTTTGTATTGTAATTAATAATAAATAAATAAATAAATAAATAAATAAATAAATAAATAAATAAATAAATAAATAAATAAATAAATAAATAAATAAATAAATAAATAAATAAATAAATAAATAAATAAATAAATAAATAAATAAATAAATAAATAAATAAATAAATAAATAAATAAATAAATAAATAAATAAATAAATAAATAAATAAATAAATAAATAAATAAATAAATAAATAAATAAATAAATAAATAAATAAATAAATAAATAAATAAATAAATAAATAAATAAATAAATAAATAAATAAATAAATAAATAAATAAATAAATAAATAAATAAATAAATAAATAAATAAATAAATAAATAAATAAATAAATAAATAAATAAATAAATAAATAAATAAATAAATAAATAAATAAATAAATAAATAAATAAATAAATAAATAAATAAATAAATAAATAAATAAATAAATAAGTAAATAAGTAAATAAATAAATAAATAAATAAATAAATAAATAAATAAATAAATAAATAAATAAATAAATAAATAAATAAATAAATAAATAAATAAATAAATAAATAAATAAATAAATAAATAAATAAATAAATAAATAAATAAATAAATAAATAAATAAATAAATAAATAAATAAATAAATAAATAAATAAATAAATAAATAAATAAATAAATAAATAAATAAATAAATAAATAAATAAATAAATAAATAAATAAATAAATAAATAAATAAATAAATAAATAAATAAATAAATAAATAAATAAATAAATAAATAAATAAATAAAAAAAATTTTTTAGATTGCCTTGCAGATTTCCAAGATATA
Organism: Hydrotaea cyrtoneurina; assembly: GCA_958296145.1. NCBI lineage: Eukaryota > Metazoa > Arthropoda > Insecta > Diptera > Muscidae > Hydrotaea > Hydrotaea cyrtoneurina. The sequence goes on along the minus strand of OY282513.1, from coordinate 53,098,612 downwards.
AACGAATGGTTCATTCAGTCGGTATGGTTCGTTTTGCAAGTAAATCCTCATTCGATCTATAACACAAATTGTAGTACATCACTGTAGCTATAAGTTAATAATAAGAGCACTATGAATATCGAAATATGACCAATGAAATACCAGTTTTTTTACTTATCAAGATTAGTTCATTACCAGCATCTTCATAAATATGGTTCAACATCACAGCCTCCATTAACTTGCATCCCAGTAATATCATGACAATAAAGTTGTTAATAACAAAAATGCATTAGAGAGAAAAACATGGCTACAGATGCAAACAAAAACGGAAAATTAAACGGCAAAAGTGAGAGCGGCCAACAGTCAACAAATAGCTTGTTAATTTGACAACTTTTGTGCTACTGACGTCGAACGAAGCGAACCGACAAAGTGATGGCACAACATTCAGGCAAGAAACAGTAGCAACATCCGTCCCCAGGGATGGGCTGAAGGCGATATCGGCGCATAGCCTCCCCCAACGCACCCGCTTTCGCATAGACAGACATTTTGCGTAGCGTGTTGCGTATTTGGATGGTGTTATAATACAATTATGATTTCCTCGGGGACATTTTACAAATGATGTTTGACATTTTATTATCATTATGGCAGAAAAAAAACCCAACGTTACGCTTAAAAAATTGTAAAATAACACGTTGAAAGGTCATAAAATTTCACAAAATATACACAAAACTATGTAAATGTATGCATATGTATGCGTACAAATACATACAAACACAGACATGTACATTTGCATAGCAACATCAAATAGGATCAGCACGGGTATGAGGACAAGGACGACAACATAAGATTCATATTTCAGCAGTTTTGTTGTCATTGTTGCGTCAGTATTAAATGAATATTACCGCTATTTATAAATGTATAGGTGTGAGTTCAATAATATCGGATGACACAACATTGAGCGACGAAAGCAATCGCCATACTTCAGCCATGGTGCAAAACAACCCTGCCGCAGGAAGAGACGGAGACGGAAGAGCGAAGGTTTTCGACGGCGCCAGGCTTTCGCATAATGTGAATAAAAGTATAGAAGTTGTTGTTTTTGTAGGGCCGTTTCGTAAATAGAAAGATGATATAGAAAAATCAAAACGATCTCATTACTGGTCGTTGTTGTTATTGTTATTGTTGTCAAGGTGTCATATTTTATGAAATTATGATGTGAGGCATGTGTGGCTGATGTGCTCTCCCTTGTTGCAATCGCTGGAAAACAGTGTCAAGAAATCGAAGATACGACAAAAATTTTGTAAAATGTCAGAGAAGCCCTGCGATAGTGTGAAAAGTAGTGTATGGGACTGTCATATAGTCAAGCAAGGTTTGGAACCTGGTAAGGTCATCAAAAATGTTCATCAAACTGTTTTACATTTCGTAAACGTTGGTGACTTCACGAATAGGAGTGTAATCTGTAAGCCATGTAAAACATGACTAGAAAATCATTAGTCGTTAGGAGCCGGCTTTAAATAGGAGGTATACAAATTATATCGAGAGAAGTTTCCCAGCAATGTTAAGGGAAATATGTAAGTCCGTTTTTTTTCATTTCATTTGAGTTTTCTTTGAATTGTTTCCCATTAAAGGCTGTTCAAATATTATGAGTTAAACTCTATATAAACTAATTATAAAGTTAACAAGTGATATAATAATTTTTCTCTTTACTGTGAGATAACAAATTATTGTGAATAAGGATAAGAATAATAATAAATAAACAATACATAGGAAAAATTAATAGACTTACAGCGGAAAATGCCATCATCTAAATTTATTGGGTTTATTTTGTAAACTTTGTTTTTGTAAAAACGCCACAAAAAAACATCGAATGCAGTTAGGTCAGGAGATCTGGGGAGCCAAAGAAATGAGGAGTTTTTTCATATTGGGGAATTTCCGCTGCAATTCTGTCCCAATGTGACTGGAGACAAGTGTCACCATTTTGTTGAAACCACACATTGTTTAAGGAGATTCTCCTTCGATGAAAGAATTCACCCATAAGTACAACATTTGCAACATTCATCGGCCACCCTGTATATATTGCACTGCCCACTTGGGATGCAGTATACAACAAAGGCTATGAAACTTCATTTACGAAATAGGAACGTTTTTGAGAGTTATTCGCCAAGACGACATCAAGTTCTACCATGAGCAGTAGAACGCAGCGGTCCACCGTGTTTAGAGAGCCTTAACACGACAGGACATCTGAGGTATCCCTGCCTTACCGAAGCCTGTAAGTAATGATTCCTTACCAGTATATTTGTTAGTCAGAACATGCAGCGTCACAATAGACTGGAATAGCCTATGAGATAAGATTTCCATCGCAGAATACAATTGCATCGGCCAAATACCTGTAACTTTAGATCTACTAAAAATTTGTAAGTTCTTTTAAGGTACCAACAGGATAATTGAATATATTTTAGAAATATTTCAGATACAGTGCGACAAAGTCGAAAAATCAAATTCCATAATTTCGAAATTGGAAATCTGAAAAAGGTGAAAATTTTTAGTACGACAAAATGTGTAAAAAAACTTAAAACCAAAAATATGTTTTTTTTTTGGGTAAAATATTTAAAAATGTCCACCATTAAATAACAAAATAGACAACTTTGACCACTGAAAGAGTCGAAACAGCAATTTTATATTCTCACTAGCTGACCCGGTCCGCGTTGCTGGCCCTAAGCAAACATTAGTGTTGTATCTTAATATATATTTACCCTCGACACTGATTCACTGATACACTGATTCACTGATTCACTGACTCTGTCACGCAGTACGTAGGAATTTAAATAGGCATTCTATAATAATTCTATAAATAATAATAATAAAAAAAATAATATTTTTTTTTGTACAGAAATTGTGTTTTCCCCAAATTTTTTTTTTCCAAAATTTTTTTTTTTCCAAAATTTTTTTTTCTTACAAATTTTTTTTTTCCAAATTTTTTTTTCAAGAAATTTTTTTTTCCACAAAATTTTTTTTTTCAACAAAATTTTTTTTTTTCAACAAAATTTTTTTTTTCCCACAAAAATTTTTTTTTCAACAAAATTTTTTTTTTTTCAACAAAAATTTTTTTTTTTCAGCAAAAATTTTTTTTCCACAAATTTTATTTTTTTTCGTAATTTTTTTTTACAAAATAGTTTTCTCAAAATATTTTTTACAAAATTTTTAAAATTAAGTAACAAATACTTTCTCAAGCAAATTAACGGGCGCCATAGGCGCATTACAACTTACTAGTTACACATATTTATATAGGAAAGGGGAGTTTTTATCCCTTTTGCCATTTTCACCCCCTAAATGTAGATAAATCCAAACAATGTGTAGCCTATGTTACTCGCGGGTTTATTCGGAAGATTCCCTAAAAATTTCATCAAAATCGGTCTAGCCGTTTTCGAGTCCATACGTTACATACATACACACATCCATTTTTATATATATTCTCATGACAGAGTGAAAATTCCGAAAGTGGTTACGAACAAATATCTTTTTCAATATAAAATATATAAAAAGTTAGGGAACCGACTACATGATACTGCCGATCCCACCCAGTTTTTTCAAAACGAATGAAATAGAAATTTCATGCAGTTATCCTTACTGAAGACCGTTATAGGCAAAGTCGCCAGATATTTTTGTATGGTGTCCTTTGGAAAACATTGGCAAATGTGATTTATTTTTACGGAACTCGACCAATGTGCAAAAAACCCAAATTTCATTGATATCAATTGTGATTTCTCTCTCCTAGATCAATTGAGGGGGTTAGAAGCAAAGGGGTGTAAGTGACAGAAAGTTAATTTCGAGATATTCGCCTTCAAAGTTAAACTTCAATTGCAAATTCAGTTATTACTTGAGTTACTTTAGTTTTTGTTTCCGCTATATATCACCACTGGTAATAAAAATTGATCTCATCTCATGCTAGTAGACAGAGATGGTGTCAAGGAACACAACTGCACACTTATCTCAATTTTTGTCAAAATGTCACTTACACCCCTTTGCTTCTAACCCCCTCAATTATGCCATAAATCGTTAGTTGTCTTCATATGGGGCCTATATAAAGATATGGTCTGATCCGATAGAATTTCATTGATATCCGTCATTTCTAGCCCTTGTGTTTGTTACGCCATAAATGGGTAATCTTACCCATATATGAGACATTTCCAAACGTACGCTGTTCCGACCCATTCTTGAAGAGGTTCCGCCCATATGCAAAGACTCTTCGCACACACAATTTCATGGATATCTCAATTTCACAACAAATCCACATTCAAACACTGTGTAATATTTAGATGTCAATAAGGAAAATAACTTTTACGCTGATAATGTTACATGACATTATGCTCTGCCATTGCCATTACCCCCCCCCACCCCCCCCCCCTTCCTAGTTTCGCTTCTACCACTCACCGGAAAAAAGAACATGTCGAACTTTGATTTAGCCCAAACCCTTCCCTATACAAGAAAAACAAAAAAAAAAACCGCTTAATGCAATAAGCATCAGTACTCCACTCCATGCGAATCAAGAATGGCAAGACGACATCACATTGACATTACGTTCGATACATTCAGTTGTTTTTGTACGAATTAGAAATCAACAGTCTGAAACATTTGTTTTGTCATTCAATTAACCACGTTGTGTGTGTGTGTGTGTGTGTCTGCTCAATTTTCCCATTCACTTTTAGTTTTGGGTTTTTGTTGTTGTTGTGTTGTGCTTCTTGCCACGAACAATAACGTCTTGATAGAGTTGTCTGCCCACCAGGGTGGGGGCATAAGTTTGTGATTGTATTTGTGTGTGTGTGTGTGTGTGTGTATTATAGTATTAGAGAAACACGGAAGCCCGTAGACGTGGTGGTGTATCCCGGAAACGCGACTGGCAAATGAGCTCTGCCGAGTATGGCATATGGGGTGGCTGTGGTAGCAACGAAAATATGATATGACATAATATTATGTTCGGTATATTTAGTTTTGGCTCATGGAAAATTGGAAATAATACGTTGGTGATGGTGGTGGCGCTAGAGATCGCAAGGATAGATAATATCAACAAATTTGTTATAATTTCATACAGTCACATGGGATACACGCTGAAAAATCACACAGCATTTGATTTCATTGGGCGATAACGCTTTTGATTGTCCTGTGCGGTTTCTTGTGTCGCTTAGACATGGCAAATATATTTATCAGATGTTCTGAGTGGAAAATATTTGTGGATTTTAACGAATGCAATCACAATCGGAAATCATTTTTAAGGTACAGTGTGTTTATGTGAGTGTGTGCGACTATCACACAGAAGAACCCGAGTTCGAAAAGATTATCAAACATTTTTCAGCTGCTGTTTCCACCTCGCAAATGTTGGCGACTTTACGAGTAAGGGAGTAATCTTTAAGCCGTGTAAAACTTCTCTAGAAAAGCTTTAGGCGTTCGGAGCTGGCTTTAAAACAGTAGGTCCCGATCGGTGAGTATACACAGCTCACTGATTTGAGAGAAGTTCCCTGTCTGTTGCATCATGAAATGTTAAGGGAAACAAGTAAGTTTCAAAAAAAAAATTTTCCAACTCTTGAAGCGGAATATTAAAGTTTGTGATTTAAGAGAATTTGGAAATTTTTTTTGGATTTTTTGAAGATGGGTACGGGGTCGCTGAAATCGATTTTATCAAAAAAATGAGGTTATGGAGAAAAATTGTTAATATTATTTTTTGCTGGTGCTTTTTCTTCATAAAACTAAACAATTCTCTTCTTAATGATCCGATCCCACGACAAAAAAATTATTGATGTGAAAAATTATTATATTAAGGACCACTTTGATAGTCTTAAAAGTACAAAATTATGTTTTTATAGATTTCAAACCTCAATAACTTTAAAAGTTTTCAACATTTCAAGATGAAAAATGCGTTAGAAAGGTCTTTAAATTACCTTTCATTCGGTATATAGGTTTTATATATTGTTATTTTAGATACAAATTTAATTTTATTAAATAACATGAATTTGTTTTTTTAATATCTTTTGATTTTGTATGGAAATAAAAATATATTGATGAATTTAATTTTTGATATTTTTATTAAAACAATGTATATTAAATGTAAATTAAACTTAATGAAATTCTTTTAATTTTTATAAAATTTGAAAAATAAAAAAAAATTTTCTCAAACTTAAATTTTTTTCTTATATTTCTCTCGCAAGTGAAAAGAAACCTATATACCGAATGAAAGGTAATTTAAAGACCTTTCTAACGCATTTTTCATCTTGAAATGTTGAAAACTTTTAAAGTTATTGAGGTTTGAAATCTACAAAAACATAATTTTGTACTTTTAAGACTATCAAAGTGGTCCTTAATATAATAATTTTTCACATCAATCATTTTTTTGTCGTGGGATCGGATCATTAAGAAGAGAATTGTTTAGTTTTATGAAAAAGCACCAGCAAAAATTAATATTAAAAATTTTTCTCCATAACCTCATTTTTTTGATAAAATCGTTTTCAGCGACCCCGTACCCATCTTCAAAAAAAAAACAAAAAAAATTTCAAAATTCTCTTAAATCACAAACTTCAATATTCCGCTTCAAGAGTTGGAAAAATCAGAAAAAATGTCTTTTGTGAAACGCCCTAGTGTACACAGAAAAAAAAGACAACCAAAAAATGTCAATGAAAATATTTGAACAAGAATTTCATAACTTTTCAATGAAACTTTTCGTTAATATGCTAAACAATTTGTCAAATATTGAAACGAAGTTTGATGAAATGTATCAACAAAACAATTCATCAAATATTTGGATATTTTTAATGAATTTTGTTGTTGATCCCATTTATCAAAATTCGTTTTAATATTTTTAGCATATTTACGAAATTTGATAAATTGAATCGACAAAAAATTTTATATTTTTTATGATTTGTATTTTGGTTATCTAATTTATAAAATTTACAATTTTTTTTTTGTAGATATGCGAATTTTTTCGTCAAAAATATTTTTGATAAACAACCTACAAATTATTTTGTTGAATGTGAATGATTTCATCAAAAATATGTTTAATAGGGTGGAGTGAAAACATGCTTTTTTTTTAATTTGAAAAAGTTAACCTCGGAAAGAGATGTAGTCTGGGGTCCTAAAGAGGGGAAAAATAAAGAAAAAAAATTTAAAAAATGTTTAGGGGTCGCGCCGCTCCCTCGAAATTTGGAAATTATCGCTATTTTGGCGTTGATTTTAGAAAAATCCTAAAAATTAACGACTTAACTTATTCGAAATTTAAAAGTTTGAGCTTGTTCTGTGCCCAAACAAAAGTATTTGAGGCAAATATGAGGATAATCGACTAATATTTGTAGCATTGGTGGCGATTTCATTGTTCAGTCAATTTTCTGAAGAAGGGACGATTTGACTTATTTTACTTTTTGAAATTTTTGAACAATGAGAAAAATTTTTTTGAATTTTTTCATGCTCTTATTTCATTGTTTACGCTATTGCAAACATTTATTGACATACAACTTTTTAGGATTTTTCTAAAATCAACGCCAAAATAGCGATAAATTCCAAATTTCGAGGGAGTGGCGCGACCCCTAAAAATTTTTTTCTTTATTTTTCCCCTCATTAGGACCCCAGACTATATCTCTTTCCGAGGTTAACTTTTTTTTTTTGAATTTCACTCCACCCTAATGTTTAATGAACGACATACAATTTTTTTTGTATATATAAAACTTTCTTCATCAATGATATTTTTGATAAACAGTATACGAATATTTTCTTTAAGTTGACAAATTGTTTTATCACAGGATTTTCAAGGAATTTGTGTGAGTGTAAAATGTGACCATTTACCATGGTGATGCATACAAAGTTCTCTCGAGAATGTTATGCCCACTAAATGACTGAAGCCACAGTAAAGAACGTCATTGACTTGTACCAAACTTTACCTATTGTATATCTACAGGTGCCAAGATCTTCTCACTGCACTGAATAGTGGGCCAATTTATACATACCATCCCTTGGTTAATATAAAGCCGCCTTCAACTGCCCGATACGATCAAAGCCATGAATATGTTTCGTATTCGCACAAAACGGAAAGTGAAACTGAATAGATTTTCCTTAACTTCTATAGTGTTTGTTTTTGGATGGCTACGCAGGGATGCTTCTTGATAAATTAAATCAACCACTGATAATAAGTTGATGGGTATAAGAAAAACTATCTCCAAGTATTATAAACATGAACTTCAAATAGCCTTTCCCAGTTCCACTGATTGCTGTAAGGGTATACAAATTGACTTAATTTTCACTTAAGCGAAGTCAACGGTATGCCCCCGTACCCGGGAGATATGCACAGGATATCTTAAGTAATAGATTTTACTATACAAATATAGTTTTCCTTGGGGGCATATGAGACCAATCGCAGTAACCATTGAGAAGATCGCTTTTTCCTCGGTGTAGTTTCACATGTGCATAAGTGTGTTTTCATTCCTCATACGACACCTTATGCTACAATGATTTTTTACGTATCGAAATTGGCAATAAAGAAAAAAATTTCCATAATCTAATATTGTACAGAGTTATAAGCCTTCCAAATGACTACCATTGGGAATTCAGTTAAAGTGTTCATTCAGCCAGTAAGAGAGAGAGAGAGAGAGAGAGGGAGATTCATATTCATTTTCATTGCATTGAAATGATATCGTACGTATCTCTGCACAATAATGCCCCAGCAAATATGGCTCCTTCGTATGAATGTGTTTTTACAAATTTATTCAAGGAAATCGCAGTGTACTCGTCCTGCTCATATCCATACACACACATAAACATCGATATAGCCTTATTGTGAATGTGGTACATGGGAACCCATACACTCGTCCGCAGACATACAACAACATACACACATAAGGACATGTAAACCTTAAGGAAATAAAGAAAGTATCTTTAACGACGCACATATGGAATCGATGTCAGGACACACAGTACACGTACACGTTCTTGCAAAACATGAGAGAGTGAGAGACATACAGAAAGAAAAAAAAAACAATATTTTTATTATAATTTTTAGTCTGTTCCGGATAAAGGGCGAAGGTGTTTGGGTGGGGGGGGGGGGTGGGTCCTGGGGGCTATTGGCTCATGCCGAAGAAAACACGGAAGTATATAATACGATACTTTTCTTTTTGTCACTGAACGAACGTTTGTATTCTTTTTTCGGGGTTTTTTTTTCTGTTGCTCAGATTTTCTTTCAAATTTTTGATTTGGTAAACGTAAGTGTAACGACACGACCAATGTACATTTTACGTATGGAAATCTGAAATGAAATTGACATGACATATCCCAGACGTATTGCATTGGGAATATTAAAATACACAATACAGCGACATTGGCAGGCAGACAGTGGGAGGTGGAAAAACGCATACAAATCTACGAGAAAACACATACATTCTCATACACTCGTATGACTATGTGTGTAAGGAAACGAGGGACATACAGGGCCCGCACATATGGTATATATGCTTAGGGGTAATTAAACATACATTCCATAGAATATTTTGCAAAAAAAAAAAAAAAAATCATTTGTTTAATTTCATATCAGGACTGACAGACTTAGCGAAAGAAAGAATTAAAAACAAAATGCATTGACGATCACCACCATGTAGACTGGTGGAGATTCTCCTGTTTTTGGTAGATTTTTTCAGAATTTTATTGGAAATTAACCGAAAAATGCAACAACCATTGGACAATTTTGCATAGCCTCAACAATCCTTTAGTTGGGCTCTTCCTAATGTCCCTGTTCCCAAGTCAGAGGCAGTTGCCGTTTGGGGCTGCCTGTTACCTTACTTGTATCCGGCTTTTATATTTCGATACACCTTATTGTATATTTCGTTACCTTGATATAAGTAGTCCTACAACTCATTATTGTTCGAAAATCGTTTTTTATCGATTGAATTTCAATCAAAGTTGGTGGAAAATAAAATACAATGATTGATTGTCGATATATAGGGTTATCCATTTCGTGATTTCAAAAGTATAGGACTGGAATTCGACATCTGTCAAACTAAGCTGTTAAACCAATTTGTATTCTTTTCAGTTGGAAGTCTGTCATTGACGAAAATGGATCGCTTAACTATCACACAACGCGTAAAAATGGTGATTCTGGCACAGCCATATATCGTACTTTAAGAGGAGATTATGGTTTATGGTTATGAATCACATTTCTCACATAAACAAAATTGTCGTATTTGGGCTTCTGATAATCCCTAACTAATTGAAGAGAGGCCATTATATCCTCAAAAAGTCACTGTTTGGTGCGCTCTTTGGATCTTACTTCTTCGAAGACTGTCACCGTCAATTCGGAGCGTTATGGTCGTATGATAACCGACTTTTTTTTTACTTGCTATTGAAGAACTAGTAAGTTGTAATGCGCCTATGGCGCCCGTTAATTTGCTTGAGAAAGTATTTGTTACTTAATTTTAAAAATTTTGTAAAAAATATTTTGAGAAAACTATTTTGTAAAAAAAAATTCCGAAAAAAAATAAAATTGGGAAAAAAAAATTTGTCGAAAAAAAATTTTTGCTGAAAAAAAATTGTTGTTGAAAAAAAATTTTTGCTGAAAAAAAATTTTAGTTGAAAAAAAAAATTTTGTTGAAAAAAAAAAATTTTTGTGGAAAAAAAAAATTTTGTTGAAAAAAAAAATGTTTGTTGAAAAAAAAAAGTTAGCTGAAAAAAAAAATTTTGTTGAAAAAAAAAAATTTGTGGAAAAAAAAATTTCGTGGAAAAAAAAAATTTTTTGTAAAAAAAAAAAAATTGTAAAAAAAAAAATTTTCGAAAAAAAAAATTTTGTTAAAAAAAAATTTGGGGAAAACACAATTTCTGTACAAAAAAAAATATTATTTTTTTTATTATTATTATTTATAGAATTATTATAGAATGCCTATTTAAATTCCTACGTACTGCGTGACAGAGTCAGTGAATCAGTGTCGAGGGTAAATATATATTAAGATACGACCTGGGGGGTTACTATGTAACTCGATTCGAAAGTTTGAACAGCTCGAAAGTTGTATTCGATCCGAATTTATATTCTTACCATGTAAGAGTTTCGAATCGAGTGAAAAGTGCTGTCATTATTTCTTAGCATTTTTGGCAGCACTTTCGAATGTATTATTCAGAGTTGGCAGCATCTATTACGCGAAATGTCAAAACAATTAAAATAATATTTGTGCGTTACAAAAATGGATTCGGTTGCCCTTTGGATGGAAAATGAAGACGAGCGAATGGAACGCAGAATCATACGCGATGGTGTGGATTTTATGCACCTAACGGATGCAATGTAAGTACCAACATGTTATGTATGTTGTTCGTGGTTTTATATTAATATTTATAGGTTTGTGCGAAATTTCCGGCTTAACAAAGAAGCTTTTAACTATGTGTTGGAGAGCATTAGATCACAGCTGCCAACAACACAGAGATCGACTGGTGTAACACCAAAAATCAAGTTAGGTGTTACACTTAAGTTTCTTGGTCAAGGTGGGTACCAACACCAAATCGGTCAAGACCGTTTTGCTGGCTTGGCACAACAAACTGTGTCAAACTGCATCAAAGAAGTGTGTAATGCTGTAGAGAATGTATTGTGTCGCAAACATATAAATTTCGTTATGAACGATGATGAAAAACGAGCAGCCAAGAATTCGTTTTATGCCATGTCTGGAATTCCAGGGATAATAGGAGCTGTTGACGGTACTCACATCCAAATGGTCAGACCATCTAAAAACGAGCACTTGTTTTTCAACCGGAAACTAAAGCACAGCATAAATGCAATGATTGTAAATATTTTCCAATATGAATTCATCCCCTAAATATAATAATAGTATTATTATTAGTATGTGGTATTACATGCTATTGTTATATTGAGTGGAGGAGATGTTTTAATCATTCCACCTTTTACTACCATGTTCTTTGCTATTTAAGACATGCGATCATACTATGCGCATAAGATCAGTGAATGGATGTTATGGAGGAGCATCGCATGACTCTCACGTTTGGAGCCTGTCGGACGAACGTCAATTTCTGAAGGATGCATTTATTAATGGAGACAAATCATCGTGGATAATAGGTAATATGATTATTTCAATCTTATGTATTACTTATTTACGATGCATTTTATTGTAGGAGATTCTGGATACCCATTAGAGCCTTGGATCATCACCCCGTACAGGACCGCTAATGAACATTCTGCGGAGAGCAGATTTAACAAGCAGTTTTGTAAGGCAAGATCAATAATTGAACGTGTGTTTGGTGTATTGAAGGGAAGATTTCGATGTTTGCTTGCAGCTCGAGAATTGCATTATGCACCGGAAATGGTCTCACAAATATTGAATGTATGCTGTGCATTACACAATATTTGTTTAGATCATAATGTCGAACTACCACCAGAAATACCGATTAATGTGGAAGAAATGGAACTGACCTCAGCAGCTGTTCCAGTTTCTGAAGACAGAAATCAGTTCTTAGCCATAGCCCAATCTCTAAGAAATCAAATAAAAACAATTTATAACTTAGTAATTCATTTATTTCATAGTAAGGTTTTAGATTAGATAAATAGGTTTAAATGGTAATATAAAACTTAAATACTAGACAACAGTAGAATATATCTTATTGCAGGCGGTTTTTTTCCATTTCTAACATATCTCTCTTTAATTCGAGCTTTGCTAGTTTCAGTTTTTGATTTTCTACACTCGATTTGATTTCGTGCTCTAATTTTCTTTTTGCAAGTTTATAATTTTTTTCTTCCACCTGTTTTTTTTGTACTTCACTAAAGATTTCAAATAACCATTTGATTCTTCTAGAAGTAATATGGACCGCTTGTGGTAGTCCATTTGTCCATTCACTTGCTTTTCTAGCAATGCCTGTTTTTTTGGAGCAGCACGATTATATGACAATTGTGGTGTGGTGGCTGTACGAGCTGATGAACAACGCGGTGGGGAAGGTGCAGACACTAACGCATTCGTCTCTCCCGGATTAATTGTACTGCAGTTGGGCATATTTTCGACGACTTCATCGGTGTCCTCGCTGGTTGTGGGGGTACTATTATTAACCCCAAATTTTCGGACTCCACTCATACCGTCCACAGCCTCCTGCATCTCCAGCAATGCTATGACACCTTCTTCCAGCGCCGTGAACGAACACAATTTTGCCGGTCCACCGCCTGTACCCGAAAAATTTGTTCGATTCTTTCGCAGTTTGGCCTTAAGATGGGTCTTGTGATCTGCCCAAACCTAAAAAGAAATAATTAATTTCCATTTATGGGCAAACTATCAATTGCATACTTTTTTCCAACCGACCACTTCCCGCATTGGTGGACCGGCTGCATTTAGCTCTTTTGTCAATCGAGACCATAAATTGTTGGTGGCTTGTTTGGCTTCCGGAGCTTTGATATAGCCCTTAGCCAACTGCGGATGCTCCTTCATAAAATTTAGCATGTAGTAACCCCCCTGGAGAATATGTGGTTTCGACAAGACGGTGTCACATGCCCCACAACTCGAGCGAATATGCTTTTATTGCAAGAGACACTTCCTGGCCGCGTAATTTCTTGTCGTGACGACATCAACTAGCCAGCAAGATGATGCGATTTGACGTCTACGCGAAAGACCGTGTTTATGCAGATACATTTTTAACTGTTGAGCACTTAAGAACCAACATTCGTCAAGTTATGGCTGAAATACCGCCAAATATGTGCACATAATGTCAACGTTCAAACTTTATAATAAAAAAGAATATATGTTATATGTGTTTTATTTACGTTTACTTTTAAAAAGCAAAATGGATAACCCTGTACTTTAGTTAAGAAACTCCAACCAACAAATCTGTGATCAGAAAGTTACTATTTCTAAGGAAAACATAAATGCCCAACAACTCTTTGAAAACGCTTTCGAGAGCTGAATGGAGTGAAATTGATGATCACTCTTTTAATATCAAAAATTCAATATTTCTAGGAAAAAACTTAAATGTCTCAGCCCGCATATCCAAACATATTGGAGATGCATGTTTAAATAACCCCTCCATAGCGAATAGCAGGAATAAAAGGGTGGAATTATTTCACTGGCAAATGTGCTTAATGAGAAATTTACAAACATTCACAAATTCAAGGCAGATGTCATCAGTCACTACTCTCTATTTCCTTTATCCTTATTTCCATTCGCCAACACACTGCACTACTTCTTAATACTTATACTCCTCAGAGTGTAAGTCAATTTTAATTTGTCAAAAAAAGTGTTAACAGCTACAGAGTGTGGGGGATTAAAAGAATTTTGTAGATAAACACTAACTACTGCTTCTATTTTTTTTTTGTCCCTCGTCTATGTAGTGTGCATATAGCCCACACATATATTCATGCTTCATGAATATGCAAGTGATTGTCTAAGCATATTTGTTTATGGAAATGAACAGAAGTCTTAAGATCTCAAATTGTTTTCATTTGTGATTTGTTTGTTTTCCAGCCAACCACCCATATCATCCCCCCCTTTCAGATCACACATTAAACAAGCCCAGCAGTTGTGTTTGTTTTAATTTGATAAAAAAAAATTTGGAAAAAAAATTAATTCAATTAAAATTACAAAAATCACACATACTTGCTCGCATTATCTTTAACCGCAAACAAACATTTTCCGAAAACCATAGAAATTATATGTAAATAATAAAAACAAAAATTCTATAAAAGGATTTTGAAATTTTTGCGACACATTTCATGACAGTGTGCTGGTGTGTGAGAGAGTGAATGAGTGATGAAAATTTGTTTTTCGTTTTTTCCACTTTGACGAAAATTCCGATTTTTTGTTCCATGTAACCTCAAATGCTGTGGAATGTGGCAAACATAGCCAACCTTCCAATTAACCCTTGACGGCGAAATGGAATGGAGTCGTATTGTGCTGCAATTAAAACAAAAAGTTCTGTATGAGAGCTATGAGATGTGGGAGCCGTTTAGGAAATAAAATTGTGTTTGGGGTGCAGAACAAAGAAAACATAAAAAAAAAACATATTTTAGACCGGCAGTTGCAAGTTTAATGTAATGGACGAATTTGTATAAATCGGGACAACCATTACGAGAAAGATAATGGTGGCCAAGGGAAAGGTACTTGTCAAAATCTATGGGCCTAATTGTAATATCGAAGAATAAAAATGTCACATTAAATATGGCAGGATATCGGCAGGATCTTGTCAAGTCCATTTTCCAATACCTTGGTGACGATTCCTAGCTCTATCTCAGGCCCGGCGCTTTAGGCCCGGCGCTTGTCAAGGGGTTAACACAGTAAAATACATTTAAATACATATAATTAAGAAAACCCATGAGCGTGTATATTAAGGAAAAGGAAAAAAGTGGTTAAACAGATTTTCCCCTCAACATCTTAAGTTATCACTGAAGCATGAATGCTTGGAATTAAAACATTTGTTCTCGCTCAGGCATATCGCACAGCCACTCGCACACAGTCCTCTGCCTATTTGGGTTGGGGTATTTATTTATTACTCTCCTATGATCACACACTCACACACATTCCAGTTGACGTATATATACTTCGATGTGTGTGTGTGTGTGTTTGTTCATCTTACAATTTTCAAGTCTTTAATCAAATAATTTGGTAAAGTATATTAATTACTTTACATACTTTTTACTAGTCGGCAACCCATACGTTGCTGAACGATGTCTTTCCATGCCTCAACCGCATTCCTCCCCAACGATTTGAATCCGCAAGAATTTTCTAATGTGTGGTGGCACAGTTTTTTATGGTTACTTCATTTTATTGTGCCATTTGGCACAATCAAAGGTGTTGAAAACGACGTAAAATAATTTGATTATCCTTATTTGCTATGCCTTGGTAGCCTACTAACTGGGGGTAGTTTTTGTTTCCGAGGATTTTAAATTCTCACAGCTATAGACGTTACAGTAGCAAATGCTACTGTATTATTGAGACCGAAACTAAAGATGTGGATTATTGTTATATTACAACGTGTTACAAAAAATAGATTTTTTTCTGTCCTATGAACCAAATTTACTTTCTCGGAAAGGGGATAAAAAATAAAAATACACGTGTATCAGCGATTTTCATGTACACGTCAGAATTTTTTTTTTTTTTTAAGTTTGAAGTATGAAGCTCGTAGTGGCCTGTGTGAAAGCCTTTGGACCGATTTTTAACCCTTTTTCAGCGATCCAATCGAGCTGATTTTTGGCCGGCAGACTCGTGGAAATGTCTGTATCACGTCAAATATTTTAAAAAATAAATTTTTATCAATTCTCAGATTTTCCTACATTTTTTTTTTAAATGGTTATCGTTTTTTTAAGGTTTCAGTTTAAAAAACATTTTTTTTTTTCGTAACGCTTAAGTAGTTTAAAAATTTGGAGTCTCTTCAAGTTATGCTAAGAAAAGTGAAAAAAATATTTTTTTTTCAAAAATAATAAAAATTGGGGAAAATCTGAGAATTAATAAAAAATGTTTTTAAAAAATTTGACGTGATACAGACATTTCCACGAGTCTGCCTGCAAAAAATCAGCTCGAATGGATCATTCTGACGTGTACATGAAAATCGCCGATACACGTGTATTTTTATTTTTTTATCCCCTTTCATAGGACAGAATGTGTGTAACACGGTGTTATATTACTTTTTTCAGAAATGTGTTCTTTATCCGAATAACTAGCAGAGAACGATAAGGGGGCCGGCTCATCTACTCCATTATGGTCTACAATGTTCCTTTACATCGGCAACCAAATTAGGTGGATGTCAAACTGCTTCGACATCTCGTTAAGAGATTTGAGGCAGTTGTGAACAGTTCTTGAATCCAAGAATACAGATTTTATCACAGTCAGGCATTCAGAGTCGGTTGTGACTGTGCACAATGATCTGATTGTTTAGTCGATAGATCTAACGCTAGTTCCTTTGAGTGGCCGCCAAAACGGACTCTTCCAAATACGTTATGACCTAAGTCTATGAAAAAGCTAATATAATATATTTTAACTGGCATACGTGCCTTCATGTCCTGCCGGCCCGGGGATATGTGTTCTTTACAAAACTAGCAGTGGGTTCGATATAGCCCTCTTCTCTTGTG
Organism: Hydrotaea cyrtoneurina; assembly: GCA_958296145.1. NCBI lineage: Eukaryota > Metazoa > Arthropoda > Insecta > Diptera > Muscidae > Hydrotaea > Hydrotaea cyrtoneurina. The sequence continues at coordinate 53,081,574 of OY282513.1, read as the reverse complement.
GATTGGTTTAGATTGTCTGCGTTCACTCCAACACGGTTCTCATGTTGAGAGTCTACGGATCAAGTTCTGGAGTACACATCTGTTTGTAAATACCGAAAGGGATTATGGGCATTATTTTCAGGCAGCCAGACAGTCAGCTAACCTTAGTCTGTCTGTTAGTGAGAAGGGGGCGGTGATTAAATCAAAAACATCTCTCCCTTACAAATTTCAAATAAACTGCGCTAGTTTATTGGTCTCGGCTGTATGCATGTAAATCGAGAAATTCTTAATTAAAATTTCCGTTCGCGTTTCAAAGTTTATTGGTTTCGTTTTTATTTGCAGCGTTTCGCTATTAAAACCGTTTCACCCAAAATGAAAACTGAAAGTGCTTCAAATACATTAAAAGCATAAATCTAACCCTTCGCTTGCCATGTGTGGATTTAATTGTTTTGTTTTGTTCAAAAGTTACATTAGTTTATGCAATTTATTGCAAAATAAGCTAGGCATAAAAACTATTAACAATATTTATGGTTAATGAATTTCAATGTACATTAATTTTGCAGAAAAACTTTATTCCAGATTTATGTTAGTTAAATGTGGATTTGAAGAGGGAGAGAGAGAGAGAGATACTCGTGAAAACCAGAGAACTATAGCATTTTACAATGATTATAAACAAAGAAGAGAGATAATGCAAGCACAGACGGATACATTCGGTACGAAATTATTGTGAAAAGTCTCCAAGAAATCTACTCTGCCGTCCTAAGAAAGAATTTCACATCTCCATTTTAGTAGTTTTAAGATATTTTTGACAAATATCAGAAATGATTTTAAAATATATTACGGTTGAAAATGGTTAACACAAAGATTAGAATCTCATTTACAGTTCCGAATCTGATCTTATGGTGAACATCGTTAACAACAAAAATTAGAAACTCATTTACGTTTCCGAATCTGATCATATCGCAATTTGGTAATTATGGTGGTTGTGACTTTCCTTCTTAGGACTGCAGTCCTGTTCCACTTCTCCTATACTATGCCAGCAGACTGATCTCTGCCCCTCTTCCCGTCTCGGGCTTTTACGGCGACTGTAATGTATCCTTTCAGTTAATGCTCGATCATAATTCTTGCTATAAGCGTACGAAAATATTGTCGCATTTTATATCCCTAAATTATGTTGACTTAGCATTATGCTAATGGGGAACACCTTTTATTTTAAATTATATAGCGCAGTATATGTGCTCCTCGTATACGTCTAATTAAAAAACAATTAGGATGTGTTTGTTTGCGGATACTATGGAACGAACATAAACAAAACATAAGTACATCTTGGCATTGCCATAGAAATTATGAATCATAATTAGTCATGAATATACTACCTCACATATACAGACACTGAGGTGATGGCGCACCATGTTCGGCTGCATAATGCGATTACGGCGAATTAATTGCTCATAACATTTCTTCTACATTTTATGGGGAAAATAAGATCTACAAGAAGATACATCATGAAATCGGCAACACATGGCATAATGAATTTCTGCAAGGTCAGTGGAACGTCTCTTCAGAGATGTACGGACTCATTTCATTCCAAAAAAAAAAAAAAAAAAAACAGTGTCAGCTGAGTGTATCGACTTACATATCCTTATATATTTTAGTTTACTAATTATATAATTTATATTTTTAATTTGCTGTCGGGAATTTATAGGCAGTTTTCGAACAACTCCTTTGTCGTGATTTTGAAGATGGTTTTAGTTTTACACTGAGTGTTTAAAAATGTATTTTGGATTTTATTTGTATAAATATTGACATTTTTATTTTCCCGCTTCCGAATGAAAATATTCCGGAATTATTCGGCTGATAGTTTTTAGCTCGCTTTTACAATTGGGACATTTTTCATTGTGAAAAAAACCTCAAAAAATTGTTAATCCACAACATTACTTCACAAACAAAACCTACAACATTTCAGAAGAATGGGTTTTCTTTGGTTAGGGGGTGAGAGAATATTGTGTTTTGGAGAAATTTAAGGCTAACTAGAACGCAAAATAAAAAAAAAAATATACAATTGTCTTCGAAATAACCCCAAAATTACTAAAAATCAAATTGATTTGGGGGCTGGGCACAGTGGGTTCGTGGCATCCAAAAATATATCCCGCCCACTTTATTTGACAATATGATACTAAAACCATTTGGAAGAGAACTACATATTTTCTTTTACTTTGGAGTTATATAACATAAATGTCAATTTGGCCCAACTTTATACGGATGTTCAAAAATGTCGCAATGTTACAAAAGACTTTTCAAAAAATACCAGATCCTTACCTTTTTATGGCCATAACATTCCGCAAGTTGTATTCCGCATATACCTGCAATAGGAAGATCGAGTTGTTAAATATTAAATTTGAATTATACAGTTAAGTTTCAGTTGTTTCTATTTTATTTTACAATACAAAAATAATTGGGAATTTGTTACATTCCTGAATAAATTAAAATTATATTATTGAGAAACTAGTGAAGAAAGTGATGTAAAAGAAATAAGAACAAATTGTGGGTTATCCAGGAACATTTGCAGAATTGCAGGACTTTTCGAAATTTGCCCTCTACGAAAGTGTAAACTCAGTTAATAATGTAATGTTTTTTTTTTTACCGGCAGTTGATCGACTAGTATTTTTGTTTGAACTCACGACCACAGCCACATATCGTGCTTTAAGAGGAGATTATGGTTTATGGTTATGAAGCACATTTTTCACTCGGTGTGTGTGTGTTAATAAACAAAATTGTCGTGTTTGGAGTTCTGATAATCCTCAAGTACGTGCAGAGAGGCCATTACATCCACAAAAAGTCACTGTTTGGTGCGCTCTTTGGTCCGAAGATGTGATTGGCCCTTACTTCTTCGAAAACAACGAGGGAACAACTGTCACCGTCAATTCGGAGCGTTATGGTCGTATGATAACCGTCTTTTTTTTTTGGCTGCTATTGAAGAATACGACTTGAAGAATATGTGGTTTCAACAAGGCGGTGCCACATGCCACACATCTCGAGCGAATATGGCTTTATTGCAAGAGACATTTCCTGGCCGCGTAATTTCTACGCTCACAACTTGCAGTTTAATGGGCGAATACTCCACCGAACGGACCATAACTGCTTAGAAGAGGAGCTCGGACTTTGATTGTCAATGGCATAATGAGGTTTTAAGTTATTCTTCCATTCTTTAGAGCAGACATCGAAGTATTGCATACAGTTCAAAGTCTGCTCCAAAGAATGGAAGAATAACTGAATAATGCCTGACATTCTTGCTGCTTTTTCTGTGAGAGTGTAGGCAGTTGAAGCTCAATTATATCACCGAAATCAAATCAACTTTTCAGCTAAAAGACCGTTACTGCTTCCGAAAATGTTTAAGTTTTCTCGCTGGTAAAAAGTCTATTCACTCCAAAGGTGTGTTAAACACCAACAACGGAATATGTTCAAATTTAAATTACATTTAAAAAACATTCCTACATGTACGAGTACGATACGTCTTCATGGATGCATCTACATACTTATTTATGTATATTTATTCATATTCATTGCTTGGTTTTGCTCACATAACTACAATTCGTATTGCCACGGTTCGTTGAATGCGCTCTCGAAAAACAAGGTACACATACCTACGTCTAGGTACGAGTAAATTCATTCTCAAAACTTAATTTTATAGTGAAAAGGAAGTTAAAAATAATAATAATAGAAAAGTTTTTTAAACACCCAAGGAGAAAGTCTGCTGAGTCTAAAGATATGCATGTGTACATCAACGCACACTCGGGCACATTTCGAGGCATACTTTCATTGCAACTTCATAAACGAAAAAGAAACGAAAGAAGAAGGAAGAAAAAAAAACACAAAACAACTGTAAGCAAACTTCCTCGAAATGAGTTCAACAAAACCAAATTTGTTTGTTGTGTGTGCCTGTGCCTGTGATGGTGGTGGTAGTGGTGGCCGGGATACACGAATAGTTGCAGTGAGAGCTTCCAGTTAAATCTCGTTGTTGCTGCTGTTGTGGCATGTATAGATTACGTTACTGCATTCCAAATAGGATATAAAACTTAATGTAGAATCCTTAAAAGAACACAACACTCGTCGGTGGCGTAAAGAAAGTGTATGAACGCCCTTCAACACACTGTAAACAACATAATAATTAACGCTCCAATGACAAAACGTTCTGAGCGAAGTTATGCTACAAAAAAAAATGCAAACTTTCCAGTGACAGCTCCAGTTGGCATCTGACAATGCCAGTATTGCCCGGACCCGGAATATAAATAGCAATCATCGTACTAGACTTGAGCAGAACTTGGACTTATAATAAGTAGGTAATTGCTGTATAAAGTCAGCTGCCATACGAAGATCACATTTACTCAATTAGGGCACGGCAGTGTGAGTGTCGCACTCAGTAGCGAGTTGTGTATATATTCATATTTCTAAAGGCCTTCCTGTATAAGGCCTTTCTCTCCATCCGCTGCCTGGTGGATCTGCCTTGGAAGAGTTATATATGTATGTACACATGCAAACAAAATTTCTCTGTTTGTTGCTGAGGGTTGAATGTCTTCGCATTATTAGTTCACAGGACAGAGAACATCATCATCATCAGCGTCGTAATCGTAATCGTCATCTACATTATCGTCGTCATAATAATTTCTCTCAGAAATGTATTCAACAAGTTGAACAGAAAACTTTCTTGTAGTCGTTGGGCGATAGACGCATTCAGTTAATTCGTATGCGTAAAATTATATGATAAATAAGGACTATCCCTGCAGCCGGAATGAAAGTAGGCAACACGAAAATACACCCAAAATTTAAAATGTTTGGTCCTAAAAATTAGACGTGTTCCACGAAATTTTCTGAAGTTTTTGGGGGGGCCTTAATATTATATTTTTACTTGCATTGTGAAAGCAAATATTAGTGAGGATCTAAACCGCATTTTCATTATTGGGGCTTATTTTGGGTTTTAAACCCCCATCATTGCCTTATCATTACCGCGAATTATTACTTTAAATAAACGTGAATAGAATTAGGCATTACTGCAAAGGTTTGGGCCTATCTCCATTTTACGTTCTTAGCATTTTGGGATGCAATTTCCTGGGCACTAATTTGATTTTAAATTTGTGATGTATTTTCATGGGGCCTATTTTCCTCGCTCCATTGTTTGCTGATAAAACTGCAATTGTACTTCTCGGATATTTTTTTTTTTTTAATTTTTTGTAAAAGCTTTGTTTCTGTTTTTTGATTTCGAGATCATTGATTATTTCTATTTTTTTTTTTTTTTTTGCAAATATAGAAATGTTTAAAAGGGTTTTAAGTAAATGTGTCCGTTACAGAAGCTGCAACACTTCTTGATCGGTACCCATTGGCAATTATTTTTGCTGCAAATTATTGGTCTAATATTCGCCTAGTTCTCACATATTTTTCTTTTCTACAATTTTACGAATCAACAAGATTCGAGTATAAATGTCAAGCTAAAAGTTAACGTATAAACTCATTCCTTTGGAAGCAAATCCAAAAGAGACTTAAAACAAGTCATCGTGTAAATTTGGACTAAGCCATGTAGAACTTATCTAGATAAGGTAATAGCCGTTCAGAGATGGATTTAAACGGCACCCATAGATCCTACCTCACTGATTTGAGAGAAGTTACAAGTTTGTTCTTTGGTGCAAATTAGTTAGAAATACGTACGACCACCCAGTCATCCATTTTGGTTTTCAAAGAAAAATGTAATTTTTTTGCTTGGTCGCTTGCAGCGAGTTCTCTCTCAGGCCTTATGACAGATATAAATACAATTTAGTTTAAATTAATTAAATTCGTCTCATCCGTAATATTTTTGGCCGATATTTTGGTGTTTTACTATTCTTTATAAGTTCCACGAACTTCTCACTGCTTGTTAGATGCTTGACTTGAGAAGCAAACAAAATTATTAAATCCTAGCAAACTTAAACCTAAACGATAGGTACATAGACCATAAATCGGTATTTGAGAGTACAGCCAGCTAGCAGAATATTACTTATTCTCTAGGGCCATATTACTTAGGACGTCTGTAATTATTAGGCTTACTATGCATGGTAAATATTAGATACTGCACGCATACACACAGATATATTCACAAAAAAAAAAAAAAAAAAACACAATATAACACCGAGCAGGATACGAACAAAATTGTGTTGTATTTAATTTATGTAAGCACCAAACACCCCTCAACAAGGCAACCATTGAAAGGTTGAATGAATATCTAACGTCCACAATATCTGTGGCATTAACATAGGGTACATTTATCCGTTTGTATACAACATCCACATGGTATCTGCTATAAATGTTATTGCAGTCAGAGAGACAATTATAACATTATCCTTCCTATCCTGCCCTCTCTTACTTGTGTGGAATGTAAATTGTTTCAGAGTTAGAAATATCTCAAAGTGGTTTGAAAATACACTATTCCTGAGGAAAATGGTGCTATAACAAATGATGACTACTTAAATGAACCACACAATCCTCAGATAACCCCTTGACTTTATCACAATATGTCCTCTGTAAAGAATTACAACTTAAGTGGGGTCGATTAACAAATGTTATGTACAGAAATAAAACGCCGAACATTCAACAAGTGAAAACATTGACTAGAGTCAACATTTATGAAGGAAATCGTATGTTTCCATTCCTTACGTCAGACGATGGTGGAAATATTAAATCTGTCATTTCGTTTGTTATGTCTTAAGATACAGATGGAAATTTTTTTATTTTCGAGTTTACTTGTTAAAGCGACTCAAAAGAAACCAATTTTTTTTCGCTTTACTTCTGTCAAAAATATGTTATGTCTCTGCTTATGTTGTTATGTCAACCAGCTGCAAAATGAGAGTTTTCTGAAAACTTTGAGTTTTGTATGGTTTATGTCCTTAAACGGTAGCTGCCTGTCCGTATCTTAATATATATTTACCCTCGACACTGATTCACTGATACACTGATTCCCTGATTCACTGACTCTGTCACGCAGTACGTAGGAATTTAAATAGGCATTCTATAATAATTCTATAAATAATAATAATAAAAAAAATAATATTTTTTTTGTACAGAAATTGTGTTTCCCCCAAATTTTTTTTTTTCAGCAAACATTTTTTTTTCAACAAACATTTTTTTATCAACAAAAATTTTTTTTTCAACAAAATTTTTTTTTTCCACAAAATTTTTTTTTTTCAACAAAATTTTTTTTTTTCAACAAAAATTTTTTTTTTCAGCAAAAATTTTTTTTCCACAAATTTTATTTTTTTTCGAAATTTTTTTTTACAAAATAGTTTTCTCAAAATATTTTTTACAAAATTTTTAAAATTAAGTAACAAATACTTTCTCAAGCAAATTAACGGGCGCCATAGGCGCATTACAACTTACTAGTATATATATATTTAAGTTGAACTGCGGTAGAGAATGACAGTTCATTTTCTTGGGACTCGTTGGGTTTTTCTATTACCAGCATTTCTCATTGAAGCATTTTGACACAAACCTTGGTAAAGGTTTGAACCCAGATTATTACTTAAGATACCTTCGTTGCAAAATATCTGACGATGATAAAATAGCATCACGAAACTATTAGGCCACCACAAAAAATAATGGTAGTCTGTTTTTTTCTTCTGGGAATTGACAAAATCTGTTAACTGAAAAAATCTCCTAATTGAAAATAAATATTAGTAACGATTGTTCTGCACTGTACTTCTCTTAAATGAAAATCCATTTCATTGAAAGATTGTTTATATGGAATACATGTTTAATGCAAAGACACAAACTTATACAGGGTCCGCCAAATAACTTTTTTTTTTTTGGAAATTCTATTAAAAAAAATACTACTGGATATTAAATTTTATAGTATAGTACAATACTTCCGGTTAATAATGGAACATAATTTCATTCAAATGGCTGCCATGCAGTAGCCTAACGAGATCAGCTCTGCGGCTGATAATGCGATCTTCAAAAACAGGGCGCAAAACATCGAGTGTAGCTTCGGCTGTGTGTGGCACGTAGCGCCGTCCTGTTAAAACCAAATGTTGCCATGTATTCTCCTCTTCAATTTTTGTAAACAAAAATTCCTTCAACATGGCCCGATAACGAAAACGATGAAGGACTCTTTATAATACGAACATCGCTTAAGAGAAATATGATAAACTAAACTTTTCTAGTTAAACACAAATTATTTGATTAATTACGTTGGTTTACAAAAAAAAAATATAATTTGTACGGAGTCAAAACCCATTTTTCCCCCTTTTCTACATTGTTGCAACTTCTGCTATCTAGCCCGCATCAATTTCGAAACATTTAGTTCCTTTTCTACTTCTAGCCCTTTATGATTTTTTTTTTGCAAACATTTTCTTTACCCGTCTTGCACCATTTTTGTAGTCTCCGTAGTAGTCTCACTTTCTTAAACTTCTGAGCTTTTTGGTCATTTCTATATTTTACCTGTCTTGTCCTTTTCTACCAGTTTTTCGCCCCTCGCGTTAATTTGATTTAGTTTTCCCCACTTTTTTATCTTCTTTACAACCCAACTCTAACTGCAGTTGTAACGCATATTTCTACTTGTGATGATTTTGTAAATTATTTATCAGATTACTGCTGGAATCTTCAAAGAGATTGTCCGAAAAAAACAACAAGAACAAGAAAAAAAATCAAAGATTCTCGGGTTCCAGTACATCAAATCAGCAGTGAAAAATATATTGCATATGATATTTTCACGTTTGTATCTTGTTAATAGAATTATATAAATGAGCTGGATTTAAAAACAAAAATGTTTTACTTTCTTTGTTTCACAATTATTTTGAGTAGTGGTGTAAGCAAATTGCAGATTCGTATTCAGGTTGCTAAATAACAGTTCAAAGACTATCGTCAACAAAATATGTGTATACCTGTGTTATGTTTTGCTGTAAACTCAATTTTTCAAAAACTTGGTGACGGTTTCTGGGCTTATTTGACGAATTGTTTGAATTGAATATTCACTTTCAGTGCCTGAATCGTTAATGGATTGTTCGTTCACCGTATCCGAGAAAATATCGCTCATTTACTTCAATAGTGTCTCGAAATACGATTTTTTCAGGAGAGCCTTTTAAAGTTTTCTATTGCGTCTTACGGAACAGATATAGAACAAAAAAAACTCATAGGTTTAGCGAATAAAATAGAGCCCTGACATATACATGTACAATACGCGAAGAACAGAAGTCAACACAAAAAAGACAGTAAATCTCTTTTAAGCAGAAATATAAAAAGTGGATTTTGAATTGTGACTCTAGCGATATGTCAGAGGTCAAGTTTATTCGGGAAACCTATGATTTGTTGTCCCCTATTTTGGCTCTCCCGACACTATTGAAGTAAATGAGCGATTTGTGCCATCGCCGATACGATTACCGAAAATTGTGCCAAGATTTCCAAAAAAAAAAAACCACTCCGTATACGTTTCATACTTGGATGTTAATCTTCAATACGATTTTGAGATCACATTATCGCTTCACATAGTAGGGATAAAAACATTTTGGATAATTATGACATTTTTTGAGAAATAAAACTGACAATTCGGCTGGAAAGACCGATTTCCCGGTTTTTGCACAAAACTGGGATCGCTAGAATTCTTCGGTGTTACATAGTCAATAGAAACATTGATTTTACCCGTGTTTTGAGCTTGTCCCATGCCTCATATTTTACTGCAACCACTGGATAACCGGTGGTAACCAGTATAACCAGCTGAGTATTGTGAACAGAATAAAATAAATAAAATTGGAAAATAGTTGTCGAGCGGTTTAAAAGTAGTGACCCCATGTGACAAGTTCAACGCAGCGTTCGGACAAATAAACTTTCAAGATACGTTTCTATCTTTAGTTGATATCCTTACCAGAATATTAACCTTGGTTTCTTGTGTGATAGTCTCACACATAACATATCACACCGCGGACTTCAAAAATGTCGAAGCAATGAAATGAAAGATATATTTGAACACACGTGGCTCAAACAATTTACAATGTTAGGGGACGGGCCTTTACAAAGGTGTGAAGTGACTTTCTCATTGCACCATCCTAATCACTGTCGCACCATTTTACCATTCCGTGGTAAAATAGAGAAACCTCTTCATATTTACGTGTGTTTTAAACCCGATGAACTGTAACTACAGTGCAATGCCTTTCTCACACACAGAATAAAAAACAATTGTTATTTGTTCATACTTTCATAGGTAATTAATTCAAAGAAATTCTTGTAGTTAGTTTTTGCTGCCAGCCATTGTTCATGTCGGTCATGTGGAAAATATTTTAAACATGTACACACAATTAATATTTTTCGATTTAGATGCTGTCGTTTATATAAACATTCACTCCTTGTGTTTTTTTTTTGCCAATATTTATCTTGTTTTTGTGCAACATCTCGCTGATGGCACTGAACGGTTGATTGAACATTCATAGGGTGTGACAGGCAATGCGTGTATGAATTACACTTGAAGACAACAAAAAAAAAAAGAGGCGACTGACCCAAACAAAAAATAAAAATAATAATAAGTAAACGAGATACGATAACAATCTAGAAATGATTGAAAATGTCCTTTGTGCACATGTAACAGGTGCCATAGAGTCTCAAACTCAAATAATGCAAGTGTGAATGAAGTTCTTCATTGAATATTGTTTTAGTTATGAAACCGGACGGTGTTTGGATAATCGTTTAAGGCCTTTCCAAATGTATATACGCTAGAGCGACTAATGTTGTATGAAAGTAAAATTCCTCAAAAATATAATATTTTGTCTCCAGCTACTCTCGTGAGCTGGAAATAGGTTCTATTTTTGCATGTTTTGTAAATTGGAGAGTCTGTTTTATTAACAACATATACAATATGGGTATCTTAATATATATTTACCCTCCACACTGATTCACTGATTCCCTGATTCACTGACTCTGTCACGCAGTACGTAGGAATTTAAATAGGCATTCTATAATAATTCTATAAATAACAATAATAAAAAAAATAATATTTTTTTTTTACAGAAATTGTGTTTTCCCCAAATTTTTTTTTACCAAATTTTTTTTTTTACAATTTTTTTTTTTTACAAAAATTTTTTTTTTTCCAAATTTTTTTTTTTCAATAAATTTTTTTTTTACAAATTTTTTTTTCCACAATTTTTTTTTTTCAAGAAAATTTTTTTTTCCAACAAAATTTTTTTTTTTCCACAAAAATTTGGTTTTCCAACAAAATTTTTTTTTTTCAACAAAATTTTTTTTTCACAAAATTTTTTTTTCAACAAATTTTTTTTTCCTAATTTTTTTTTTTCAACTTAAAATTTTTTTTTCAACAAAAATTTTTTTTTTCAACAAAAATTTGTTTTTTTCAACAATATTTTTTTTCCCCAAATTTTTTTTTTTCAACAAAATTTTATTTTTCAACAAATTTTTTTTTTCAACAAAAATTTTTTTTCCAAAAAATTTTTTTTTTCACCAACATTTTTTTTTTTTACAAATTTTTTTTCCATATTTCAACGGGCGCCATAGGCGCATTACAACTTACTAGTGTTTGTATAATGATGAAATATTGTTTTTACAATTATATTGAATTTGATAATGTCAAACAGCATTGGGTCGTATGTGCATTCAATTGTGTTCCCCTAACAAGTCAAAGAATTGATCTGTTTCCATCGGCTTGTAAGTAGCTTTTTGATTCTGGTCTCCACTGGCCTTGTCGTTGATGGAATTTATAGTCACGATGATAAAGTCAACAGTCACACCCCGCAATCTCCTACAGGGATGTCATTGCTGGCTTTGTAGTAACCACTCCCGGTGAATCTTGAGCCTATCGCCAAACTGGTTGGCTCTTTTTAAAGCCAGATAGAGGACGTTCGCTAGGTTTGGCGGGCCTCAATTGTGTCTTCGCTGCAACAGAGTCTGAAGGAGACTTCTCCGCCAAAAACATCTCCGTGACTAATATATCGTCGCCAAATCACGGGTGAGTGTATCGTTTGTCAGTTGGTTCCAATTCACCCTAGGCAATTTTAACTGTCGCAATTCTCAGATTGTTGAAGAGAGCGGTATGGGGAATGAAAAGGGGAAAAAACTTGCTCGTACTGTCAAAACCTTTTGTGTTTTTCGTAGTGTGAAGTTGTCTGCAGATTTTTTTCACACTTTGAAAGGCATTTGCCGAATTGCCATGTGTGAACACAAGAGGCAAGTGCTAGTGAGAATCGGGACTTATTCTCTGACCTTTGCTGGTGATCAAATTAGTAAGAATGACCGTGATTGCTGTCAACCGCAAAAATGTTGATTATGTTCACTCTGTGACCAGATTATCAGTGAAAATATGAAATAGAGAAGAAGAGAGGGCGTTCAATATATTACATATTTTGGACGAGACCCCCCTATATAATTCTTATAAGTCCAAACCGAAGACAATACAATGGCAACCAGAAGGTGACAGGTGTCAGCAAATAGAATATAGTCTCCACAGTATGGAATAATGACGACATGCCTGATGATTGGAACCTCAGCGTAGTATGTTTGATTCATAAAAAGGAAAACGTAAAACGTTGATATCTAAAATGATGGTTCTGTGTATGTTGTAAATATCTGTTTTATCAAAGAACTTTTCCGACTTTTTGAGAAGTCCCATTTTAGATAAAAAAAAAGACACAATTAATTGAATTTCTAATCACTGCTTTACACTCTAAATAGAATAATGTCTCGCCTGGATTTAATGGTAGGACGGATATTTATGTCGATATTATTTTCTATCGAAAACCGTCGGTACGTTCGAGTTCCTTCACTCCTTCGCATATACCACCATATATTGCAATACAAAATTGTGGCATTGTTTTGTGGCGGCATGGCAGTAAGTGATACATTTCAATATATTTTTATATCATTGAATGCCGTCACACACATACACACAAAAACACGACCACACCAAACGGAAACCCTTATTATGTGGAACGAAAAAGGCTGTCACATTCATCTGGGCAAATACATGTAACCAACCCCCCCTACAGAACATGCCAACTCATTCAATCTGAGGCGGTGCGTTGTAAGTAGTCTAAGGATATGTGTGAGGATCAAGACTTATTATTCATTTTTTGTTATTGTTGCTTTTACTGTGTGTGTGTGTGGGTGTGTGTGTATACGTTCCTTTTGCAACACAATATTTATGGTGTGTCACATCTTTTTCTTTTTGCCTGTTAACAATGCAACAATCTTAATGTCCTCAATGTATTCAAAATCAGGACACACACACACACACATGCATGGAATGGTGAATGGGTCGAGGTGGGGTTGAGATTCCTCCATATTCTTGATGGCAACAACAATAAGAATAAGAATTGACAAGAAATGAGGCGATATTTATCATCGCTCGTTTGAAATCGAAGAGTTATAGAATGTGTCTGTGTGTGTGTATGAATGAATGAATATTCGTCGCATGTATGTAGATATTTATCTGTGGTATCTGTTGACAATTATTATTGTTGTGTGCAACAAAAGAATGTTGTTGCTGAAATATTTGCGTCATCAATCGTTCGTTTTTAGTTTTTCAACATAAATTGTTGTCATATGTTAAATTCTTTGTTACTCTATATTTACAAAGACAAAGAAAAAGAAAACGAAAGGCGTTCAAAACAATATTCCAAAGCAGGAGAGAGAAGCCACAACGTGCGACTAACAGCATATTCTGCCATTCTTACTCATTTGATTAAAGAACTAGAAAAGTCAGGCGGCTGTCGTGGTGGTTTCATGGCTACAGGAGATCTGACAACGTATATTCTTTCCAAAGCAAGGCGACAAAAACTCCAAAGACCCCTGGTCGGATAGACTACCATCGGGATGCTGTTATCGACCTATCTGATCAGGTATGGAAAGATCAGTCTCCATAGCTGGCGCCAGGATAAGTAAAAACTCTTAGATCGGACCGCGTTTCTTACTGGTGAGAGAAACGAAAGTTTCTTCAAGGGTAAGGAATGTTCAAAAAGAGTCCCAGTACATGCATGGCAATCGTCGCCTCTTATCGCTTAATAATGCTAAAGTAATGATGGTTGGTGTGGATATCGACGTTTCAGATACTCTTGATGTTTTGGGCAGGTTGATGCTCGCTGGGCTAGCCGTATATGTCATGTGTTTGAAACACTTCACACCATTTGATCTTGTAAATATTTTTGCACCAGCTACATCCGGCCTAAAATGGAATACAACTCGCATAGATGGCCAGGGGCTCCATTAACATCTTTGAAGCTTCTGGACCGTGTACAGAGGAGAGCGGTGGTGATGATAGGCGATAGTGGAATATCCAACTCTATTGTTTCCCTTCAGCATGGCCGGAATGTAGGTTGTGTTTCGCTATTCTATAGATATTTCAAAGGTATCTGTTCATCAGATATCCGTCGTGTGGTCCCTGACGTTAGAACATTTAGTCGGAATATACGGCTTTTCAGGGTCTCTCAAATGCCCGGTTGGCCGGACGACGCATTACAGAGAAAATTCCTTCTTCAGCCGGACTGTTCATATGTGGAATAATCATCCTGTAAGTGTTATATCTGCCTGCTATGACATTACCATATTCAAGCAAAATTCAACAAACACTACTCCCTCTTTCCACCCTCCAAATCTATACTATCCTATCGCTAACACAGTGCGGCATCCTCAGAATGTTAGTCCAATAACGGGTATTTTTAAAGACGGTTGATTTTCAATCTGGCCCCATTTTTTTTTTTAAGTTGGTTGTCACTCGATTTATGCTCAGTTTGGTTTGTCATTTCATAATGCATAGACTAACTCTGGAACAACGTTTATCGCTGCGAAAATTGGGCCTCTCGACTGGGCCACTTACAGGATATAATTTTTAAAACATAATGGCAAACCCTTATCCTAATAATAAATATAAATTCTAGACCATAACATTAAATTATATGCGTTTTATTACTTCTTGAAACACCCTTTACTAACCACAAAGTAAGACTTCACGTTTCATCAGTCTCCTTGGACCAAAGACCATTTAATACACAGACGCCTTAAGTCGCCTGGTAAATATTTCCGAAAGGGGGCGTATGTGTATATTGTCAGCATAAGACCAGTATTTACTCTGACCTGCTTTGTAAAACTGTCGAATGGTGCCATGACATCTGGAGTGTGCTTCCGAACTAATGCATAAGAAAACGACTTGCGGCGTCTTGCGCCCTCTGAATGGTATTTGCAAATTGTTCATTTCTCTTTATTGTTGTCCAACAGATGTCACTGTGTTAAACAGAAAAATTACCCTGTGTATAACAGTTTTCGCCAGTTGCATTGTACAAATACAGATGTCACTACGTTAAGCAGAAAAATTACCCTGTGTATAACAGTTTTCGCCAGTTATATTGCACTGTACAAATACTAAACTTTTGCCATTAAATGTTAAATTGCTCGTAAATCGTTACCGATATGCTGAAAATGGCCTAGCAAAGTTATTGGCAAGCGCTAATACATGTTATTAAAAAGACCCAATGGTATGCTGGTAAATTGGGAAAAGCAAAACCAAAACGGTCATGTTTTGATATTAGCAATCTTTGCACAATATACTAGGACTAACCAGTAACCAATTTAAGTCTAAGTCCTAGTGATTTGAGGTCCTCTCGCTTCAAAAACCATCTTCTAATGAACAAATAACAAATTGTATATAAATGGTTTATGTGTTGATATGCCAGCTTCCTTTTTATGGGAAAAAATTGTCTTTGTGACAAAAAAATACAGGATAATCGAGTTTTCCAATTCCAATAGGACAACTCCGACTAAGGGCTTTCACCTCAGTCTTCGACTATTTTTTCATATTTTTTTTTTCGAAAAATTTAAGTGCTGCACATCAATTTACACCACAAATTGCTATAGCAATTCCGGATATTGCATGTCTTTTGTTATTTAATTGAAATGCTTTTTGTAATTTAATTGCACCAGTCGGTGGTCAAATCAAATCCCCCGATAGACAAATATATAATGCCTAGGTAGAGATGGCAAAAAAAAAATTAATCGATTAAAAAAAAAGGAAGTTGGCAACCCTAGTGAATAGAAGTGAATTTTACCAGTGCTCAGTTCGTCCTCAATAATTTATTAAATTTATCGATTACGACTGAGAGAAAGTTACTAAAAACTTGCAAACATTAACAAACATCAAATCTAGTATTTGAATTAACAGAAAAATGCCGAAATCATCTCGCCGAAGTGCTGCTGCTAACAAAAAAAATATTCCTTGTTATAAATGCAAGGATGAAATCAAAGAGGAATGTGATGATTATTTTCAATGTGACAAGTGCGCCAAAAGCTTTCACTTTCAATGTTCTGACTTAAGCAGAAGAGAGTATGAGAGATTGTTGAAAAATGAGAAAGAAGAGTATAGCTGTCAGCATTGTAAAAAGGAGAAGGAGAAATTCAGAAAGAGCTTAACACAATAAAAACTGAGTTAAAGAAATTAGAAAAACTGGAGAAACTAGATCAACTGACAGATTCCATCAATTTTATGTCAGCGAAGTTCGACGAAGTTTTTAAGGATGTGGCAGAAAATAAGAAGAATGACTGTATTGTCAGCGGTTTGAAATTGGAAAGTGGTGTTACAGCAATAGATGCAGAAAGCTTTGTAGGTTCTGTTGAGTTTGGTGTACCACAGGGTAGTGGACTTGGTCCTTTACTATTTTCAATTTATTTAAATGACTTAAAAAATTTGAATTTAACTTGTCAATTGTACATGTTTGCTGATGACGTATGTTTATTTTATCCGTATAAGTTCGACTTAGTACTAAAAACTCATATCGAAAGGGACGTGGCACTAATATTTGAATTTGCTCGGCTAAATCGGTTGTTGCTTAACCCCGCTACAACTAGAATGATACGTTTTAGGCCACATTTAGCTGGTATTAACAACAACTTTAGTGTGTTTGTAGATGGAAAACCTTTGTATGAAACTCAGTCTTTGAGGTATCTAGGGATAACGTTGCAAAACAATCTATCGTGGAACATGCATATTGACGATTTAAAAAGGAAAATTTCTCCAGCTATTGGAATATTATATAAATTAAGAAACAAGTTAAATGTCAACTGTAAGCAATTGATATTTCACTCATTGATACAATCTCATTTAAATTACATGACAAGTTCACTAAAATCACTCCAATGCATGCAAAACAAAGCCTTAAAAGTTGTCTATAATTTACCCATATTGTACCCAACTGTTTCTTTATATACGAACGTGTGCAAAACGGTTTTACCAATTACTGGATTACATAAATATCAAGTTCTAACTTTTGTTTTTAAGAGCATACATAAAATTGGTCACCATACAATAGACTTTTCACAAAATCAAGCAAATTTCAACACAAGAAACCAAACTAATTTGAGAATTCCTCGATGTAGGCTTGAAACGACAAAGCAACGTATTGATTATGTCGGTGGTGTTTTATATAACAATTTGCCACCACCTTTAAAACATATGAATAGAATTTCAAACTTCAAATCCGCCTGCAAGGATTACTTATTAGGGTGGAGTGAAAACATGCTTTTTTTTTAATTTGAAAAAGTTAACCTCGGAAAGAGATGTAGTCTGGGGTCCTAATGAGGGGAAAAATAAAGAAAAAAATTTTAAAAAAATTTTAGGGGTCGCGCCTCTCCTTTGAAATTTGGAAATTATCGCTATTTTGGCGTTGATTTTAGAAAAATCCTAAAAATTAACGACTTAACTTATTCGAAATTTAAAAGTTTGAGCTTGTTCAGTGCCCAAACAAAAGTATTTGAGGCAAATATGAGGATAATCGACTAATATTTATAGCTTTGGTGGCGATTTCATTGTTCAGTCAATTTTCTGAAGAAGGGACGATTTGACTTATTTTACTTTTTAAAATTTTTGAACAATGAGAAAAATTTTTTTAAATTTTTTCATGCCCTTATTTCATTGTTTACGCTATTGCAAACATTTATTGACATAAAACTTTTTAGGATTTTTCTAAAATCAACGCCAAAATAGCGATAATTTCCAAATTTCGAGGGAGTGGCGCGACCCCTAAAATTTTTTTAAAATTTTTTTCTTTATTTTTCCCCTCATTGGGACCCCAGACTACATCTCTTTCCGAGGTTAACTTTTTTTTTTTGAATTTCACTCCACCCTATTACTTATTTAGCTTTTTTGAAACGCTTCTACTGTAATTAAATTAAACTATACTTTTTTTAATTCAATTATATATATTTTTTTTAAATAATATTGTAAAAACCTATTTCTAAACTTATTTGTATTATTATGAATTCAATTGTTGCCTTCTTGCCTCAATAATGCCTTTATGGCGCTGAGGCCAAATTGTAATGAATATAATCTTAAGTACAAACAAATTTAAATTAATAAAAAAAAAAAAAAATTAATCATATGATTAATTGCACAACAAAGCCAATGGATCCTTAAAATTAACCTTTTTAGATTTGGGATCCAAGATAGTGGATGCAGCTAAGAGGAAAGTCTGTTCTATGGTCGCAAATCGTTTATCAAATTGCTTTAAAATTTCTTGTTTCAGTTTTTGTGCTGCTGGTTGACATGGGTGAATTTTCGAAATTTGAGGTGTTATTGGCTGAGAGTTCCATGTCGTTCGCCACTTATCTGCACTGTCATGGCCTCTAAAAGTCTTAAAAATGTACATATTTCCATTAGTTCATCCTTTTCTCTTGACGTTATCATGGGCGGAGAATCCGGGTAATTTAACAAAACTTGGCTGACGTAGGCTCTGATTTTGATGAACCGCTCGATCATATAATAGGTGGAATTCCAGCGCGTATTTACATCTAGTAAAAGTTTCAAAAATTTACCCTCTGGTACGACAGCGGCTGCTTGCACCTTTCGCATGTCGTCATTGGCTTTAACGCTGCGTTTGAACCATTTCACAATTGTTTTGCATTTTCTTGCATTGTCTGTGACAACAGCCTTAACGTTATCTTCCTCAATAGAGAAAATTTTCATTGCATCGGACAAAATCTCAGATATATGGGAAGCTGTATGGGACTCACTAAATTCATACACACCAATTGTTCCATTAAATGGCTTTGTATCAAGCAATTAACGGTTATTCCCAACATGCTTTTCATGTCTATATTAGTCCATATATCAGTGGTCAGGGTTGCACAACGCAGATTTGAAAGCAATGAGAAACATTTATTTTTTCCACTTCATACAGTTTATCAATTTCAGCCTTTATCGTGTTCCTTGTTGGGACTATGTAAAGTGGGCAATTTTCCTTCATAATGTCTAAGAAACCAGCACCTTTAATAAAAGTTAAATTTCTTAGAATAAAATAATAGAATAATAAATCAACACAAAACATACCTTCGACAAAGGTAAACGGCAAATTATCTTTGACGATCATGTGTATGATTCCATGTGTAATTTTTTTGTTTTTTGGAAAATGCTTTTAAAAGTAATGGCTGGCTGGTGCTATTACTCGGCATTTCATCTGTGCTACCTTCGCATTCATTTGACAGTATCCACACTATTTTCATCAATGGTTTCACTGTCATCGTCTTTTGTTTTCAAATCATGCTATAAAATAATGCATCACGCACCCAATCTTTGAAGGAAATTAACTATTTTATCTTACCTTAAACTTATCAACTTCAGCTGCATGTTTCAATTTTAATTTTTGAAAATTGTAACCTTTTTTTTTACAGAAGTTACACACAACCAGGTCATTTTTTTCTTTAATAAAATATTTCCACGCTTTACTTTTTATAAGTTCCATTTTGCGCACCTAACACCGGAGTTAATGTCGGCGTCATTTCAACGTCGAAAAAGTTGAAACAGATTGAACTTTTACGGCGATGCAACGCGCTCTCATATGATTCTACTTTTTTTTTGACATTTGACGCCGTCGACAAGAATCTTAGGGATGTAAGAAAGATCAAAGAAACAATGAAACAGATAAAAACACGTGCTCGAAATAAAGAAATCGAAAAAAAAAATTAATAAAATACCAAAAATATTAAAAAAAAATATCGATTATTTTGCCAATTCATCGATTAAAATTGCAATTAATTGAAAGCAAGTCTACGATACAATTAAATCATTAATTGGTCAAAATTAATCGATTAATTTAATCATTGCGATTAATCTTGCCATGTCTATTAGGGTGGAGTGAAAACATGCTTTTTTTTTAATTTGAAAACGTTAACCTCGGAAAGAGATGTAGTCTGGGGTCCTAATGAGGGGAAAAATAAAGAAAAAAAATTTAAAAAATTTTTAGGGGTCGCGCCACTCCCTCGAAATTTGGAAATTATCGCTATTTTGGCGTTGATTTTAGAAAAATCCTAAAAATTAACGACTTAACTTATTCGAAATTTAAAAGTTTGAGCTTGTTCAGTGCCCAAACAAAAGTATTTGAGGCAAATATGAGGATAATCGACTAATATTTGTAGCTTTGGTGGCGATTTCATTGTTCAGTCAATTTTCTGAAGAAGGGACGATTTGACTTATTTTACTTTTTGCAATTTTTGAACAATGAGAAAATTTTTTCATGCCCTTATTTCATTGTTTACGCTATTGCAAACATTTATTGACATACAACTTTTTAGGATTTTTCTAAAATTAACGCCAAAATAGCGATAATTTCCAAATTTCGAGGGAGTGGCGCGACCCCTAAACATTTTTTAAAATTTTTTTCTTTATTTTTCCCCTCCTACATCTCTTTCCGAGGTTAACTTTTTTTTTTTGAATTTCACTCCACCCTAATGTCTATGCCTAGACCAAAGGAGCACAGCTCGATAGCTCTACGCACATATAGTAGGGATGCTCCCACTAGGATTATAGTTGCTCAGATATAACAATCGACGGGATTTCGATGTTGATATCGAATCAATTCGGACAAGATCTAGAGAGAGGTGCTGTGGTGCAAACGAGAGCCTCTAGATCAACGGGTGCATCAGTCCGGTCTGAACGACATTCCCGTTGTCGAAGCCGTTACCGTAAAGAATGGGAAAAGAGGTGGAGATCAAAAACCAGAGAAAGGTGTTGTGGTACAAAAGTGAGCCTCTACATCAACGGGCGTATCAGTCAGATCTGAACGACATTTATAGGGATTCGGTTAGCGGGAACATTAAACGCTCTGCCTATTAAAGCCCTAACACGGGGTCAAGGGCCTCACACCATGATACACCTCTCCGATTGCCTAGCCGGGCTAACTTAGTTATTCGTCTATTGAAATACTCGACACCATAAACACTATTTTTTTTTTTGTTAAGTTACACTGCTTTCTAAGGGTAGACATAAAGATAAAACGGGACGATGTCCTGACCAATCCCTATCGGTTTAATGTTATGTGTAGTAACAGCGATCTAGAACTGAGTACACAAAAATCACAACCGCTCTTATATTTTAAATTTCTACCAAATGGAAGCAACAATTTCTACAATATGGTTGCGTCATAATTTTAAAAAAATTACACATCCATTAATATTTAATCTTATCATTTTTTTTTTAATTCAATAATTATAATGTGTTTAACTAAAATAAAACACTTTCATTTTTATTCGGTAGTACTCGGTGCATTATCCACATTTCCGAAAGACATGACTTCCGTGTAGCGAAATTACTCGCATGTACAAATTAATAATAAATATGAGTAGAAATGACCGACACAAAATGACCATCGCATGGCCACCAACTGTATTTAAGTGCATACAAAACCATTTGCATAATTAAAGCCACTGGGCGATATCTTTTGTATACACATACATGTTTACTCACATACAATGCACGAATACCGACACTAATACTTTAACAAACATGCAAATACATATAAACTCCATAGTCGCATCAAGACTCAAATCGGAGGACACGATGCCTTGCAAAAGGGGCGAATAGAATAGCTGGTGTTACTTTTTTTTTGGGGGGAATAACATAAATAGCTTGACTTTCCAAATAAAACAACATTTTCGGAAATCATGAATTAGGAATTCGTAATCTTATTATCCACCACACGCTTGGACTAAGTAATCCAAGATTCGACTCTGTAAGTTGTATTTACCATCACCTTGCCTTGTATCCTAAGACTCTGCGAAGGGCCCTGTGCTATCGCCAGCACAACACAATTAAAAATTAGGTCCTGTTCAGAAGGACACACACATATTTTATTGGTTTACATACATTTGCCGATAATGTTTTTAAGTGATTTACTCCTATACATTATTATGTTTTGTGAGCACTTTTCTCGCATGCAGTGTGTGTGTGTGTGTGCTAGTGAATGTGTTATTTGTGCACATTCACATTTGTCCGATACACATATACTATTGAAATTTCAAGGCATTTATGAAAGTGTGCATGTGTGAAGTTCAGACATACACATGCAGTTGTGAGTGATTATCCTTATACAATGATAATTGGTATGAAGGGTCTGACAAAAGCGAGTGAACTCTTTTTTTTTTTTTTTTTTTTTTGGTAGCGTGTGGTTTGGATGTATTTTGACAAAAAATAAAGTTACAATACAGTGAATACCCCAGATTTTATGCGTTCATGTCTGTGTCTACAATAAGCTCTTTCCAACAAAGCTCCTCGTCTGGCTTTGTGATGAAGAGATTCTCCACGCACCCGCGTCCATCAGACAACGACGATACGCCCGCCAGGCACTTGCAACTTGTTAAATTTCCCTCAGTGCATTAGCCAATGCAGTATCGCTCGGTTTGCATACCTTGTGGTTTTAATAGACATTCATCTGGATCTGGTTGAAACCTTAAGGAGGCCCCATTTGCAACTCATCTCGTCCAATCGACCAACCCTTCAGTTGTGTATTGGAAAGCTGGGATTACACTCTCTGAGTCTGCGAGTCTGCATGTGTCCTAGGTCGGATGGGGATGTATTTTTTATCGAAGACATGTAGAACCACACCTGGAGCCAGCCTGCAACACTACTGATCGGAGCTAGACCTGGCACCTCCATGATAACTTGGGAGTACACCAAAGACAAAGCGTTTTCAAAAATTAAACATTGGGTAATTTTTCTTTTTTAATTTTGGGTTTTTTTCACTTCACTTTTTTCAAGTTTAATTGTGTGTTTGGTAAATTTTTTTTAAGATTATTCTTTATTTGGGTAATTTTTAATTTATTATTAATTTTTTGGGTCATTATGTGGGCGATTTTGCCTGCATCCTACCGAAGGGTTATCAGTCGATCGCAACGTTTTTCCAGCATCCAGTTGATCAGAAATACCTCGTCCAACTTTTTCTTTTTTGTCGGACCAAATTTCATTTTTTTTTTGTTTTAGGGTAAAATGACGATTTTTTACTTGGGTAATTTTTAATTTATGATTTTTTGGTAATTTTGTGGGCGATTTTGCGTACATCCTACCGATAGTTCACCAGGCGATATCAATCTTTTTTTTTTTTGTTATTTTCGGCATGTTTTCATTTCCGACCAAATTTTGTTTTTTTGGTTTTGGGTCAATTTTTTTTAGGGAGGTTTTTTATTTGCATTCATCCCATCGAGCAATCTTTTTCCAGCATCCTGTTGATCAGAAAAACCTCTTGCCCATTTAAGAGACTCTCTGTGCATCGCGGACATTGTCTTCAGATCCACCTTATCAAATCTCTCATGGATTCTAATCATTATACATTTTGTTCGGTTTGTTTGCCTTTTGTGGCCAAGGTCTCAGGCAAGGATGAGCCAAAAACAACAAATGTTTTTTTGACACCCTGGTTAAAAACGTATATACTATGAAGTCTTTAATAAACCTTAGAAGTTGGATTATCTCAATGGCCATGCGCAATTGCTCTTGTGTCGGCAGCTGTTTATTTATCACAGCCAGCCTTAAGGTCCTTATCTATAGCACGTATGTAAGCGACGAAAAAAACTTTGCAAATGGGTACCGATAAAGAAGTGTGGCTGAAACAGCCAAAACAGATTTCTATACCTTGCCTGCAATCAAGTTCAACACAATGCTTGAAACCTTTTTAAAAACATTTCTATTCTGCAAAAAAATAGAAATAGGTATGGTAAACTGAAGCGATCGTGCAATATTTCTGCTCTAGTAATCAACAATCCCGGAAAGTTAATGCGAGTCAAAGAACGTGCAATATAGAAACCAGAAATGGATGTCAATGATCTCGAACTCGAAACAACAGAAGCAATAAGCTGTAATTTTGGAAATAATAAAAATATTTTAATAGCTTCCCCTTTCTTTATACGCAATGTTATTCCCCATCTAACGATTTCTATGGCCAACTGATTGTTCATGTTAACTTGCTGTAAATACCCGAAAACGTTTACCAAGGTAACTGAGGAAAACTATGAATTTCGTACGAGTATATGTCGAAATAATTACGTTGACACCTTTCAGTCCGAAATCCATCAAACCAGTGTATGAGGGTGACGAATTTGTATCTCAGACCGAAAAGTGAAATGAACTTTTGTTAGGCGACACGTATCCACCGACATCCGTGTTCATGGACAATAAATATGGGTATAAATACATATGCAGATGTATGTACGTTTACACTCTGTGTATGTGTGGGTTTGTAGTGGCATGCATGTTCCAATAAAATAACATTTAGTTGTTGTTTTTTTTTTTGTTTTTGTCGCTTATTATGTTTAATGTAATGCACCAACAACATCCATAATTATTATGGTAATTGTATGTGGAGTATTCTTATTTTATAGTCTCCCATTTTCGTTGTACGCTTCGTTCGGTTTTCCGATGTTTTAAAAACATTAACGTAATTAAAGGATATTTACGAGGCTATGCGAAAAACTACGAGAGAGAGAGAGAGAGAGAGAGCGAGCGTAAAAAAAGAACTACAACTGGAAGGGCAAAAAGTATGACTTTGTGTTTTTGTAAACATTCAACAAAAGTCATGTTGGCATTAAAAGTTCATGTGCGTAAAAAGTGAAATAATTTTATTTAATTGTATTTAATGATACACAACACATGCACATACTCGTACATGTAATATTAACGATTCCACTGCGGAAGCTAGGCGTACAAATGTGTGTGAAACTGTGTGTGTGTGTGGGAATATGACTACGCCTGTGTGCGTACTTTTTGTAAGTTGCTGTCGTTTTTTTTTTTGTGCTGTTACATACAACACGATATGCTACATTGCCTACCGGAAAACGGAAGTGGAAGTGCAAATAAACGGATATGCATGCACGGCTGCCTCTGCGAATGCTGTTACCAATCAGTAGTGTCAATTGGTGAAGAATATTATATAAATTCTAGGGATTTCTGTATATGAGCACACAAAGTTTGGTGTTGCCATACTGAAGTGATCGTGCAATATTTCTGCCCCATTAATCAACAATCCCGAAAAGTTAATGTGATCCGAAGATATAACAGGTTTCCTTCCGAACAATTTAATTAAAGCCTTTGGTCGGAATTTCCCTAAAAATCGACTGCGTATGTGACTGATAAATGAAAAAGAACATTGGGGGAATTTGTAAAGTTGTCGTAAAAGATGCAGTGATTTATAATTGGCTTTTTCGATTTATCAGGATGTATCAGGGATATCTAGATAAAGTGCTGTTGGAATTTTGGAATGGAGGGGGGGGGGGGAAATACTCAATGCGGGCTGTGTGACAAATTTGCCCGAAGTCTGGTGTCGACAAATTTGACTCCGACTCCCAGCTTTATTTATTTACATTTCCCATGAAATAAATAAAATGTATTAAAAACATGTTAATGTGTTAATATTTTTTTAAATTTGAAATACATATCTCCGATCATATGAACCGTTTTACTTGAACAGAAACGCACCTGCGTGCAAGATACAGCATAGGACTGGTGGACGGAAATACATTTTTCGAAATTTTGCTGAAGTCGGACTCGTGCAATTTCGGCTCGACTCCACAGCCTTGGACAAAACATTGAACATTTGGCAAATTTTGTATTTCTGTCCAGCATACTTACTTACGTACGCTGTTGTTGGTCTTGATCTGCTTAATAAATGAATGGGAACTTCTGTCTCTTCTTCAACAAGAGGTGTTATTTTGAACTTTTTTGAGATAAATTGTCGGATGTTTATTTTATAATATTTTCATTACTAATGAAAAACAACATCAGCCAAATGGCCGCCATGACCACGATTACAGGACCATATCCTTTTCATAAAATTTGCAATAACCAAATCACAAAGTGGTTGCCCTATGTCCTCGATAGCCTCACGAATTCTATCTTTGAGGTCTTGAATCGACGCTGGATTGTTGGCGTGGACCTTATCTTTCACGTGGCCCCAAAGGAAGAAGTCGCAATATCTCGGTGGCCAATTGTGATCACCTCTTCGAGAGATAACACGGTGCGGAAACTTTTTAGCAAGATTTTCACCATTTTTGTAGTGAATTTCAATGTTGAAGCGAGTATCGTTCCATTTTTAGTAATGGGGTAGTTGTGACAGCTACCACCCGAACTGCCTGAGATGGGGCATATACATACATGGATGGGGGGGGCATATAGTTTGGAATGTCCCTATGGTCCGTGTAGGAATTTTGAGGAATAAATATATAATGTGAGTGAAGTTACATTATTTTTTATATTATTTTTCGCTGAAAACCTCCGGTCCTCAAACGGTTAATAGAGTTATATTCGGAATATAACATTTTGGTTCATGGGAAAAAAAAACTTAAATTCGCCATATAACTTTATCCGTAATCCTCATTCTCATGAAATTATAATTTTCCAAATATGTGTCTTTCCTGGGAATACACGATTTTACTGTTACCCATTCGGGCCTTTCATGCTACGTTCTTGGTATGGTGCTTGCAATTTGCAGCAGCCCATTTGTTTTACGGTGGCTTTGGCTCAGCCTTCATATCATCGGGACTGGCAGTATGATCGGCGTAGTAGTTAAAGTTGCTTCGTGGAGTAGTTTTTGGTTTTCTATTGTGAATGCAGCTTTTCAACATCTAGTTTTTTGTCTTGGATTATTTTGTGAAGTGTTTTGCGGCACTTAGTCGAGTACAGACATGTTCGTCGCGCAAGGTAGTGGTCGGAGACCATGTTTGCTGTTCGGTCCGTCCAACTGGATGTATGTCATCCGCATATCACAATGTGACATATCCTTGTGGCTGTGAAATCGAGGAATCTAGTTGCATTATCGAACTCAATCATTTTCTACAAAGGTGTGATCGTGCAGTGACAGCTGAGATTTAGGCTGACTTAAAAATAGATTAAAAATGTAGCAATACAGTATTTAAACCGAGTTGATACATTGTGTAGTTACTTTTTTTAATACGTTCCATATTTATACTTTGCAACACTGAAATCGTTTAGGAACATTTATAGGCATTGTATCATTCATATCCTATTTTATTGGAAAATTTCTTAGATTTGTGCGAACAGGGAAACTCCAGCCTCAAAATAGCTGTAAACATTATAAAAAGAAACCATAAACGATTTGCTGTTTTGCTGAAAGAAATTCCACGAAATTCTTTTTCCATATCCAACCTTGCATTAATTAATAGATTTTGTAAAATTGTGCGTCCATTTTTTACTGTAATAAAAATAAAACTGAATTGAGAAATATAATAAATTATATGACAAAATGCTTACTTATAATTCTCCGTCGCCATCGTATTATGTCCTGCCTTCGCTTTGCATCTACTTTTATTTGGATGCCTTTGTTGTTTTTCCTTGCTATTGCTAAAGGAAACAAAATACATTGTCAACATTTTCAGGGATGCGTTTACGAACACGCTGCAATATATTACCACAACATGCGTTTAGGAAGTCAGCCTTTATTTAAATGGAAACATTTTGTGACACCCCTCAAGTTTCAATTGCACTTTTTTGGGACATCCAGTCCGAATATCAGAAAATAAAATGTAAATTGTATTTTCAAGTGAACTATATACATATGTCTCCTTATAGGACCACTAATATAGATACAACAGGATATTACATACTCGAACATGACTCGAATATTACTTAAGACTAAATGACTTCAATTTCCTTTGCCCGTTATTTGTTCAGGTAAATTGTCTCCTACGCCCCAATCGGTCATAATTAAAATTCCATAAAATATTTTGTCGTAGCATCCTTGTCAATGTATTATTGGAAATTTTGAAAATTGGAAATAAATTTGCATTGACATCCCTGACGTAACAGGTATTACATGTGGGGTGTGTGTATGTTCATGAACAGTAGACTGGGTCTCGCTCCGGGGCACCAAATACAATTTCTTCCTGCATTAAAACGTACTGAAAATATGTTTAAAGATAAGCATTATTAGTTATTCTCATAACTTGTCTACTCCACCAAGGCATGGAAATTCAAAGTGTAAATTGGTAGCGTGCTTGCCTATGGGCGTTGTGGGTTCGATTCCCACCAGAGGTTTTGTTCTGTCGGTGCAAATATCTAGCCATATGGTCTGTGTCACCCTGTTTATCTTTTGACCCTAAAATTAGAATATAAATTTACTTTGTATTGTAATTAAAAAAAAATGCCCGTTCTTTTTTCATGTTTGAAATAATATTATCAGAACCAGCTGTTCAAAACAGCGTTAAACTTCTGTCCCACACTGTTTTGTTTTCTAAGTGTTCTCAACCTGTGCTATGTACAGGATTCTGTCGCGTTCCTTGCGCTTTTTCCTTCGTTTGTTATGTGCTAACTAGAGTTGTGCTTTTTCGTTCAGTGAAGTGACCGCTCTTTTTAGTTCATTTCGGTCAAATGAACTAGTTCGTTCTTA
Source organism: Hydrotaea cyrtoneurina (assembly GCA_958296145.1). Classification (NCBI taxonomy): domain Eukaryota; kingdom Metazoa; phylum Arthropoda; class Insecta; order Diptera; family Muscidae; genus Hydrotaea; species Hydrotaea cyrtoneurina. The sequence continues at coordinate 53,052,934 of OY282513.1, read as the reverse complement.
TAGTTCAGTAGTTCATTTTCGTTCACTGACTCATTTATGTCATTTTCGTTCGATGATTCTTTCATTTTCAGTTTCGTTCATATGACACTGAAATGAAAAAAACAATCAGCTGTGTATAGATAAACTGAAAAAACACAACAAGGTAATAAATTTACAACAATTAAAGACAAAATATAAATTTATTGACTAGTGTGTAGCCTGGACATTTGGAAACATCCTCTATTAGTTTTTTAAATTCAGGTTCCTCCACAATCCTTAAGGCATGATGCCCCTTCGCAACCATAATGTTCGGCTGCGTACTTCAGCTCTGAGAAGACGTTGATGGAAATTCTTGCAAAGCCGAATCATTAACAGTTTCAGATCTAACCAATGTGGATGTGTTTGCTTGCCTGTCCATGACCATGGGTACTAATGGATGCTTCGACTTCATGTGGCGACTTAGATTGCCTTGAGAGCCGCCAGCTATACTAAGTGACGACTGACAATACCTACATTTGGCATTCTGTTCGCCATCTTCATTAAAATGAACCCATATAGCACTATGTTTCCTTTTGGAAGCCATTGTTTCAAATGAATACAGTAAAAATTGCTTTTGAATAAAATGAAAATTTGTTTTGGAATAAAATAGAACTGTAACAGCCACTATAAACTCTTTTTCTTTAAGAAAACAGGGTTGGCAACTTCATAGAGAAAAGAAAAAGTGTTTTCGGGATTGCCAGCCTTTATCAAGTACTGTCAGCAAAATTCCAGTCCAAAATCTCAGCAATTAGGGCGATAATCTTGATAAAATTTCTAATGCAAATCCTTATCAAAGTGATATTTACAAATCATATTATAATCAATTACCAGAGTTAGTACCATTCGACAACTCTTATTTTCCGATATGCACCCAAATCCACATTGATGGGATTACATTTGGAAATCTATTGTTCCACACAATTATCTAATTTACTACTTTCCATACCCATATAAAAATATACTCGATAATTGGAAAATTGCTTCACACAGGCCAACGCAATTAGATATAACCGAAAACAATATTCCTTCTATCCGCCCCATTATTCTAATCTCTTCAAAAATAAATATAACAAATTGTAACTGATATGTCTACATCACTGTTGATTTTTCATCGATATTGCCATCAATGTACATTGCGCACATTTGTCTACCTAAATAAGAATTCATACATTTTGACTATTTCTCTCCATTCAGGTGAGCTCTGCAATTTTTTAGGTTGGCAATACCGCCAAACAGCTGACAACATGTGAGTGAGAGAAAAAAAAACTTGATTGTGAACGAAAAGAACTATTGAACGAAAGAGCAAGAACTAGTTCACTTCAATGAATAGTTCAACTGAACTAGTTCGTTCATGAACGACACAACTCTAGTGCTAACGGTCTGTCGCGCTTCAAAAAATAACTTTTTTGAGGATGCAAGCGACAGACAGACAGCACACAAGATCAGTTTTTAAGCGAAGTTCTAAGCACTACGTTGCCCCCGTGAATTAGTGACAAACAAAGTGAAGTTTAAAAAAAGGCACAATAAATCATACTTTCTTTACATTTCAGATTTTGTAAGTATGTTACACACAAACGAACAAGTGAACTTAATAATTTACAAAACCAAGTGAACGAAACACTAAAAAGTAAACGTAATGAAATTGTAAATAAAAAAAGAATTAAGTAATTATTATAAACCTACAAAGAACATGTAATAATTATAAGACAAAACAAACATTGTACTTAGTTCAAAACAAAAAACCCACCCTTATTGTTAAGTATAAAATATGTACACGAAAAGTTACATATAACTACACAAACATATATTCGCCCATGTGCTGCATTTCGAGTTTGCTCGAATGTGAAACATTTTCCCACATTTGGTGTGCTCCATTCCGAATACCCAAAAAATATAGGGAATATAATAATTGATAGTTATTGAACACAGTTCGTAACATATTGAACAAAGCTATTCTTTCGAACCGCACTTTCGCTCGGAATTGAGCACACCTTTTTGGAAAAAATGGGAATCTAAAAAAGTATGGGAATTCAAAAACTCTCGGAACATGGCACATGGGCGAATATCACAGTTTCTTCCCAAATTATTCTGCTTCTGACAGCATAAAATCCATAAGATTTAGGTATTTAAAGAAAAATCGATGGCTAGAGAAATTTAGATAATATTTTGATAACTTGCATTCACTGTGTTATTTGTCACTAGAATTATTTGAAAAATCCCTATATTCGCCCATGTGCCATGTTCCGAGAGTTTTTGAATTCCCATACTTTTTTAGATTCCCATTTTTTCCAAAATGGTGTGCTCAATTCCGAGCGAAAGTGTGGTTCGAAAGAATAGCTTTGTTCAATATGTTACGAACTGTTTTCAATAACTATCAACAAAAAACATATGTTTTATTTGCAAATTTAACAACAAAATTAAGAAAAAATGCCTGCTGGCTTGTTAATTGCCCTGGTTTCTACTAGAAGAAGACTAATGATACTGGAACGTGTTAAACGAGTTACCAGATTGATTAACTGGTGTAATCATCATTCGTGTTGTTAATTTAAGGTGGACATATACCAAAGTATAAAATTTATGTTTATTTGAAGAAACCTTTTCAACAAGTAGAACACTCTGGGTAAATTTCGTCAAAAGTTGTTCTTGATAAAAGGAGCCTTTTTATTTTCTTTAATTTTACTAGAAAAGCTAATCTGAATACTGTCTTTTTTAATTAAATGTTGTAAAAACAAGTTAAATATTAACTCTGCGTTCTTTTTTAACTTGTATGTGCTCAGAAAATCACGTACAATCTCATTTCTTTTTCGATCCACAAGGCTATATGTGCTCGAATTATATTCCCAATATTTGTTTGGGTATTCGGAATGGAGCACACCAAATGTGGGAAAATGTTTCACATTCGAGCAAACTCGAAATGCAGCACATGGGCGATTATACAAAAAAAAACATGAATATACGAAACAATAAACAGTGAAATTAAAATAATCAAAGCCTTCTTAATTCAAAGGCAATAATTAAAATAGAAGTTTGTAACAAAACATTTGGTCCATTCGAACCGAATAAGTGTAAAAGAACAGAAATAATTGTGAAGTTAATAACACAATTATTCTCGTCATTGTCCCTGTTCAAACGAAGCAACTAATCGCTGCAACTGTCATCGGATTTTCTTTTGGAGTTGCTTCGTATCGCCTCGCATGTAAAAAAAAAAAATTAATTGCCACGGAAAGGGTAATTGGAAAATATTTGACACCGATTTTCTTATGCTACAATGTGGCTCTAAAAATTCCAATTGAGAAAAACACCATAATTTGGGTTCAGAGACATCATCCGCACCAACTCCACTCCGCTTGCTTTTGCTAACATCACGTAATTCCCTTATATATTGGGTTCTCAAATTATGATTTTTTTTCTTTATTTCTTCCACAGTTACATCTTTATTTACTTCTTTAAGTTCCCGGCATATCTCAAACAAAGAATTTGAACGCTTATTCCGATCCATATACATTGGATGGCGTACGTTATATAAATTCTCGTGCTCCTGATATTTATTTATTAAAAGCTCCACTAGATTTTTATTCCACATTATTTTTATTGCAAAAATTAGCCGGTTAGGTTCGAGAATGGGCAATATCGGACCAAAGGGGAAAAAGTTCCCCTTTACGGGACTAAATATATCCCGGCCATAATCAAATTTTTCAAATATTTTTTTTCACTACATCTGATTTTTTTTGGTAAAATTGTTCTAAGTTTATATAATTTATAGATGGGGAAAAAATTCCCAAAAATGGGCGTGCTCATGGGTTCCGTGGACCCTTGGGGCCCAAAAAAGGGCTCATGATAAACATGCGCATATGGGTATCGAAGTGCAACGAAATTTACTAACGAACCCAAATATACCTTTATTTTCATGATTTGCCTAAATTTTTTGATCCGGTTTCTGGGACTATCGGGTCACCAGCGGCCCAAAAACCGTCCCTTGACAAACATGGACATATGGGTATCGAAATGCAACGAAATTTTCTTGCGAACCCAAATATGCATTTATTTTCATGATTTGGATAAAATTTGTGATCGGGTTCCTGGGACTATCGGGTCACGAGCGGCCCAAAAACTCAGTTAGTTTCCTTATTTATTGACTTTTTAAGAATCCATGATGGAGGGTATATAAGATTCGGCCCGGCCGAACTTACTATTTGTCCACTTGTTCTATAACATTCGGTATTTTAGGTTGCTATTATGACTTTTCATCAGATGTTACGTCAAATGATGGTAGCCACGGTCACTTTTGACTTTCCGATATTTTGGAATATGAGACTTGTATGTTTTTACTGAGGGTATATATAAGTCGGTTTACCCGACTGCAACTTTTTCACTGGTTTCACTGTTCATTGTTTTCTATTTTATTTTTTCACACTCGTTCATACTTAATGATTGTTTTTCTTTCTGATGATTCATGTAAAAACAATAATGCAAAACATTTACAGATTGAAAAGAAGAAGAATACGATGCCTTATGATCAGAGAACCGAGCCGAGCAAAATTTGGGACCGTCCAAGTCAAACACTAAAATCTTACATAAATAAATAAGTATAAATATTGTACCACCTTCTGGAAATATATACGACCCTATTGGAAATTGTTTCACGTTTCCTTCGATATCACAATATGCTGATTTCAAAACTTTTGAATCTATTTAATTTTTCTGATATTGAAAACAAATTGATGTCGTCCTACTTACCACAACGTTCCATTCTTGGCCCACTTCTCTTCTCTATTTACATAAATATCCTTCCCGATATCCCAACTACTTGCAATATTCAAATGTATGCAGATGATGTGCAACTGAATAACATACCGTCATGTGTCTCGAATATCAACAATGATTTAGAACCAACCTACAAATGGGCTGTTGATATCGGACTGTGTCTCAACCCTTCCAAAACTAAATTTCTACCCATTTCTATTCCATATCTGTCTAAAACTTGAAAACATAGTTATAGAAAACTTTAAAATATGAACAGCTTATTTTTGTATTTTTAAAGGTTTTTTTTTATCAACCAACACAGTGTTGAAATCTCAATCTGCAGGGTAGTTGTTAAATTCCAAATCAACTGCATTATAATTTGGGGATTACCCTAGTTATTTGAATAGAATATTTAAAACATACCTAAAATGGCAAAAGAAATACATTTTTGGGCATTGTTAAAAATTTTGCTTTTCGGTTTAGCGAAAGCGAATATTGAAATATAATTTTATGCGAAAGCGAATGCAAATATTCCAAAATGATGTGAAACATTCGCATTCGTATATGTAATAGCGAAAATTCGATGCATTCCTATTTTATATTAAATATTATTTCAAACGTTGGAGCTATGATACTATTGAGCCACTTTTTTTTAATATTATTAAATATGCCATTTTTTCGTATTTAGTGTCCCTTTGTTATAGTTTTGTACCACTTTCGAGTTTTAGATTAATCTTCTTGTTTATATTATTTTGACAACACTGATAATTTAAAATCACAAAGAAAACGCGTCATACGCTATGATTACACTGTGGAAAATTGGGGGAAATTCAAGGTCAGGGTGAAAGTACTAGGTCACCTTAAGAGTTTGGCGTTCAAAGGCCAATTTATTTTTTATGACTTTATAAATTTGTTTTCCTTATCTTGACGTTTCTTCCCTTAGTTTTATTTCTTTGCCAACAAATTTGATTTCTGTAACTCGAGAAGGACGTGTTCGGTTTTGCTGAAATGAATTTAGAAAAATTTTAAATTACATTTTATCTATTCATACACTCAATCTCTACATAATCAACAGTTTTGTAGTTATAAATACTTTTATGAAGAAAAAACCTGAAGTAAAAAAATAATCTCGTGAAAAAAGGCTTGAATCGCTTTATTCCTTTTTTGTTAACTCTTTATTTTCTTGCTGTTGTTTTCTGAAAATAAGAACCAAAAAAGTGTGTCACTTTCTGTGCCATTTTTTTTTAAGAAATACCCTTTTTGTGAGACTTTCGGAAAATACTCGACGGTAACACTGGTTATTAGTTATTGGAATAATTTGAATCGTGAGAAGTGGTTTGGAAAGTGAGATACTTATTTAACATATTTTGAAAATATGAAGAGAAATATCGTTAACTTTCAACTCTGGACACGGTTGAGAAACTAAAGGTTTCGCAAAGAAGTAGGCAACTTTCTTTCTCTCTCTGCGGATGACTTCAAAATTTAACTTTTGTATATGAGACTATAGTTTACAATATGAAGATAATCGCTTTAAGGAAAAAAAATTGCTTTTTATTGTTTTATTGGATTTATTTAATAAATGATATGTTTTGATAGCACCAAATTGAGTTTCATTTAATTTTTTTTTAATTTTCCAATTTTTATAGGCAATGCTTCGCCACTTTTGCTATGTTTTATAACAATTTAATATATTTTATTAATTAATTTTACCCTTTATTATTATTATTTTGATATTCATGATGACTTGCCAAACCCTATAGATATCGGCTGGACTAAACTGAAGTTATGTTGTACTTGGAACAGTCCAGCATTTGTATCATTTTAAGTATGACAAGGTCCCAAATACATCACGCCAGATTTTCCTCATTTTAAGTTTCTTTAAATTAAAATTTTATTCCAAATGACACCGTAACGTACTAAAATTATTTCCCAATTTACTCCAATTGATACAAAATTTTCTAAATTTGAGTACACTACCACACAATATTGTACTAAAAAACCACTTTTGTACTTCTTTTAACGCAATGTCACATACTCGTACCTATTTCACGAAAAATTTCGGTCTTAAATTGAGTACGGAGATACTTGGTGCCAAATGAAGACCAATTTTACATTTTTCCATTTTATTGTAAATTTTTCCTTAAATTTAGTACATATTTTTTGAGTGTATACGATGTTACCAGATACAATGAAAATGAGCGTGTACGCGTCACATATAAAGGGTGTTTTTTATTGAGGTATAGAACTTCGAATTGAAATAAAACACAAGAAAATCGTTTTAATGTCCATCAATTTGGCTTTATTGGAAGGATAATTTTATGCCATTAATGTTTAAATATGATTTCGGGCATGTGGCCGCCGCGGCTGGCTCGAATAAAGCCAATTCTACAGGTCCAATTTTCAACCACTTTTTCGAGCATATGGGGCCGTATGTTGGCAATAACGCCACGAATGTTGGCTTCCAAGTCCCCTAACGTTTCTGGTTTGTTGGCGTAGACGAGCGACTTCACATATCCCCAAAGAAAATAATCCAATGGTGTCAAATCACACGATCTTGGTGGCCAATTGACAGGTCCATTCCGCGAAATTATGCGCTCATCGAATGTTTCCTTCAATAATTCGATTGTGACGTGCGCTGTGTGGCATGTAGCGCCGTCTTGTTGGAACCACAACTCATCCACATTGATGCCATCCAATTCGGGAACAAAATAGTCGGTTATCATGGCTCTATACCGGTCTCCATTAACGGTAACTGACTCTCCAGCATTATTTCGGAAGAAGTATGGCCCAATGACTCCACCAGCCCATAGAGCACACCAAACAGTCAGTTTTTGTGGATGTAATGGCATAAAATGGACGGAGCTTGCGGTGAACTTCGCGAACTGAACCATTACTTTCGAAATAAATTTGCACGATTTGCAAGCGTTGTTCTTTTGTCAACCTGTTCATGATGAAATGGCAAACCAAACTAAATATTAATCACTTGACAGCTGACAAAATGGCCGCCAGTTAAAAAAGTGATGCCAACTTAAAGTTCTATACCCCAATAAAGAACACCCTTTACATATACAGGATTCAATTCAATTCCGTTCCTTTCTATCGATCTGTTGGCATTCATTGTACACGCGGCACCTTACAAGTATTAATAAAAAAATCATTTTCAACGAACACGATGAATATCAGTACTACTACAATTTTATATTTATTATTGCTAAAAACGCTTCTAAATGCGAAAGTTGTGAATCAGGTAAGTGTAATCAGACTCTCGTCGGATTTTTCCTATGAATGCAGTGCACTGTGTTAGCGACTTCGCAATGCATTTTTTTCATCAGGGAAGTTTGTCCGATACTCCGACTGAAGACATGAATGTCTAACAGAATGTCTCTATTGCCAAGACATTAGGGATATAGTAGAGATGGGTATTACCCAGACAAGCCGGATTAGAGCTTTAGTAGGGTCTTAGAGTACGATCGAATTTATGGGAGGTGTTTAATAGGAGACGGAGAAATGAATTGTGGAGGTAGACGTCTATAAAGACCACCGTGATATTAGACCATCATTGCAATTTCATTATGTCTTATGCGGCTACAGTAAAATTACATGTAAAACTATTAAAAATTAACGTTTTTTTTTTTTTTCCAGAAAACCAACGAATCCTGCGTCTTGGTGGGAATTTTGCAACAAATGTATGTTGAGCAAATCATGTCATGTTCACAGAAATGCTACAGAGGTGTCTGTGTCAACGATGTTTGTACGTGTCCTGATGGTTATGTACGCTCTGACGAGGGAGGGCTTTCCTTTTGTGTTAACGATAGTTATGCAGATAATAAACGTAATTTCGGTGACGGAACAAATCGTAAAGAGCAGGCCTGGAATTATGGTTTAGATACGAAAACTATTATTTGTATTGTGGCGCTGATCTTATGCCTGTTGTGTTTGATCATTTTTGTAGTGATCAAATTTTATAAAAGGGCAAGACAACCAAAAAAGGATCAATGTGAATAATTACACATGACTAATTTGAATAAAATATAAAACATTGACAAATAAAAATATCACAACATTAAGGTACAACTTTTTTGTGTACCGATCAGAAAATTCCTACGAATAAAATACATCAACGAATATACTTGGAATAATGGAATAAAGGTTAACTTGGTATCAAAAACCACACCAAGATCAAGAGTTTCGTGAACTGTATTCATGTTATTATTTGTAATATTATAATGAGAAATGATTATATTACGACATCTATGAAATGCCATGTGCTTAGATAAGTTAATAATCTTTAAGTCATCCGCATATAACAAATGTCTAGAATTTATAAAACATTTATTTGTCCTCTTTATTATGAAATAAACATACGATCATCTATCATGCTTTGAATAACCCCATGTTGGAGAACCCTTTATATAAAAGTCATCACTGTCCTGACCAAACGGCTGAAACTAGAATAATGAAATTTGGGAAGTATGTAGCCCGTGCAGCCTAGACATCCGTTAAAAACAGATTTTTGGAATTTCCGATTGGAAGGGGACACAAATGGGGGAAAACGGGTAAAACGTGTCCACAAAACTCATCAAAATACGCAAAAATAAAATAAATAATCGAATATTTTATTTTTTTTTTTTTTTGGAAAATTGATGCATGACTACGGGGAAACAAAAATTTGTGAAAACAAAAGGCAATTATTCTTTTATTAGATTAACATACCACTCATGCACTTTAATTCTCACCTGTAAGGCATGGTGCCGTTAACCGCCAATATTGTAAATTTAATTTACTTTCATTTCATTTATTAAGTCATTCAACAACATTTAGTATAAGATGGGTTAGGTCAATGAATTCCCGAATAAGAACTATTTTCCCGACTCTGTAAATATTTTCGTCTCAGATGGAAACTCTTTAGATAATCCCTATTACATAGGTGAAAGCTTTCGCTCAATTATCTAAAGGGTTTCCAACTTTAGTGAAATTTTAAGTACGGTTTTACTGAATGGCATCCGCCAAATCAAGAAACGAAGCGATAAGAACCCACACTCTTGAATAAAGAAAACCTTTATAACGAATACTGATATTAATAATGTAATTTTTCCTATTTTTTTTTTTATAAAAACTGAAAACTGCCCTTAACGCTACATTTCTGGGAGTTTTCATCTCTAAAACTACAGTCCACTTCCAGCAAAACAACAACAGAATTGTACAAAATTATTGAAATTAATTCAATAGGTTCCTACTGGCGCTCATACGCCAGACCATGGGTAGGGCGGTCAGCCCCGAGAAGTGAACCCTTTGGGGTGGAATTACACCAGAAAAAAGTATTTCTAAAATATTTGTTATTGTAGGTACAACTGTTAACAATGGTTCGGAACTACAAGAGAAAAACCAATGGAAGTGATTTAGATGAAGGCAAGGTAAAACTTGCTATAAAAGATGTCATAAACAAAAAAATATAACATCAGTCAGGATGCTGATTTTTATGAACTAAAACGCACAACTTTGAGTGATTATATCTGAAAATGCATATGAAAATTCATCGAAATACATATTTTCACAAAACGCCAGATCAAACAATATTGCCATTCTAAATTATATGAAGCATTTTGTATAACTATAATAGGTAATTTCAAACAAGGCAATGCGTACAGTTTCTCCCGTTCCTTGATAACCACGTTTTGTAACTGCAGTCTAGCAGCAATCATGTTTTGCAGAAAAAATGATATTCATATGATATCTTTTTCCACCAATACGTCACACAAGCACCAGCCATTGGATCTATCAACATTTGGTCCATTTAAAAAGTACCTTGCGACTTCCTTTAATGATTTTCTTCTATCGAGTCCTGGAAGATTTATCAAATAATCCAGATGCGGTGGAGGTTCATCCTCTTCCCAGAATTCATCAATATAAATCTAACAAAAGAAAAGGCAAATCCGTAATCCTGACAACTACTCCATTCAAAAAAGGAAAAGAACCTCCTACAACAGGAAAAAAGAACAAAGAACGGTTTAAAAACAAAGTTTAAACTTCGAAGTATCGTCATCAACAGACGTATCAGTTACCCTATGCTTTGTTGAATTAGAGTCGGTTGGATCATTTGGAGAAAATTATTTGTGAAATCAAATTCGTACTTGTTCGATTTGATTCCCAGGTTGATAAGTTCAATGTTGGGAATATAATATCTGAATGTATGAACTCCGTAACTATAGATTTTTTGCGGAGAAAAGCTGGCTCATGAACTTTTTACGAGCCAAGTGCTAGAGACATTTCAAGGTTTAGCAATTTATATTTTTGATGTTGATAAGTCGCAGTATAATGTGAAGTAAAACTCGAATGTTATTTTCATCAGTATTGTATTTGTTGTACCTACTTCTAATAATGTCCTTGGTACCTTTTTTTGTTTGATTAATTAACACTGTTATTATGTTAGGGTCTTTTGATGACACAAATCTTATTTAACATTATCGTATTTCTAACTGGTGGAATATATTGGAATGTTCTTACTATTCAGTGCACCAATTGGGGAAATATATTGAATTCAATGAATTGAATTTTTGAAATGTAAAATATTGAATTTTCTCAGTAAAAAAATGTGGAGTCAAAATATGACCCGGAACACAGCATGTGTATTTTTTTTCTAACATAGTAGCAGGGTTAATAGAAAGTATTGTCTTTTTTTTGTAAAAAAAAACAGTGAAAAAGTTGCAGTCGGGTAAACCGACCTCAGTCAAAACATACAAGTCTCATACTCATAAGTATCAGAAAGTAAAAAGTGAGCGTGGCTACACCATTGGATGTAACGCCTGATGAATGTTATAGAAAAATATTGTATAACACGTTTTTACAACCAGTGAAAAAGTTGCAGTCGGGTAAACCGACTTATATATACCCTCACCCTCAGTAAAAACATACAAGTCTCATATTCTAAAGTATCGGAAAGTCAAATGTGTGAGTAGCTACCATCATTGGATGTAACGTCTGATGAAATGTCATAATAGCAACCTAAAATACCGAATGCTATAGAAAAAAAATATTGGATGGTACATTTGTATGGAAGGTACCAGAAGGGGAGTTGCCAGACTTCCCAGTTTTTGTCCAAAACTTTGTCTAGCTATAACTTTACTAAATACAAAATTTGGGCAAGATAGCGTTGGTCGTACTGATAGTATTAGAAGGTTTATCAGGGGCGGGATGGTACATTTGTATGGAAGGTACCAGAAGGGCAGTTGCCAGACATCCAAGTTTTTGTCCGAAACTTTGCCTAGCTATAGCTTTACTAAATACAGAATTTGAGCAAGATAGAGTTGGTCATACTGATATTAATACACGATTTCTAATGTAGGCGATATGGTACATTTGTATGGGAGGTACCCGAAGGGGTGTGGCCATGTAGCCCATATGCAATCCCATAAGCTGTTTTGGCGATTCCCATAAAGCGATTGTTTAACTCTTTCGAAAGTTATCGTGCGTACCAGCAGGACAGACGGACGGAGGGACAGACAGACGGACATGGCTCAAACGATTCAGAAAGTCATAAAACGAATTTGGTTCAAAGACACCTGGGGTCTAAAGTGAATATTTCTAGGTGTTACACTTTTGAGCCGTATCAAATGATATATACCCTCCTACCCGTAGGGTGAGGGTATAAAAAGGACGGAATATAAAGCAGATTTTTGTCTTGAAAATTGTAAGTAGTTAAAACTTTACTAAATATAGAATTTTGGAAAGATTCGTTGAGTCAATTTATATAATTACACCATTTCTAAAGCGAGTGGAATGGTGCATTTGTATGGGAGGTACCAGAAGGGGAGTTGCCAAACTTCTAAGTTTTTGTCCAAAACTTTGTGTATCTATAGATTTAATAAATACAAAATTTGGGCAAGATAGAGTTAGGCATATTGATATAATTACACGATTTCTAATGTAGGCGATATGTAGGCAGTTTTGGGGAAATATTAAGACATACCAAATTTCAGAGTGATTGCTTAACGCTTTCGAAAGTTATCGTGCGTACCAGCAGGACAGACGGACGGACAGGCGGACATGGCTCAAACGATTCAGAAAGTCATAAATCGAATTTGGTTCAAAGACACCTGGGTTCTAATCTGAATATTTCTATGTGTTACACTTTTGAGCCGTATCAAATGATATGTACCCTCCTACCCATAGGGTGAGCGTATAAAAACATAATATTGATTGATCCAGTTCGAAATCATTGATTTTTTTTCTTCAAAAATAGAAATGTTTAATAATGGTTTCAAGCATTGTGTTTGCTTTGATTGCAGGCAAGGTATACGGATGCGTTTTGAATACTAAACATATTTAGATACAAATACAACATCGGGTTATAAATATATGTAAAGATTTATTTTATAAACATCCGTTTTAAGTATTACTAAACGCGCTTCCGTCGCCACCTTTTTTGTGAGTCCTTGAGCTCACCGTCCATGATTCTTATGATGGAATTCGTTTCTCAAATAAAATCTTACCCACACACGGTGTAACATTCTAATCCATCCATACTCATAAAATGTCACACTTTTTTTTACTAACAAACGAACAAATTTTGGTATAACACTTAAAGAGAGAAAAAAACAAGTGAGAAAGTTTCAGTCGGATAAGCTACATAGTCCATAATAAAAATAATTATGTAAACATTTATAGAAAAGAACGTATGACTACTGACCTTCAGATAGGAACAATCATTCAGATAGGAACCGTTTTTCGATTGCACTGGAATGAAATACAAGTTATTTAAATATAAAAGCAAATTGAAAAGCGAATGGTTAAAAAATTATTATTTTAAGATTAAAAACAAAAATGTAAAACTAATATTTAGAGACGGTCCTCATAACCCAATTACGTTTTAGATTAAACAAAAATGGAATTTATAATGTTTTTGTAAATGAAGTTAGAGAGATACACGTTTTTTCGACGAGGGCACTGCAAAAGTATGTAGGGGGCGAACTAGAGATACCCCAGCGAAATCCAGTGAGTATCATTATGAGACAATAAAATCGGTCACGTTAACATATTTTCGTGTCTACAGTGATCAGCGTTGCCATATATGCATTTTTCAAAAATATGTCAAAAAAAAATATTTTTTGGTTTAAAAAAAAATGTTTTTCTAAAGACCATTAACTGTAAGGAAGCTATGTGAGCTATTAGACTGGGATGATGCCAGACAACGCACACGCTGATAGACAAGCAGGCTACCAACTCGCCTACCGGGGCGTTCTGTTGAAAATATGCAAAGACCCGTTTCTTAGGTTTTTTTTAAAATAATGTAATTTCTAACGATAATTAATGTTAATGTTTTTGTTCGTTTCTGATATGTAATTCACACTTTTTAATCTATTTTTTGTAATTACGTTTGTTTTTGTTGCCCCCTCTCCAACCCGTTTACATTCCAAAGACAAATAACAATTTTAAATTTAATAATCTTCATGTAATACATAACGGGTTACTACGAATTACCAAAAATCCCTTACAGACAGAATGTATAATATTTTTTGTAGACGAGGATTTACGCTTGAAGACAAGTCATGTTATGTCCACCCTGTCATTGTATGTCCCCTACAGGGTGACATACTTAAGTACATGTATAATTTTTTTGCTGCACTTAAGTACATGAGAAAATGTTGGTAATTTGCAATGCGGTTAACATTTTTTTAGTAAATATTTATATTTGTGGACCTTTACATTACACGATTGGCAATTGGCAATCATTATCAGGACTGTGAGAAGTTGATTAAGCCAAAGTAAAATCTAAGCCTACATGAATGTACTTCACCTCTTTCTGATCTATAGGGTGCAGCTATAATGAACCCATTCACATACACCATCACCACTTCAATTGCCATTTAACAAAAACCCTACTCTGAGGTGTCGAATAAAACCAATAAAAAAAAATCTACATCATTGGCAATTTGCTGTAGTTGTTTGTTTCCATTCTTTATGAAGGCAATAAAAATTGATTTTTAATTTATTTAAATTACGACAAACGGAAGACCAAATATTGTTATTGATAATTTCCCGTAGTGTTTTTTTTATTCACTGCTGAAACAAATGCTAACTCAATATTATGTTACAGCGGATACTGGTTGTATATTTACGTCATTGAAGATTGATGTATGCGTAAAAGAACATTTAAGGTCACTTGCATGGCCTAAAGTTCCGGATAAATTTACGTGGAACGGCAATTTAACAAAACAGCAATAAATAAACCCATATATCTTGAGAAAAATGGAAAAAAGTTTATTGATTGAAACACAGAATACACTGTGCGACAGCCACAATCGGTTTGGGATGAAACCACCGGGGAAAGTTATATCGGTCAAAAAAAGGTCATACGTGTCCCAGCGTTTCGTTGGGTCTCATCTAGAAATCGAGATATATCGATTTGAAGTTAGTAAGTATCGTATAGGGGAATTTGTCACGTTTTTGGCTCTTTTGTTTGACATAACTTGAGAACCACTCGTCCGATTTAGCTGAAATAAATTTTAAAAAACCAAGAATTACAATTCCCTTAATCTGTTCATATATTATTTTCCTTTACAAGTAATAGTTTCCAAGTTAAAAATAAGCGCATGAAGAAATTTTTTTTTTTTTTTTTTTATTTTTTTTTTAAATACATTTATTTACATTTTAATAGGACTTGACACTTTTTACCGTTTTGGATTTTTTATGAATTAAAAAAAAAAAAATTTTAATTTTTAGGCAAAAATAATTTTTTTTTTTCATACATTTATTTATAATTGCGAAACTGTTGCTTAAGTAGGAAAACGGTTTAAGAACAGATTAGAGGAATTGTAATTCTTAATTTTTCTAAATTTTTCTAAATTTGTTTCAGCTAAATCGGACGAGTGGTTCTCGAGTTATGTCAAACAAAAGAGCCTAAAACGTGACAAATTCCCCTATACGATACTTACTAACTTCAAATCGATATATCTCGATTCCTAGATGAGACCCAGCGAAACGCTGGAACACGTATGACTTTTTTTTTACCAATATAACTTTCCCCGGTGGTTTCATTCCAAACCGATCACTGACCCTTACCATTTGTCGCAGAGTGATATTATCAAGAAATACCCAATAAGCCAAGTACATGAGGGAATTGGTGTATGAATAGCAAGCCACAGATAATTGGATGATATTCAAAAATAGAATTTTTCGCAATATCGCAACAGATGTAAAGTTTATCTCCGGATAAGAGAGTGCCAAGAATGGTGAGTGCTTTTGGGGAGATTTTAACTCGAAAATATTATTGAATTAAAAATAATTATTAAAGGATTTGTATGTTGTTGTGAGCTATCCGCCGAACAACCTCAATGATGTCAGACAGTTTCTCATCAAAGCCTTTAAAAAGTACTCAGATCGGTAAGAATATCTATAAACATATTAATCTGATATATAAAAATTATGTGTCACTGTATTCGTATACGCTAATCTCCCATTTTGTCCTAGCGATTGTGGTAAAACTTTCTGGGTGTGTATGATTAAATCCAGCTTGAACCCGATATTTGAAATGGACATGACACCTCACTCCCAGCGCATATTTAAACCATTGGCTCCTTTTTTTTGATAATTGGAATATTGGAAATTCTCTCTGATGCGAAGAATAGCCAGCGATTAAATTTCTGGCCACCAATCGTCTAAACTCAAGTGAGTTAAGTTGAGTCCCTTCAACAGGATTTATTGCTTTACATTCGGTGTAAATAACGTAGGAATTGTTTACGCTTATATCAAGTAAGTGTCCGCAATTTGTGTGGTAGCTGCATGTGTATCTGTATGTTGCGGTCGCCGTGGTTTTGCCAAGGGCAGCGTTGATGTTCCTAAACAATCTAGAGCTGAGGGTGAATACAGGAAAGTTGTCAGTTTAAGTATAGATTTATGTATTTACCGGCACTTACAATTATTATCGGATTCAATTTCAATAGTCAAATTCGAAATTGTTTTTTGGGTTTGCTGCTGCTCGACTTGTCCCACGATGCTCATCGCATTGAAAAATCTCCACTTTGGTGGGTCCACTGCACCCTTGCTAGATTTTGGCTTTTGGCTTTACCAGCGTAACCTCGGTACTGTATCCTTAAGTTTTGCCCATTTGGCATTAAGTTCCGCTGGTCTACATTTTTCGTTGAAGTTCTCAGATATGTTCCTCCAGGCGTTGTCGCGTAACATTTTATTGTGGTACCTGTCATCGCCTGCATTGCACAAACTGGCCTGGACTTCCACTGAACCAATTAATTTAAAAGCATCTTCTGCTTACCACTCTCTTGCCACTTTTGGTTTAATCCGCGGCTTCTTCTGTGGTACTTCGTAATCGCTTTCGCTTTTCTGTAAAATAAACGTTGTTATTTTAATATTTATCACATGTTTTCCAACTTACCTGTTATTTATTTGTTATTTTGTATGATTACAACTTTATGATTTTTTAGGAACGTGTTTTGTAACTTTGTCAGGCACAGCTGTTCACTTCGTATAAGTATGTCCATTTAGTGCTTTTTAAATGACAAACGAAATAATCGCGACAACAATGTATTTTTTGTTTTGTTCTTGATAACCTCAGATTATCAATAAACCCCAATAACCCTTCAAACAATTTGAGACATGAACTTTTAAAGTTTTTGCAATAAAAAAAACAATTATTTAAAAAAATATATATAAAGGGTGTTTTTTATTGGGGTATAGAACTTTAAGTTGGCATCACTTTTTTAACTGGCGGCCATTTTGTCAGCTGTCAAGTGATTAATAATTAGTTTCGTTTGCCATTTCATCATGAACAGGTTGACAAAAGAACAACGCTTGCCAATCGTGCAAATTTATTTCGAAAGTAATGGTTCAGTTCGCGAAGTTCACCGCAAGCTCCGTCCATTTTATGCCATTACATCCACAAAAACTGACTGTTTGGTGTGCTCTATGGGCTGGTGGAGTCATTGGGCCATACTTCTTCCGAAATAATGCTGGAGAGTCAGTTACCGTTAATGGAGACCGGTATAGAGCCATGATAACCGACTATTTTGTTCCCGAATTGGATGGCATCAATGTGGATGAGTTGTGGTTCCAACAAGACGGCGCTACATGCCACACAGCGCACGTCACAATCGAATTATTGAAGGAAACATTCGATGAGCGCATAATTTCGCGGAATGGACCTGTCAATTGGCCACCAAGATCGTGTGATTTGACACCATTGGATTATTTTCTTTGGGGATATGTGAAGTCGCTCGTCTACGCCAACAAACCAGAAACGTTAGGGGACTTGGAAGCCAACATTCGTGGCGTTATTGCCAACATACGGCCCCATATGCTCGAAAAAGTGGTTGAAAATTGGACCTGTAGAATTGGCTTTATTCGAGCCAGCCGCGGCGGCCACATGCCCGAAATCATATTTAAACATTAATGGCATAAAATTATCCTTCCAATAAAGCCAAATTGATGGACATTAAAACGATTTTCTTGTGTTTTATTTCAATTCGAAGTTCTATACCTCAATAAAAAACACCCTTTACTAAAAAATTAATAATTAGTTAAATTTGTCGATTTTTTTCATTTTAGCCATTAATTTGTAAAAAAGCTGACATCACAGGTTTCTCTACCAGTTGTTTCCCAAAATGTTTATAAGATCAAACAAATATCTGTCAAAAAGAGAGGAAAATATTTGCTGTGTAGTGGTCACACTATGGTCACATTTGACAACGTTTTACCTGCAAAGAAATAATTTTGTTTCTTTAAAATCAGCTGATTTTCTGTTTGACACTCAAAACTATTTTGTGGTCGGATTGGGACAAATAAACACGAGTTATATTTACATCCAACTAAGCATTGTGTAGAAGGAACTAAGCTTTACTTGCTACAAAGACCAAACACGCGTTTTACTTGTGTGTAAACAAAAAAAAAGACGTAGCGTGTAGGAATTGTTTACGCTTATATCAAGAAAGTCAAAAAATAACGTAGGTAATATTTTATTTTCGATTTGCGGTCTAGTTCATAAAAGTAGTGTTTCAATTTCTATGTATGAATTAATTTCGCTTAAGAGATTCCAACAAAACAACATCACCAACAAAATACAATTTGCTAGATTTTACTAAGTGTCACATAATGGGTTATTTTGCTGTGTATGGAGATGTGTATGTGAGGCAGATGTGTATAACTACATATTGATTTGCAATATCTTACCGATCAATAATAAGTACGATTCACTCAGCACCCCTTGCTATGTGTATATTTTTACAATTTATTAATATATTTCTAAATACAACGCCACCTCTAACGATTGCAAAAATGCAGTTGCATTCCTCCGGTAGAGGCTTATATCAATCGAATGTTTAGAATATCTCTGTACTATATGAGAATGTTTTCACTGCATTATTTTATGCTTCCACAGTCGTCGACTCAGTACACGTTCAAGTGACTCCAGAGTATCGCCTCAATTCACACGTGCAACACCACTTCTATTTATTGGAATTTAAAGAAACCCAACGGTTTGACGAAATATTTGCATTGGAAATTTCTTCATTCGTTTTGCCTTTGACGGAGTTTTTTTTTGCGACGCTTCTTTTTCTCTATTTGGCATTTAGACCAAGAGCTGTTCATCGTCAATGGGATATTTGCATGTGCAATATGGTCTCCTGCGATTCTCGAATAAATAGACAAACAAAAGCCGTTGAAACTTTTTTGTAACCAATAGAAGATCAATAAACGTATTGTCGTCGTAGTTGTTTTTTTGTCTTTCTTCGTCTCCCATCAATGCTCACACCCATGACGAAAGTATGGATGAACAGTTGACAGTGGGTTGACTCGACAGTAGCATCAGCCAGGGGCGGAATTTTTTATGAGTATGGCGAAAGAGGTCTGTTTAATTTGACCAAGCCTTTGCTGCACCTCACGGATCGCCGGAAGACCGTACAGTTGTTGAATTAATTTTGGTAATAAAAACAAGAGAGAAAGTTTCAGATGGGTAAACCGACTTACCCCCACGCTCAGAAAATATAGAATTGGGGTAACATTGGAATGGGCTTAGTAGTACTATTACCTTATTTGTTAAGTGGGCGGAGTATATTTGTATACCAGAAGAGGCGTGACTGGGGTCCACACTTTTTGTTCTCGACAAATGTATCTAGTTAAAGCATTACTCAATATAGAATCTGAACAAGCTCGCGTTGGGCGTGTGGTTATTATTACACGATTTCTAAACTGGGCGGAATGGTACATTTGCATGGGAGGTACCCGAGAGAGGCCGACTAGGGGTCCGAAGAACACTACATATGTATAGCTTTATTAAATACAGATCGCATAGGGCTTAGTAATATTATTACACTATTTAAAAAGTGGGCGAAATGGTTGAGTGATGTTTCGAATGGGACAACAATGGGCAGAGAACTGAATTAGAACCAAGTTGCTCATATGCATATGCCCACGACGACATATGAGTAAAATATTGTATTTGGCTTTTACAGGCAGGCGGTAGATAAGAGAAAGAGAGATTGCAGTAAATCTGGAAGGATAAGGTATGTGAAATTATTGCCGATGAACAGCCACTAGGAATACATTGGCTGGTCAATTGAATTCTAGAACTAGATTAAGAGACCACATTTTGTGTAGATAACATCAATGGTACATTTGTATGGCAGGTACCAGAAGGGGAGTTGCCAGACTTTAAAGTTTTTGTCAGAATCTTTGTCCAATTATACCTTCACATAATACTGAATTTGGCCAAGATCGAACATGAGCGTGTTGATATTATTACACGATTACTAAAGTGGGCGAAATAGCAGATTTGTATGGGAGGTACCCGAAGGGGTGTGGCCATGTAGCCCATGTGCAATCCCCTAAGCAGTTTTGGGAAAATATTAAACCATGCCAAATTTCAGAGTGATTGCTTAACGCTTTCGAAAGTTATCGTGCGTACCAGCAGGACAGACAGACGGACATGGCTCAAACGATTTAGAAAGTCATGAATCGAATTTGGTTCAAAGACACCTGGGGTCTAATGTGGATATTTCTATGTGTTACACTTTTGAGCCGTATCAAATGATATATACCCTCCTACCCGTAGGGTGAGGGTATAAAAACAAAGGCCTTTTTCGTTCCTTCTGAAGTCATATCAGAACGCAAGACCTTCGTACCGCTGCTGGGCAATGACAGTAGCACCAGCGACTCCAACAACAACGACAACATCAATGACAAAGTTCCGAACACTTTTTAAATGCATTTGTTTGTTAACAGAATTTTTCACATAGCAAATGTATGCAAAACTCAACATTGTTGCCGTAGACATTGTTGTTGTTATTCTGGTCGTCTTCGCAACTTGGCAGTGAGTGCTTCAGTGGTTCGAATCCCCACCGACAGTTGAAAGTAACTTTTTAACTGCAAAAGTTTATTGACTGATTTCAATTCGATAAATCAATTTCGTTTTCAATTCTTTTCAGCTTTTTCCATTTTTCTCCTGGTTTTTTCATTTGTGTGTGTGTATGTTGTTTTCGTCTTTCCACTGCAAACTTCTACTATGCACTGTTTGCATTCGATGTATTTGCTTTCCTGTGGCTTTAAAAAAATGGCAAAACATAAAAAAAATAGTTTTTCTTCGGTTACAAGCGGTTTTTGTTGTTGATGTTTTCAATTCGGAAAGAGTTGGTTAGAGGACAGAATGGTAACAAGTAGGATTTTATATAATCGGTTATGGTGAATTTTGGGGGCACCATATCCAAAGGTTAGCAAATCTATTGGAAATGCGCTCAAGGTGGCAATTATAGTCTGAGTCGGATGCAATATTATGTCCTTTTGACTACTGGCCGTATTGATTCAGTGCACTGTACTAGGCCATAGCTGGCTTTGATCGACAATATTGTCATCACTGTGGACTGAAATCATACGGATATTACGGCAGATAAAAGTATCACACTGTGTGAAAGTTAAGTAAAAAAATAAACAGAAATGTACGGCACATTCGTTTGCCATTGACACCAATGGGGTTGTCAAGTTTAAGGAAAGCTCTATTAGCAGGTGGGGAACGATTTGTGGTGCTTCGAATGCCCAATGATCCTTTGATGCAGATTGAAAATATAGTGAAATAAAAAAACCCTTAGAATGGATTTAACAAATATCTTTCCTAGTGTCATTTAATGGGCTGAATTGTCGTTAGTCGTTTTTTCACATAGAAAATCATTAGTTTATATACAAATCAATGACTTTTCAAAGTTGAATGGCGTTATTTGAACTTCGTTTCTATTTATTCACGGTTTCACGTATTAGAGCCCAGCAATACTCTCCCATCAGGGTTTTGTCGCAAAATCCTTCATAATTTCCTTAAGTTTTTATTAAATCATTGTGGAAAATATTCTAAATTCAAATGAAGAAAATGCATTTTGAGTGATATTCGTGCATCAAATTTGTGATAAGTTTTCAATGATTCAGCAACAATTACTCTGTAGTTTTCACTGTTATTGTTTCCAAGAAAACGGTTCACGATGATCTGGAAAGATTTCCAGGCTACATATTAGGGCAACTCACGATCTCAGGGAAATAGCCCGAGGAAAGTGGAAAAGGAAAATATTGGAGGAAATTTTGCAATTACAAAAACAAAATACACACGGTTGCTTTTCCCCAAGATAGGGAAATTTACATCACCAAAAATCAGAGGAAAGTTTCCACCGGCGCTTGGGGAAATCAGTCAGCTGTCACCACCAGAGTTTTGAGACGAAATTATACTGTCGGCGCCGTGGCCGCCTTTATTATCTCGAATTAAACATCATCAACAATGGTTAAATATTGTGCTTGAATGTTTTTTACATTGTTGTCGGTAAATGTCTTAATTTTAAAGTTATTCATCCATCAACATTTATTCGATAATAAGAGATTTTGTTTATTTATTTATTGCCGCGAAAGCCGGTTGCGCGGCGGCCACCTAAATTTTAAAAACAATTTAGGCGCGGCGCTTCATGTCGGCTCTATACTCTGGTCAACACATCAAAAAAATAAAACGTAAACAAAGTGAAGGTTTTTCGTTTTTCTTTGGCATATTGAAGCAATTTTTCGTATTTTCTTTGCAAAAGTCTCAAATACTTCATTTATTGTTTATTAAATTGCTTTGACTTTTTTTAAACATCAGCTGATTATCAACCGTGTTGGAAAAAAAACAATCAAGTGCGCTCACAATCGGGTGCAAGTTTTACATTTCCTTTTTCTTTTCCACAAGATAGTGAGTTCCGCTATTCTTTTTCCAATAAATATTGTGAACAATTTTCATCATGCATAAACGCAACTATTATGATTATTTAGAATGAATGTGGGCTTCTGTCAAATTCACAATTGTGTAGTAAGCGATAAAAAAATGTACAAGACTAGATAGCCGAATTCTTATGGTAGATTGTAATTCAGGTAGATATTTAAAATCTTGATCAAGTTTTTGTAAATTTATTTGTCTGATTTACGCAAACATCTCTTAGTCCTTCATGTGGATTAAAAAAGATCTGATCTGTGACATCAGAAGTAAAGCAAAACTCAAAATATTAAATAATGCCAAAGTTTTTAAACTGCAATAGAGCCACAAAAAATTAAATAACCCACCCAATTATTGTTTTTGTTTTTTAAGTACATAAGTAGAACATTTTCACATTGGGGACTTATTTCATTGGGGTTTTATTTCCCCCCGCTGTCATTGAGTATACAAATTATATTGTGCAGATCTCCCTGATTTGAGAGAAGTCTATGAAAACATTTAGATATTCTAAGTTCCACAGGGTTTCGATGGCTGAAATTTCCAAAAAGTATACGTGAAAGGGCAAAATAGAATTTTCCGCCATCGAAACCTTGTAAAACTTAGAATATCTAAATGTTTTCATAGACTTTTCTCAAATCGGGAACAGATTCACGACATAATTTGGTTTCGTTCAAAGGAGGATTTTGGTGCAGCACAGTATTATTTACAAAGAAAGACTATAACAAAAGAATAGTAGTGGGACACCGAAAGGTAAATCCGAATTATGTTTTCAACAAAACCCAATCTCACCAGTGTCGTCTTTGCAGTTGCTGTAATAGCACTGACCTTTGTAATACCAGTTTCACACCAATGCCTTGAAATGAGAACTCGTTGTTTGTTTTAGTTTTTCTTACTCAGTTCAACCATTAAAATTGAACTGATGATTGCTTAAAATTTATGTGGGTTCATATAATGAATATTTACTTAAGAGACACTAGATCTGAACTGGGAATTATATGCAATGTGTAGTGGTGCGTATACGTAACATTTCGTTAAATCTAATGGAGCAGCACTCATACGCCACACAGTAGAATGGCTTCATACAGGGTTCTCCAACGAGAGGTGTTATTTTAGTATTCAAAGACAAATGACATTTTTTGAGATACATGATCGCATGTTTATTTTATAATAAAGAGGTATGCCTTTTGTACACATTGTAAGATTGGTACTATTTGTTTTATTTTTTTCAACAATATGAATGCTACAGGTCGTAAATATTGTCATTTTATTACTCGTTTGATGTAATGCTAACGGATACAATTAAAAAAATAAAATATTGACACTAAACGCATAAAAATGTATGTATTTATTAAATTTATATGTATCAGTAGATTAATATTTATAAAAATGTTTTTAACAGGGAAAATACAACAACAAAGTTAAACACGAAACAAAGGCAGTTTGAAATCATTCTAAATTTTATGAAGGAGCATCCGCAGTTGGCTAAGGGCTATATCAAAGCTCCGGAAGCCAAACAAGCCACCAACAATTTATGGTCTCGCTTGACAAAAGACCTAAATGCAGCCGGTCCACCAATGCGGGAAGTGGTCGGTTGGAAAAAAGTATGCAATTGATAGTTATGGGCTATGGCTAAGCACTGATTTCTGTCTTCAGAAACTGGAACAGCTGCTGAGGTCAGTTCCATTTCTTCCACATTAATCGGTATTTCTGGTGGTAGTTCGACATTATGATCTAAACAAATATTGTGTAATTTTTTCCGGTGCATAATGCAATTCTCGAGCTCGAACATCCATTCACTGATCTTATGCACATAGTATGATCGCATGTCTTAAATAGCAAAGAACATGGTAGTAAAAGGTGGAATGATTGAAACATCTCCTCCAATAGCATGTAATACCACATACTAATAATAATACTATTATTATATTTAGGAATGAATTCATATTGGAAAATATTTACAACCATTGCATTTATGCTGTGCTTTAGTTTCCGGTTGAAAAACAAGGGCTCGTTTTTAGATGGTCTGACCATTGGGATGTGAGTACCGCAAACAGCACCTATTATCCCTGGAATTCCAGACGAATTTTTAGCTGCTCGTTTTTCATCATCGTTCATAACGCCATTTTTATGTTTGCGACACAATACATTCTCTATAGCATTACACACTTCTTTGATGCAGTTTGACACAGTTTGTTGTGCCAAGCCAGCAAAACGGTCTTGACCGATTTGGTGTTGGTACCCACCTTGACCAAGAAACTTAAGTGTAACACCTAATTCGATTTTTGGTGTTACACCAGTCGATTTCTGTGTTGTTAGCAGCTGCGATCTAATGCTCTCCAACACATAGTTAAAAGCTTCCTAGTTAAGCCGAAAATTTCGCACAAACCTATAAATAAAAATCTGAGAATTGATAAAAATCTATTTTTTAAAAAATTTGACGTGATACAGACATTTCCACGAGTCTGTCTGCAAAAAAAAATCAACTCGATTGGATCACTGAAAAAGGGTTAAAAATCGGTCCAAAGGCTTTCACACAGGCCACTACGAGCTTTATACTTCAAACTTAAAAAAAAAAAAATTCTGACGTGTACATGAAAATCGTCGATACACTTGTATTTTTATTTTTTATCCCCTTTCCGAAAAAGTAAATTTGGATCATAGGACAGAATGTGTGTAACACGGTGATATGTATTAATATAAAACCACGAACAACATACATAACATGTTGGTACTTACATTGCATCCGTTAAGTGCATAAAATCTACACCATCGCGTATGATTCTGCGTTCCATTCGCTCGTCTTCATTTTCCATCCAAAGGGCAACCGAATCCATTTTTGTAACGCACAATTATTATTTTAATTGTTTTGACATTTCGCGTAATAGATGTTGCCAACTCTGAATAATACATTCGAAAGTGTTGCCAAAAATGCTAAGAAATAATGACAGCACTTTTCACTCGATTCGAAACTCTTACATGGTAAGAGTATAAATTCGGATCGAATACAACTTTCGAGCTGTTCAAACTTTCGAATCGAGTTACATAGTAACCCCCCAGATCTTTTTCTTTGGTTTGGCAAATTTAACAAAAATTAATTCCAGAGAGTCCGACTAACTCGTGTTACCACAATCAAATTTGAACTGCGAATAGAAAATCTTCTGCTTCATGTCAATTAACACTCGCTATCAAAACAAATACAGTGTCCGCCAAATACGTTTTTTTTTTAAATTCTATAAAAACCAGTGAAAAAGTTGCAGTCGGGTAAACCGACTTATATATACCCTCACCCTCAGTAAAAACATACAAGTCTCATACTCATAAGTATCGGAAAGTCAAAAGTGACCGTAGCTACCATCATTTGATGTAACATCTGATGAAAAGTCAGAATAGCAACCTAAAATACCGAATGTTATAGAAAACCACAAGGGGAGTTTCCAGACTTTCAAGTTTTTGTCTAAAACTTTGACTAGCTATAGCTTTACTAAATACAAAATTTGGGCAAGATAGCGTTGGCCATACTGATAGTTTTAGACGGTTTATCAGGGGCGGGATGGTACATTTGTATGGGAGGTACCCGAAGGGGTGTGGCCATATAGCCCATATGCAATCCCATAAGCAGTTTTGGGAAAATATTAACCCATGCCAAATTTCAGAGCGATTGTTTAAATCTTTCGAAAGTTATCGTGCGTACCAGCAGGACAGACAGACGGACAGACGGACGGGCAGACGGACGGACAGACGGACATTGCTCAAACGATTTAGAAAGTCATGAATCGAATTTGCTTCAAAGAGACTTGGGTTCTAATGTGAATATTTCTAGGTGTTACACTTTTCAGCCGTATCAAATGATATATACCCTCCTACCCGTAGGGTGAGGGTATAAAAACTACTGGATATTTTCTCAAATTTATTTTTTTAATTTGAAAATACAATCCTTCCGGTTAATAATGGAAAATAATTTCATTCAAATGGCTGCCTCGGCTGGCCATGCAGTAGCCTAACGACATCAGCTCTGTGGCTGATAATGCGATCTTCAAAAATAGGGAGCAAAACATCGAGTGTAGCTTCGGCAGTGTGGCACGTAGCGCCGATAATAACGAAATAACGAAAAAAACGTTAGATGGCGGACCATTTATATCGAAACATATATATACAAAACAAACAAATATACAAAACAAACAAATATACAAAACAAACAGTTGTATTACTGACGCATAATGTTAAACACAGTGAATCCAAAATAAAAAATCCGAGAAAATCGATTATAAATTTCAATTGAAACCTATTTTTAAAGTGTAAGTTGTATGCCCCCCGGTAGGAGAGTTGGGTAGCGTGCTTGCCTATCAGTTTGGAATTGTGGTTTCGATTTCCACCAGAGGCTTTGGTCTGTCGCTGCAAAAATCTGGCCGTATGGTCTCTGTGTCACCCTTGACACATTTTGACATTTTGCAAGGCGGCAAATTCGGGCGGGCAAAATTTGCCCATCAAAATCTGACAACCCTTCCACCTTTTTAAAATTGGTATTGCATTCTTTAACATCTCTATCAGAACATAGAATGAAAATGAATAATGCCTTGCACTTGACCCAACGGACTGACTGACTACAATCTGTAGCACCCAGTTTGAAACAAAATGGTTAAAAACTTATTAATTTTGTTCTTGCTGCAAAAACTTAAGCGAATTTAAATGTAAATCTACTTAAATTGCTGTTTGAAACAAATGTTCATACCCACGTGCATACATATACGGTATGTATTATTTTATTTTTTTGTTCGCATACCACTAACTTGGTTCGCCTTGAAGCAGACTACCAGAATAGCCTACCTGGTGGTTGGCATGGAAGTTCAAACTGATGTGAATGAGTTAAATAAAGTTGGAGGGTTTTCTGTATAGTATTTACGTAAATATTTTACGCCGTCTTTAAGTGTGTACACATATATTTAGTGAGCATTTAAAAAAAAAGAGTTTAAAGTGTATGTGATTTTTTAGGTTAAATTACATTTAATGACGATTTTGGGTTGATTTCGTTGGGATGTACTCGTATTATGGTAATCACCATTTTTATGTTCGTAGGAGCCAGCCGAAATTTACATGGAGATGTTTGAAAATGTTGACCATCATCATATTCTGAAGGTATCTCATTTGAGCGGAATTTTAAGCTTTGTTTAAGCCGACCAACTGACCAGCAGAATGCCGAAGTACTTGCAAATCATTTATTACGAACGCAAAGACCAACAACACATTACATTAACCTAGGTTAAGTAAAATAAGGTTATTATAATAAATGCAAACTTGAGCGCCATCCAAAGATTTTGGCTGGACAAATATGAAGTATATCAAGCACTTCAAGGCTTTGGAGAAATGAAAATGCAGCTGTAGAGATCCCTGCCTCTATTTCACAAGGTTTTAAATCCAATGTGGTTTCCAATTCTCTAATATGTGATCATTGTGAAGATACTCTATAACGCTCAAAGATTATGGTCATGGAAAGTTCATGAAACGGTTATGGTTCTGTAAGCGTGGTTGTGGTGACCATTTCACTGATGTTGTTTTTATTATTAATGACATAACTTGCTCGTTATTATGAAATAAACATCCGATCAGTTATCTAAAAAAATTTCAAAAACTGCTGTCAATTTTGAAGCATTTATTCTTTGACATTTGACGAGTAGAAACTAAGCCATTACTAAAAATGGACCGATACTCGCTTCAACAACGCATTGAAATTGTTAAAATTCACTACAAAAATGGTGAAAATCTTGCAGTCACAGTTCGCAAAACGAAAAGGTTTCCGGACCGTGTTATCTATCGAAGAGGTAATCACAATTGGCCACCGAGATCCTGTGATTTCACACTTTGCGACTTCTTCTTTTGGGGCCACGTGATAGATAATGTCTACGCCAACAGCCCAGCGCCGATTCAAGACCTCAAAGATAGAATTCGTGAGGCTATCAAGGACATAGGGCAGCCACTTTGTGATTTGGTTATGGAAAATTTCATCAGGCAATAAATATATTGGAGAATCCTGTACATGTAACAGTCAAAACATCTCATCGAAAAAAACTACGAATACGTCAATAAACGACTGTGAAGTTCCACTGTCTCTATATCACGATGCGAACAAATGTGTATCAACAAAGTTTTCATTCCTGCCAACACGATGCAGAGAAACGCTGAATAAAAAAATCCACACCTGGATGCAAATTTATGAAGCATACACTCATTGTTAGGCCATATAAAAGCTGATCAAAAAACTGCAAATAAATTTAAAAAAAAAACGAATAAAAAAAATACAAGAAATCGAAATTACGCGCACCGTCTCTTATGTGGGTATGTTAACATTGAATCACTAATTGAGAAAATCGCTTCTCAACGAAATAGTCGCTCAAAATTCCCGTATATGGTGAACGGAAAATCGAAGAGACTATTTGGGCTGTCGTTTGTGCTAAAAACCATTATTGGGCCTTTTTTTCTGCACAGTTGTTTGTCCGGAAGAGGAATGTTACTGTTTTTAACAGGATGGTGCCTCATGGCACTCTACATTCAAACATTTTCTTTTCTGCAGCAACAATCCAGGGAGGACGTGTGATATCAAAAAAAATGGACACACTGGTTGGACATACAGATTTGACTAATCCGGAAGTCCGAGCATTGACACGCTCGGTCCAAACATACGTAGCGAAATATTTGCTTTACCGACCGCCCGGGTCGAACAAGTCGTGAAAAACGAAGCAAAAATTTTGCAGTTGCTCACAGAGGCGACCTTTTCATGGCTGATATATTCGGTATGTAGCCCAAAAAAATGTTAGAAAGCCAAATGAAAGAAAAAATTCCCCATTTATGAAAATTTTTTGTTTTTTTTTTCGTAATTCAATATTCATATACCAATATTAAAAAAAAATGTATTCAATGTCTGTTCTATTACAACATTTGGAAGTCTTATTGGTGTTGCATCTTCTAATCAAATCTCTCGTTGATATCGTGGTTAAAAAATATTTTAATGAAGCTTCTGTAGATATTAATTTATTATCTCTTATTAGGGGGATAAAAGCTAACAAATTAATTTCTAATCCTATTCATGCTCCTAATCAGGAATTAGCTGAAATAGAAATTAAAGTTCCTATTATTAAAATATTTAAGAATATGATTTTTGAAGAATTATTAAAAATTAAAAAGAAAAGGATTAAAACCTTTATAAATGGGGTATGAGCCCAGTAGCTTTATTAGCTTATCTTTTTAATATATATATATAAATATATATTTTAGTGTATGATGCACAAAAGTTTTTGATACTTTTAGAAATAGTTTAATTCTATTGAATATAATGAATGTAATACTATATTACATGATTTACCCTATCAAGGTAATCCATTTTCAGGCAATTCATAAATAGTTTTTCATTTTATTTTCAAATAAATAAAAATCCATTCAGCCTTTATTTTCAAATAAATAGTTTTTCATTCTATTTTCATTAAAAAATAAATGGATTTTTATTTACAATTTTTTTTTTTTTTTTTATTATTTAAACATTTTTTAAAAAAATAAATGGATTTTTTTTTATTAATAAGTATAGTAATTAATAATTATAATTAGTATAATTATAGAAAAATTAATATTTTTTTATTTAATTATGTAAATAATATTTATATTAAGGTAAATTTATTTTTAAAATTTTTAAATTTAATTTAGATAATTAATTTATGCATATATGTATATATATATATATATTTATATAATATCATATATTTATTAACTATTAAATTATGTATATATATATATTAATATATATATTATTAAATTAATTATATATATATTATATAAATATATCATAATAATATATAAATTATTTATATATTATTATAATATTTTTTTTACTCAAAAATTATATATTTATAAATATATTAATATTTAATGTAATAATAGAATTAATTAAATTATAGGTTTTTTTTATAGTCTAAATTAATAGATAAATATTGATTAATTAAATATTTATATATATATATATATATATATATAAATCTTACTTAGTATAGGAGTTAAGTTCATGATCATGTAAGCTGTAATATCATGTAAGCTGTAAAATCAAATTAATCATGAATTAATTTTAGTAAATGGAGTAAAATAAATAAATAAAAATCCATTTTAAATTATTTATAATATAAATTTCTTTTAAAAATTAAAATTATTGTAAATAATTTTTAATTATAGATATAATTTTAATTTTTACAAAATTTTTCAAAAAAAAAATTTTAAATTTATATATATTTATATAATATAATATATTTATTAACTATTAAATTATGTATATATATATATTAATATATATATTATTAAATTAATTATATATATATTATATAAATATATCATAAGAATATATAAATTATTTATATATTATTATAATATTTATTAATATTTATTTTACTCAAAAATTATATATTTATAAATATATTAATATTTAATGTAATAATAGAATTAATTAAATTATAGGTTTTTTTT
Organism: Hydrotaea cyrtoneurina; assembly: GCA_958296145.1. Classification (NCBI taxonomy): domain Eukaryota; kingdom Metazoa; phylum Arthropoda; class Insecta; order Diptera; family Muscidae; genus Hydrotaea; species Hydrotaea cyrtoneurina. The sequence goes on along the minus strand of OY282513.1, from coordinate 53,021,457 downwards.
ATAGTCTAAATTAATAGATAAATATGGATTAATTAAATATTTATATATATATATATATATATATTAATCTTACTTAGTATCAACCAATAAGTTTTTCGAAAACTGACAAATCTTGTATTTTTTGTACAGAACTTTTGTCTCGTATATCCAGAACACATCAACTATTCATTGATGATTTTATAATTCCATAGTATTCGATTACTCCACACACACACACACTCTTACATATGTGTATGTAACAACAATGGTAGAAATCTACTGCTGTGCTGACATTACAATAATAAAAAGTTTCCTTTCTGTTTTTGCTCTCAATTCATTCCAAAAATCACAAATATTCCATATCTCTCTGATACTCACTTCCGATGCAATAATAATCATAATGAATGTACATGCATAGGATAATACATGTATGACCATGTGTATGTGTATTTGTACATGTCCCCATTTCTTCCGTATACATTTATTAATGTCATAAATCTATGACCACTGACTACCAGAAACTATTGTTAAACTACCGAAAAAAGAGAAACAGAAGAAGAGATGAGACACACAAAAAAAAACTCAACGAGAGATACAAACGACCTTAAATTATAGCACAATTTCCCCCATATGAATTGGTAGCAAATCTAGTTTGCGAACACATGTACAGTAGGGTAAGTCATCGGATTCGTTTGCGGCACTGCCGTTACCTCCCTGACGCCAGGTATGACAAATGGCTAACAAAAGTTATGTTGGTATAAACGCAAAACTTAACATCAACGACGCAGTTCGAAGCCACGCAATGCTTATTTTGATGACGCAAATCGAACCAACGCAAATCGGGGTATTAGTGTATTCCAATCATTCATACATATCATAGTATTTAGCGGAAAAGAATCTATTCTGTCCGTCAAGCTTAATCTTTTTCAATTTCATTTGTGGCTGATGTGGTCCACTCTCCTTTTTACCTAAATCATTTGGTGCTTCCACATTATGTTAAATTGTTTTAGATCTTTCTTCTGTAATACGCGCTTCTAAGTTATATTCTCCGGTTGGTTTTGCGATAGCTTTATTTAATCCATAATTGTCAGCCTGGATGTTTTAGCGTTTTCACCATCTACCAAATTAATGAAATTGGATTCTTCAGCGTTTTCGCCATTTTTTTGCAATATTTATTGATTTGAAAAATTATCTTATATCTTTCTTTAGTGTCTACAATTCAAAAGGCTTAAGAGAATGTTTACTTTCAAATGCAAATTCTTACCGATTGCAGAGTTATGTTGGTATAAACGCAAAACTTAACATCAACGACGCAGTTCGAAGCCACGCAATGCTTATTTTGATGACGCAAATCGAACCAACGCAAATCGGGGTATTAGTGTATTCCAATCATTCATACATATCATAGTATTTAGCGGAAAAGAATCTATTCTGTCCGTCAAGCTTAATCTTTTTCAATTTCATTTGTGGCTGATGTGGTCCACTCTCCTTTTTACCTAAATCATTTGGTGCTTCCACATTATGTTAAATTGTTTTAGATCTTTCTTCTGTAATACGCGCTTCTAAGTTATATTCTCCGGTTGGTTTTGCGATAGCTTTATTTAATCCATAATTGTCAGCCTGGATGTTTTAGCGTTTTCACCATCTACCAAATTAATGAAATTGGATTCTTCAGCGTTTTCGCCATTTTTTTGCAATATTTATTGATTTGAAAAATTATCTTATATCTTTCTTTAGTGTCTACAATTCAAAAGGCTTAAGAGAATGTTTACTTTCAAATGCAAATTCTTACCGATTGCAGAATTTTGCTTAAAATAGACTTGTTAAACAATTTAATGTATTGCAAAGAATTTCACTTTTCCACAAAAATACTCTATTTATGCATGATTCTTTGTTTTTGTTTACAGCAGATCAGCTGCATCGCCATTTGTGATACACAAAGGCAATCAGCCCAATTCTGAATGACAATTCCCGGGGAATTTTTTCCCTATTCCCTGTTCCCCTATTCTAAATAAAATCTCCCCGGGAATTTTTTCACTTTTCCCTTATTCTAAACGAACTTCGAAAATGGGAGATTATTCCCCGGGAAAAAAGTAGTCAATAAAAGGGAGAATGTGATAACAAATTTTGAGAATTATTCCGCCAAAAAATTGCAAGGGAGTTGTGCCAAAAAATGTAAGTATTTAATATTTTTTATGAAAAATTAAATAAAAATCATCATATATTTTTAGCATTTAGGTCAAAAACAACAAACAAAAAGTAGTTGGACGTTCTGCTGAGCTATATGCAATTGCACACAGACATAGCCCGTGGTTTGTTTAAGGGCAGTAAGGAGGAACTAAACCGGGTATGGCGCAATTTGGAGGCGGAATTAAACGCAGCAGGTCCACCATCAAAAAGAGTTCAGGAGTGGAAGAAGGTATGTACAACAAAATTTGATTTTTTACAATGCACAAATGACGAAAACCCTTTCAGGTCTGGGCCGATCACAATAAATATGTACTGCAGAAGGCAGCTCAAAACCTTAAATTCTCCAGAGGTACTGGTGGAGGCCCCAATATGGAGCAGAAGTTTTCTGCAACAGAAGAAGCAATTTATAATTTAATTGGTATGAAGGAGTCAGTGGAAGGTGTGGCTAACACGTTTGGGTTAGGAACCTCAACGGCCACAAACAATAACCCAGAAAGCCTTCCACCTTCATGTCTGGAGTTTTTAGAGCCGGACGATGAGGGGCCCGAATGTACTGCAGTCGACAGAGACACGCCCCAAAAGCCGCCGGCGAAAAAATGAAGTTAATGGAGCAGGTCTCCGCCCGCGACGTTCTTTCTGACGAAATCAACATCCAAAAAAAAAAATGCTGGAAGCAATGATCGAACAGCAGCAAGCAGGGTTTAAAATGCTAACGCAATTTTAGTCAAAAGTACAGAATTTGTCAATTAGTTTTAGCATAAAAAAGTCAAAACTAATATGCGAACAAATGCTAAAACTAAATTAGTCGTAATATTCAGTTAGCGTTAGCAAAATAAACTAACGCTAACCAAAATATGCATATATTATTAGCAATGGAAGAAGAAGCAACTGCTGATTAGCGTTATTGTGCTAAATTGTGCTAATTTGGTGACTAATTTCGACTTGTGTGTTTGGTTCGGTTTTTGTGTGTAACCGAAAATTGTGTTCGGCTCGAGTACGGTGTTGCCTACCTTTGATAGACAATAAGTTGTGTTTTTAAAAAATCGCATGAAACAATATTGCTGTGCGTTTCTGTAGCTGTTAAAGGTATATATATAAAAACAAGTGAAATTAATAGCACAGAAATAATTCGAGGTAGGTACTCGTATATATTTACATATTGTTTATGCCTATGGCGCCCGTTATTTGCTTGAGAAAGTATTTGTTACTTAATTTTAAAAATTTTGTAAAAAATATTTTGAGAAAAGTATTTTGTAAAAAAAAATTTCGAAAAAAAATAAAATTTGTGGAAAAAAAATTTTTGCTGAAAAAAAAAATTTTGTTGAAAAAAAAAATTTTGTTGAAAAAAAAAATTTTTGTGGAAAAAAAAAACAATTTGTTGAAAAAAAAAATTTTTGTTGAAAAAAAAATTTTTGCTGAAAAAAAAAATTTTTGCTGAAAAAAAAAATTTTGTTGAAAAAAAAAATTTTTCTTCAAAAAAAAAATTTTTCTTGAAAAAAAAAATTTTTTTGAAAAAAAAAAATTGGAAAAAAAAAATTTCTTGAAAAAAAAAATTTGGAAAAAAAAAAATTTTGGAAAAAAAAAGATTTGTAAGAAAAAAAAAATTTTTGGTAAAAAAAAAATTTGGGGAAAACACAATTTCTGTACAAAAAAAATATTATTTTTTTTATTATTATTATTTATAGAATTATTATAGAATGCCTATTTAAATTCCTACGTACTGCGTGACAGAGTCAGTGAATCAGGGAAGCAGTGTATCAGTTAATTTTAAAAATTTTGTAAAAAATATTTTGAGAAAACTATTTTGTAAAAAAAAATTTCGAAAAAAAATAAAATTTGTGGAAAAAAAATTTTTGTTGAAAAAAAAAATTTTTGTTGACAAAAAAAAAATTTTATTGAAAAAAAAAATTTTTGTGGAAAAAAAAAAGATTTTGTTGAAAAAAAAAGTTTGTTGAAAAAAAAATGTTTGCTGAAAAAAAAAATTTTTGTTGGAAAAAAAAATTTTGTTGAAAAAAAAAATTTTTTTGAAAAAAAAAATTTCTTGAAAAAAAAAAATTGGAAAAAAAAATCATGTTCCGTTGACAACACTGAAACCAGCTCAAATTTTTTGCTAACGAAAAATGGTTAGTCAAAATTAGCAAATTTTTAGCAGCACATCAATTGTGGTTAGCAGAGGTGTGTCATTTTTTTGACTAACGCTAACGCGAGCTAACGTTAGTCGGACATTAGTTTTAGCTCTGGCTTGTGGAAAAGATTGTTAGCATTAGTTTAGCAAAATTATGCTAATGGTTAGCGGACTGGTGCTTTTAAACCCTGGCAGCAAGTAACCAAACGCAACAATGAACATTTCTGTATTGTTTTTTTTTTTTTGTATATTTGTTGTTTTATATTAACTTTACCCAAATTGTACGTTTGTAATAATTTGCAAATTGTTAGCCGAATAAAACAGCTGAGTTCGAATAATCGAAATTCTCTCTCCCATATTACTGTTCTCCCCGGTTGTTTAGAAAAGGTGGATTTTATTTTGGGGAAAAACAAATTCCCCGGGAATTATCTCCCCGGAAGTATTCAGAATTGGGCTAAATGTATTGTGTAGGTGTAGCGACAGAATGTGGGTTAGATCTGATATGGCAAAGTAATAGTATTACACGATTTCTAAATTATTAACCCATGCCAAATTTGAAAACGATTGTTCAACTCTTTCGAAAGTTGTCGTGCGTACCAGCCGCACAGAGAGAAAAATTAACCTTATATAAGGTTAACTTAACCATAAATAAACATGATTTGGAGTCTACGTTATATATGGTTAATTTGAACATCTTCTTGTTGACTGGTATTTAACAATAATAATAGTTAATTTAACTACTCCATGGTTGAATTTTTTAACAATTAAACTGGTTGATATAAAAATAATTACTGTTGTTTTAACAATGCATTGTTGAATTTTTTAACCATGAAAATTGTTAATATAAAAATTTCATTGTTAATTTATTGAAACAATGCTCAATTTAACAACGAAATCGTTAATATTATTGATTGATTTATTTCTATTTCTTTGCAGAAATTTAAATTTTCCACAAAAGCTTCACGAATTGTGTTTGCTTTGATTGCAGGCAAGGTTTCGGAAGCTTTTACAGTTCTTCATCGTTACCCATTTGCAATGATTTCTGCAGCAATTTTTGGTATAATAAGTGTCCTAACTCTATGCGAGTGAACGAGAACTACTGCTTGGTAGCGCATATCCCCAAAAAATTAAGCAGTAAAGCAAACACGTGCATTGCAAAGCAACAAGCAGTGAAGATAGCATTTGGTGGTGATTTTTTTGAAAGAGCGAGATTAAGTGCTCATATTTTGAGACAAAAAAGGAAGAGTGAAAAAAGGGAGGGTGGGGGGGGGGGAGATAATCGCATTTGTTGGAACTTCGTGTAACATAATACTGAACTTCGTGTAACACAAAGCAGTTCAAGAACTTCGACACAACAGAGCCGAATGATCTTTTAATTGTTGTTTATTTCGCATATTTTCAGCCTCTCTCTCGAAAAAATCGGACTTATATAATGTTAACTCAACTATTTTTCATGTAAATTTGACCTTATATAACGTTATTTTTACTTTGCAATCAAATATTTACCATGAAAAAATTAACCAGACACATGGTTAAAAAAATCGTTGTACTTTTGGCTCGGTGCGGATAGACGGAAATGACTTGAAATGTCATGAATCGAATTTGGTTCAAAGACACCTACGTCTAATGTAATTTTTTTACATGTTAGACTTTTGGGTCGTATCCCTAATATACATTAGAACATAAATATGTATGTATGTAGCGAATACTTAAATAAATAATGGCTATGCATAGTGTTTACATATAGAACTTTATGTATGCATGTACATATTATATACGTCGGGAGAGATGTATCTCTAACCATATCCTTCCACAGCATTACATGTACTTTACACTCTCAGTGCCTGTAATAATACACAATTTCAATAAAACATTTGTTTTACAACCGGTTGCCAAACATACATATGGGGAAATTCAACTGAAGTGTCCTGGGGAAAACCAAAAAAATGTCCACGGCTTTATATTCCTCATCCTACTGTTCCACCGTTACCTGCTGTGATCGGACACCAATTTCTTTTTACGGCGGTTTTTTTTACCATGGATTTCAGTATGTGTTGTGGACAGCCGTGGTGTGGCGACTATAATACAAGTAAACCCTGGTTCAAAACCGGGTAAGATCATCAAATTTTCGGCGGTTGTTTTCCATCTCGTAAATCCTGCCGTCTTTACAAAAAAAAAAAAACATTTTATTTTTCTAACTTAGAAGTTTATTTTCTATTTTTTCATTAACATTTTTAATTTTTAAAAGTACTTAGAATAAAAACTGTCCAAGTCCAGCGAGTTCGGTTTCAAAAGTGGTCCAGTCCATTTATTGAGTTTGAAAATTAACAAAAGTTAAATTGGGAACCGGCAATTTATCAGAAAAAAGTGTTGTCCAAATGGAACATTCTAACAAAAGTTAAATTGGGAACCGGCAATTTATCAGAAAAAAGTGTTGTCCAAATGGAACATTCGACGACAATCACTACGACTATTTTCTTCTTGAATTTTGAAAAATTAAATGTTGTGTATTATTATACCCTCACCCTACGGGTAGGAGGGTATATATCATTTGATACGACCCAAAAGTGTAACACCTAGAAATATTCACATTAGACCCCAGGTGTCTTTGAACCAAATTCGATTCATGACTTTCTGAATCGTTTGAGCCATGTCCGTCTGTCCGTCTGTCTGTCCTGCTGGTACGCACGATAACTTTCGAAAGAGTTAAACGATCACTCTGAAATTTGGCATGGCTTAATATTTTCCCAAAACTGCTTATGGGATTGCATATGGGCTATATGGCCACACCCCTTCGGGTACCTCCCATACAAATCTGCTATTTCGCCCACTTTAGTAAACGTGTAATAATATCAATATGCCCACTCCGATCTTGGCAAAAATCCGTATTTAGTAAAAGTATAACTGAACAAAGTTTCTGACAAAAACTTGGATGTCTGGCAACTCCCCTTCTGGTACCTCCCATACAAATGTACCATCTCGCCTACCTTAGAAATCGTGTAACACCAATATGAAAAACGCGATCTTGCCCAAATTCTGTATTTAGTAAATCTATAGCTATACAAAGTTTTGGACAAAAACGTGGAAGTCTGGCAACTCCCCTTCTGGTACCTCCCATACAAATGTACCATCCCGCCCCTGATAAACCGTCTAATAATATCAGTATGACCAACGCTATCTTGCCCACATTTTGTACTTAGTAAACCTATAGCTATACAAAGTTTTGGACAAAAACTTGGAAGTCTGGCAACTCCCCTTCTGGTACCTCCCATACAAATGTACCATCCCGCCCCTGATAAACCGTCTAATACTATCAGTATGACCAACGCGATCTTGCCCAAATTCTGTATTTAGTAAATCTATAGCTAGACAAAGTTTTGGACGAAAACTTGGAAGTCTGGCAACTCCCCTTCTGGTACCTCCCATACAAATGTACCATACCGCCCCTGATAAACCGTCTAATACTATCAGTATGACCAACGCTATCTTGCCCAAATTTTGTACTTAGTAAACCTATAGCTATACAAAGTTTTGGACAAAAACTTGGAAGTCTGGCAACTCCCCTTCTGGTACCTCCCATACAAATGTACCATCCCGCCCCTGATAAACCGTCTAATACTATCAGTATGAAAAACGCGATCTTGCCCAAATTCTGTATTTAGTAAATCTATAGCTAGACAAAGTTTTGGACAAAAACTTGGAAGTCTGGCAACTCCCCTTCTGGTACCTCCCATAGAAATGTACCATCCCGCCCCTGATAAACCGTCTAATACTATCAGTATGACCAACGCTATCTTGCCCAAATTTTGTATTTACTAAAGTTATAGCTAGACAAAATTTTGGACAAAAACTTGGAAGTCTGCCAACTCCCCTTCTGGTACCTCCCATACAAATGTACCGTCCCGCCTACCTTAGAAATCGTGTAGTAACACCAATATGACCAACGCGATCTTGACCAAATTCTGTATTTAGTAAACCTATAGCTAGACAAAGTTTTAGACAAAAACTTGGAAGTCTGGCAACTCCCCTTCTGGTACCTCCCATACAAATGTACCATCCCGGCTACCTTAGAAATCGTGTAGTAACACCAATATGACCAACGCGATCTTGCCCAAATTCTGTATTTAGTAAATCTATAGCTAGACAAAGTTTTGGACAAAAACTTGGAAGTCTGGCAACTCCCCTTCTGGTACCTCCCATACAAATGTACCATACCGCCCCTGATAAACCGTCTAATACTATCAGTATGACCAACGCTATCTTGCCCAAATTTTGTACTTAGTAAATCTATAGCTAGACAAAGTTTTGGACAAAAACTTGGAAGTCTGGCAACTCCCCTTCTGGTACCTCCCATACAAATGTATCATCCCGCCCCCGATAAACCGTCTAATACTATCAGTATGACCAACGCTATCTTGCCCAAATTTTGTATTTAGTAAAGTTATAGCTAGATAAAGTTTTGGACAAAAACTTGGAAGTCTGACAACTCCCCTTCTGGTACCTCCCATACAAATGTATCATCCCGCCCCCGATAAACCGTCTAATACTATCAGTATGACCAAAGCTATCTTGCCCAAATTTTGTATTTACTAAAGTTATAGCTAGACAAAATTTTGGACAAAAACTTGGAAGTCTGGCAACTCCCCTTCTGGTACCTCCCATACAAATGTACCGTCCCGCCTACCTTAGAAATCGTGTAGTAACACCAATATGACCAACGCGATTTTGCCCAAATTCTGTATTTAGTAAATCTATAGCTAGACAAAGTTTTGGACAAAAACTTGGAAGTCTGGCAACTCCCCTTCTGGTACCTCCCATACAAATGTACCATCCCGCCCTTGATAAACCGTCTAATACTATCAGTATAACCAACGCTATCTTGCCCACATTTTGTATTTAGTACAGTTATAGCTAGACAAAGTTTTGGACAAAAACTTGAAAGTCTGGAAACTCCCCTTGTGGTTTTCTATAACATTCGGTATTTTAGGTTGCTATTCTGACTTTTCATCAGATGTTACATCAAATGATGGTAGCTACGGTCACTTTTGACTTTCCGATACTTATGAGTATGAGACTTGTATGTTTTTACTGAGGGTGAGGGTATATATAAGTCGGTTTACCCGACTGCAACTTTTCCACTGGTTTTTTTTTCGTTTTATTAAAAAAAAAGTGGGAAATGGATTTGACCATCTAGGTCAAAGCACAGCTCACTAATTCCATGTTCCTTCATGGAATGTTAAGGCAAAAT